>OZ025877.1:2443378-2625878 GCA_964019415.1 Ianthella basta | reverse complement strand
GCTTAGCAAGAGATAACCCCCCATGTGTACACGACTACATACACACTTACATACAACACAAGCAGTGTACATTAACAAGCACACTTGAATGTGGACCTGTGTGGTGTTGTCTACACATTGCTGTAGTTCATTGTATACAACGCTAGTGTTCTGCCCCACCTCATCAAGGCACTGCTGTACTCCTTATTACTCACCCCTCAGAGTACATCTGCCATGTGCATGTCCGGTCTGATGGGCTGTCGTGTGTGGTGGTGTCCGACCAGGAGTACCCCTCTCGGGTCTGCTACACACTCATCAACAAGATCATGGATCAGTTTGAGATGGACTTCCCCAACAAGGCAGCATGGAAGGAGGCCAGCAGGTGAGGGTGGGGGGGAGGGTGTGGAGTGAGGGGTGGGTGGGGATGGATGGAGTGAGGGGTTGGTGGGGGAGGGGGTGGAGTGAGGGGTGGGTGGGGAGGGGTGGAGTGAGGGGTGGGAGAGTGCAGGCAGAGATGAAAGAGGTTGTGTAGTTTAACTGATGTGAGTTGTGTGTGCCCCGTGTGTGGGTGTGTGGATGACAGTCGCTCTCTGTTTCCTATTCCTCCACTTCACTCCATTCCAGAGACCAGTCCTATCCTGCCTTGGATAACCTCCTCTCAGAGTACCAGGTACACTAATTGTCTGTTGTCTGTGAGTGAGTGCTGCTAATGGCATGGTGTGTAGCAATAGTGGTCATACAACAATGATGTGTCTATGTAGCACCAAACCTCGTGTTAGTGTGAATAGGGGTATGTTCAGTAAGAACCTCCTTATTCAGAACAACATGTGATAAGGACAATACCCACCATCCCTGCCCTGTGGTGTACATTACACGAGTAGTTTGAGCTGTGTGCACAGTTACATACATACACCTCTGAAGAGGGACAATTTGCTGTTGGGTTGCAGAAGGGATACACTTGCGCCACTCCCATGGTAACTGAGAGGTGTCTATGACAGTCCTGTATGTTGTATGCAGTTATGGTATATCGGTTTACATAGCTCGCACACTGTGATCATACCTGTGACAGAACGAGTTTATGGTGAAATTGTGCTTGTGCTGTATTATGCTGTATCATGCTATATTGTGCCCTCCCTTTCTTCTCTTATTCCTTTCTACCCCACGGCTAAAGGACCCCAAAGAGGCCGACCCTCTAATGAAGGTTCAGAATGACCTCGACGAGACCAAAGTTGTCATAGTGAGTAGAATGTATTCGTTAAGTGTGTCTTCTTCACTACAATTCAACCATTGCCTTCCTCTGTAAGGCAGAGCTGTTCGTTGCTGTACAGTCTACCTTAGCATGCTGTCACCATCACCTCCCCATCATCACTTCCCCCACCATCACCTCACTCCTCCTTCACTTCTCCCAATCACTACCTTCACTCCACCCATCCATCCTTGCCCCAATGTGTTCCACCCTTCCTTCTCTTGCAGCATGATACCATCCAAGCTGATCTCAGATGAGGAGAACGGTAGGATGACCTGGTTGATATGACAGACCATGTGTATCTTAGTGTCAGCTCCAAGGCATTCTACAAGAAGGTGAGGAGAGAGAGGAGAGGGAGGGGAGTGGCAGGAGGAGGGAGAGAGGGGGAGGGTAGGGGAGGGAGTGGGGAAGGAGGGGGGCGGAGTGAGAGGGTAGGGTAGGGGACTCAGGGGAGAGGGGGCTTGAGAGGAGGTGGATGAGAAGGAGAAGAGAGGGAGTTTGTGTTTATGCCAGAAGTGCAGTCATCCTCACAGCCACACCTATTTCTCTTTGTTCTGCAGTCCAAAGGAAGCTGTTGCTCCATATTGTGATGTCCATGCACTGAGCACAACACTCCTGTACACATGCATGCAAAGGACCTTTATGCAAACAGAATGTGAGCTGTATTTGCTGTATTTATTACAATTTACTTGCACTTAAAAATACTCTGTATGTCCACTCAATTCTTATGTCCCAAATTTGTACAGCTCCAGACTACAGTACTGTTACTGTTAGTTACTGTAGTGTGTACTTTGATGTACTTTTTGAGTTTGTTTGTCACTTGCATGACTTTTAGGACTGTATGATTATCTTGAAAGGGCACTTAAAAGGCAAAATGGTGGTCAGAGGTATGCTGGGGACTAGATAGCCTCGTACCCAGACCAACTTCCACAAAAATGGCTCCAGGCCTTTGTCAAAATGGCAGCCGAAAGTGATCTGGGAATGGGACTAGGGACAAACTGCTGTATGCATATGTATGTGTACAGGTGTATTTGTACAGATGGCAAATTTGAGATCTAAAATTGGATACAAGCAGGAAAGCCCGCCTTCGGAGGGGCTTCCCTTCTCCAGCTCATTGACAACGGCACGCCGGCACCTGTCTGCCGACGCCAGCATGTTGTGTGACGGTTTGTTGACGTCAGCTGGGCAGTATGCTGGTATCTGCAGTATCATGTGTGCATGGCATGTGAGTAGACAGGGGGGGAGCATTAAGCAGATTGTACCATTATATAGCATGGAGTGCCAGCAAGTGGAGCACATGCCAGTGCATATAGTAAGGGACAATGCTATGCCTGCAAATTAGTGTATATAATTAATGGTATCATGTTCAACATACTGGCTAAAGGCATGCATGTGCGTGGTAGTGATTCATGTATGTACTGAGGATGAGGCTGTGCACCGATATGGTGTATTGCTATGTAGATTGTCTGTCTGAAAGAGCATTTGAAATTCCTTAAATTAGTCACATTGGCATGCACAGACGCCAACAGAAAGTGACGTCACATTCTTGCGGCGGAATAAAATACTGTACGTTGTCAAGGGCTGCAGAGTGGTCAAAAGGGCGTCTCGGCCCGTCGAAAAAAGGAAGCGCGCTCTTCGGCTGCAGGGCAGCTAGGTGGCCGGCACCCCTCTAAGCTCGCTTCCCCCCTACTCCCTTAACTGGCATGGCACGCATCAAGTCCGTCAATGACCGGTATTGGATGGGCCAGTTTCTAATTGTAAAAATGGCGTGTCGGCTCGCGGAGACCGGACGAAGGACATCTCGCTTTTCGGCCGCAAGGCAGCTAGGCGAACGGCACCCCTCTATGAACCTGTCCCCCGAGTCCCTCAACTGGCACGGAGCGTCTCGTGCTGATTCCCCGCAAAACGCCGATTTTATGAGGTAGCAAACAAACATAAAAATCCGAGATTCGGTGCATTATAGCAAGTATACAGTATATTGCCATGCATTTGACTCTAGTACCACTGTAAGGTCTGCGGCCATTCAAAGTATGAACCGGTATAGTGAGGATAGTGGATGCCACATTGCATTGTTAATGAGCCCAGCTCTAGTTGCTATAGGCTGACTGTGTTTCATCAGCTAAACAACTCTTCCTGATTGTGTTTGAGGGTCTCTTCCTAACCCTACCTAGAGCTATATATTGAATATAAGTGAATAGCTACTACTCTCACACGTTTTGCTATTCTGGCTCACTAGACCATCTGTAGGTACATCTGTAATATAATTGTAGTGGTCAAGAGTTGGAGGTTTGCGCAGGTTGGAGGTAGCTATGCGCGTAATACATATACCGGAAGGCTCCACTGTGGTATAATACAAAACCATTGTGTACTTAGCTGATAGTACTATTCCTGTAGCTAGGTAAACAGTAGATATAGTTTGAGGAGACACATGTTCACAACTCATGTGTCATGACCACTCAAAACTACAAAGTCTTACGTACATGTGTGTGTGCGTGTAGAAACTTCCTGTGGTAATTTGGGCATGTAGCTAACACCTGTTAAGAAATGTGGAGGAGTATATGTGTGTAGATTATGTAGCAATGATGATGACATGCTTATATGTCAATGTAGCTATACAAACATATGCAGTGAAATTGAAGATTGCATAATGAAGGAACACCACAGTGTTATTGTATAGGCCTAGAACAGAGGCATGTACAGTGGGACCAGTCTAGATAAGATAGTCACTGTGTTAGGCAGCCACCCCCTAAAACAACCAGCCTACCTGGCCACAAATAAAGTTAACACTGCAGTCTACCTCTGTAGAGCAGCCACCTCTCTATAAAGGTCAGTTAGAACTGACCCACAGGTGGTTGTCTTAGACAGGTCACTGTGTACCCATTACCTGATAACAGCTGAGGAAGAATAAGTGTTGGGCAATCCAGTATGCTAAAGTTGTATAGTTTTGTTGCTGGTACTGTAATGTATATGTTATGACACACTGCCAGCCAAGTGTGTTGTCAAGCCGTTTCACATGCACTTGATAGCTCAGTGCAGCTACTGGCCGATTGGTAGAGTTTGTGCATGCCAAACTCTTGCAGACATAGTTAGGGTTGAATACGAAGTGGTAACATGAACATATACACCTGAATACAAACAATGTGGTGGGGTGCATACACAGTAGTGATAGTGACACTTGTATAATTTATACAAGAATGTACAGTAAAGGAATATCAGCGTCATGCATATGTACCTATATATAGCTCAGACAGTCGACCTGAACAACACAGCAGCTAGTGGCCAATACCTTATTACAGACTGGGAGAATAAGTGTTGGAGAATCAAGTTAAGGGCTGTAATCTTAGAATATTAATCACTGTCAGCAAGAGTAGCTGCCAGTCATGTTTGTTGTCAAGCTCCTACTTGTTCTGGGCTCAGTCACAGTTCTCTTCCTCAGAGGGGAAGCTGCACAGGCTGTCTGTGGCAAGAGGTCGTCTATCTCAACTATTCAAGCACTGCCTGGCAAACCTGGCAATAATGGAGCCCCCGGTGAACCTGGACTCAAGGGTGAGAGAGGAGCAGACGGAAGAAATGGGTCAGATGGTGCTCCAGGGCTACAGGGACCAGTTGGACCAGTTGGCCCACAGGGAATGATGGGGATGAATGGAACTGACGGTGAACAGGGACCAATGGGTCTACCAGGAGTAGAAGGCAGAGACGGAGTGGATGGTAGGAATGGGTCAGATGGAAGTCCTGGTCCACCTGGTACAGTACCTGATGATGTTATTGAGCAACTAAAGGAAGAAATTCTAGACCAACTTAGGAGAGAGTTGAACCTATGCCCCGGTGATACAGAACAGTACCTTGCTAGCTCCTGCAAGGAGATACATGAATGCAACCAAATGGCTCCATCTGAATATTATTGGGTCAATGGTGGAACTGGACCAGTGCAGGTCTATTGTGTGATGGAAACCAATAACTGTGGTAACGTCACTGGAGGATGGATGAGGGCAGCTTATATTGACATGACTAATGCAAGCAGTACCTGTCCTCAGGGGCTGACCTACACTGTAGCTTCATCCACACGTATGTGCACCCGCTCACATTCTGGCTATCGTGACTGCTCCTCAGTCACCTTCCCAACACACAGGGTACCCTACACTAAAGTCTGTGGAAGAGCTCAGGGATACCAGTACTATGCTACACCTGCATTCCGCAACTACCATTCCGCAGGCCAAACTACTATGGACAGTGCCTATGTTTCAGGTCTGTCTGTGACATATGGCGGTCCTCGTAACCACATCTAAACCTTTGCAGTAGGATATTCAGAGGATTATAACAGTGACTGCTGCAACTGTCCCTGTACTGCCACTGGTCACTCTGCACCTCCATTTGTGGGAAATAATTACTTCTGTGAATCAGGGAATAGCATTGGTCATCCAACAACCCAGTGGTACCTTGACGACCCGCTGTGGGACTCACAGGGGTGTGCAAGTGGGAGTACTTGTTGTAATCGTGGCGGACCATGGTTCACTACTACACTGAGCCAGGAAGTGAGTGAAGACATTGAATTAAGGATGTGCCATTATCATGCCTCTGCCTATGAAGATGTAGGATTAGAGCAACTTGAGATACTCATCAACTGAGAGCATGGCTGTACATGTAACATCAAGAAGTGCAGTCAGTTTAACCGTGTGTGCTCCCTTTGTAAACTAGTGCAGTGAAAGTGTGTGCTGGAACTTTAAGTAATCAACATGTAGTGAACTCATCTTTGCTTTATATGCACACATGTGCTTTCTTTGTAGTTATGCCAACGTTCATTAATGATTCTTTACTGTGGTAGGAATGACGTGCACATGCTAGGAAGGCGTGGCTATTATACCATGTTGGGAAAGGGATTCATTACCACATCCAGGAATTGCATGCAATTGCAATTGGTTATATTATGCAGCTGAAGAAGGGCCTTATTGGGACTGAACCGTTTCGCTTGTTGAAAACTCTAGATCTGCCACAAGATTAATGCTTGAGAATCCTTTACTAGAGAAAGGGGTGGAGTGAGGGATGGGTGGAAGAGGAGTGGAGTTAAGAGTGGGTTGGGTAGGGGTGGAGTGACGGATGGGTGGGAGAGGAGTGGAGTTAGGGGTGAGTTGGGTAGGGGTGGAGTGAGGGATGGGTGGGAGAGAGGGGGAAGTGAGGGATGGGTGGGGAAGGGGGGTGAACGGAGTGAAGAGTGGGTGGGAAAAAGGAGGAGTTAGGAGTGGGTGGGGTAAGGATGGAGTGCATGAGGACAGAGTGGGGGAGAGAATGGAGGGAGGAATAGCAGGGAAGGGGGTGGAGTGCAATGCAATTGTACTTTCCTCACTTCATCCAGGAAGTACAATTGCTATTGTTTAGCAGCTGAAGAAGGCTTTTTTAGGACTGAATCATTTCACTTATTGAAAACACTAGATGATTAATGCTAGAGAATCTTTTCCCTACCAAAAGGGATGGAGTGAGGAGTGTAGCTGTAGCTAACCCCTCATATATCTCACCACTGTGAGTAATGAATGTCATAAGACTATGGACCCTACAAATATCTAGTGATGTCCGACCACCAATGTTGATGTCCTAACCTTTATCTTGTATTATAGTTGTTTGATTGATGTTTCACTTGTTATGACTTGTGGGGTATTTTCTGTTGGGTATTGTGGAGTCTTCTTCGAACTACATATAATCATGTCACTTGCTGATGTACTGCTAATTATAGCTGGAGTGTAGAGTTTTGAACTCTCCTGATTTGCAGCTGTACCATTGTGCTGAATGAAGTTGTTCAGTGCATGGTTCACAATACAATACCATGCATCCAGTGTTATATGCCATGAGCAATTATGGTAGCAATTTGAATGCAATTTCAAGATAATATAATCATTAATTGCGTCTTCCACACTTCATATAGGCATACCAATGCATAGTCTAGCGCGCTAGACCTACTCCACCCCCACAAGCACTCAGAAGCAGAGTGGGGTTAGTACACTATAACTAGACTAACCAATGCACCACTTTCCATAATTCTGATATGCATGAAAATGCGATATCTGCACCATTCAACTGTGAGTATATATGATCTTGGCTCAATGGTATATAGAATTTGCTTATGCAATAGTAGCTAGCTATTCTCACAGACATAGTACTAAGCCAGTTTGTTTAGCTGGCAGCAGAAGGTGAAGTACAGGAATCACTTAACCGGGAGGCAATGGACGTCTCATTGCATTAACGCCACTTTAGTTGCTATTGACTATAATTCGTCAGCTAAACAATTCTTCCTGACAGTCTGATCTTGCCTTCCTAGCCCTGCCTATGGATGAGTACAACAGCTACCTCCCATGCTTTCACCATTCTGGCTCGCTGGACTATAACTGTACAGTGCACTGTTAGAAACTTGGAGTGACGATCAAGCTACTAATTGAAGTGAATTGATGGCTACAGGGAGCACACCAGGTTCCAGTGTGACTGCCACTCCTAAACTTAATACAATACTGTATAAACTATACATGAATTGTGTAATATATGACCTTCACAAGTGACCTGCTTGTGGAGAGGACAGATGTGGGCGGGAGGCAGTCTGTAAAGGAACAGGGTGAGTGGGGAGGGTAGTTGTATGTGCGTGTGTGTGTGTGTGTGTGTGTGTGTGTGTGTGTGTGTGTGTGTGTGTGTGTGTGTGTGTGTGTGTGTGTGTGTGTGTGTGTGTGTGGTGTGCGTGTGTCGTCATCAAGATGGCGGTAGGGGGGCCACGCGGTCAGTAGAGGGACACCAGAATCGAGCAATCTGCACCATGGTGGCGCGGTTACGGCTGACGGGTGGAACTTTCTGCGCACAAGGCACCCCCAGGGCCAGCGTCGCTGTTCCTCGTCTGCACTTGTGCCCATTTCGTGGTGCTGTCAAGCTCAGGACCAACGAAGATTCTCGAAGCCGAAAAGTGGCCTCTCATCGTAAGTGCCAACTTTCCGCCGCACCCCCTGGGCTCCTGTGTGGGTCAGTTGTCACTCGGACGGGCGACCAGTAACGACCTCTCATGGTCACGGCACCCCGACGGATGGGCGACCAGCCACGTCTTGAATGGCCACGGCGCCCAGCAGCTACCCTACCCAGGGTTAGGGGCGTGAGTCCAGCCAACTCACCCCGACATTTAACTGGCTTTCAAAACGGGGCCTAGATCTCGCCCTACGTCCATCCAGGACAAGGAGAACTGAAGAAGAAGTGTATGTGCGCGCGCGCGTGTGTGTGCGTGTGTGAATGTGTGTGTGTGTGTGTGTGTGTGTGTGTGTGTGTGTGTGTGTGTGTGAATGTGTGTGTGTATGTGTGCATGTGCGCACGCGTGTGCATGTATTCACTTTGTTGTTTAGTGGTCCTTTCCCTGTCTGTAGTAGTGGGTGTGGCTTAGCAAGAGATGACCCCCCAATGTGTACACAACAACATACACACTTACATACAACACAAGCAGTGTACATTAACAAGCACACTTGAATGTGGACTTGTGTGGTGTTGTCTACACATTGCTGTAGTACACTGTATACAACGCTAGTGTTCTGCCCCACCCCATCAGGGCACTGCTGTACTCCTTATTACTCACCCCTCAGAGTACATCTGCCATGTGCATGTCCGGTCTGATGGGCTGTCATGTGTGGTGGTGTCCGACCAGGAGTACCCCTCTCGGGTCTGCTACACACTCATCAACAAGATCATGGATCAGTTTGAGATGGACTTCCCCAACAAGGCAGCATGGAAGGAGGCCAGCAGGTGAGGGTGGGGGAGGGGGTGGGGGGTGAGTGGGGAGGGGGCGGAGTGAGGGGTGGGAGAGTGCAGGCAGAGATGAAAGATTGTGTAGTTTAACCGATGTGAGTTGTGTGTGCCCCATGTGTGGGTGTGTGGATGACAGGCGCTCTCTGCTTCCTCCACTTCAATCCATTCCAGAGACCTGTCCTATCCTGCCTTGGATAACCTCCTCTCAAAGTACCAGGTACACTAATTGTCTGTTGTGTGTGAGTGAGTGCTGCTAATAGCATGGTGTGTAGCAATAGTGGCCATACAACAATGATGTGTCTACTGTAGCACCAAACGTCATGTTAGTGTGAATAGTGGTTGGTTCAGTAGGACTCTCCTTATTCAGAATAACATGTGATGTGGACAATACCCACCATCCCTGCCCTGTGGTGTACATTACACGGGTAGTTTGAGCTGTGTGCACAGTTACGTACATACACCTCTGAAGAGGGTCAATTTGCTGTTGGGTTGCAGAAGGGATACACTTGCACCACTCCCATGGTAATTGAGAGGTGTCTATGACAGTCCTGTATGTTGTATGCAGTTATGTTATGTGCAAGTTTATGGTGAAATTGTACTTGTGCTGTTGGCACTGTATCGTGCTGTATCCTTCTCTCCCTCTCTTCTCTTATTCCTTTCTACCCTACGGCTAAAGGACCCCAAAGAGGCCGACCCTCTAACGAAGGTTCAGAATGACCTCGACGAGACCAAATTTGCCATAGTGAGTAGAATGTATTCGTTAAGTGTGTCTCCTTCACTACAATTAAACCATTGCCATCGCCTCTCCCCACCATCACCTCTCCCCACCATACCTCCCCCCACCATCACCTCTCCCCATCACTACCTCCACCCCACCCACCCATCCTTGACCCAACGTGTTCCACCCTTCACTTGTAGCATGATACCATCCAAGCTGTTCTCAGACGAGGAGAGAGGTTGGATGACCTGGTTGATAAGACAGACCACCTTAGTGTCAGCTCCAAGGCATTCTACAAGGAGGTGAGGAGGGAGAGGGCATGGGGAAGGAGAAGGGAAGCAGAGGGTAGGGGAGTGAGAGGGGGAGGAGGAGGAGGAGGGCAGGAAGAAGGGGAAAGGAGGAGAGGGAAAGGACAGGGGGAGGAGGAGGGTGGGGGAGGGGGAGCGGAAGGCAAGAGAGCGGTAGGAGAAGAGAGAGAGTTTGTGTGTATGCCAGAAGTGCAGTCATCCTCACAGTCACACCTGTATCTCTTTGTTCTGCAGTCCAAAGGAAGTTGTTGCTCCATATTGTGATGTCCATTGAACACAACACTCCTGTACACATGCATGCAAGATACCTTTATGCAAACAAAATGTAAGCTCTACATATGTATTTATTACAGTTTTCTTTATTGCACTTAAGGAATGTCTGCATGTCCACTCAATCCTTATATCCCAAATCTTGTACAGCGCCACACTACAGTACTGTTACTGTAATGCGCACTTTGATCTACTATTTGAGTGGGTTTGTCACGTGCATGACTTTTAGGACCGTATGATTATCTCCACTTTAAAAGGGCAGTTTCAAAATGGCTGTCAGAGGTGCGCTGGGGATGAGATAGCCACGTACCCAGCCCAACTTCCATAAAAATGGCTTCCGGGCCTTTGTCAAAATAGTGGCCTGAAGTGATCTGGGAATGAGACTAGGGACAAACTGCTGTATGCATATGTATGTGTACAGATGGCAAATTGGAGATCTAAAGTTGGTTACATTACAAGTACGTATATTGCCATGCATTTGACTCTAGTACCGCTGAAAGGTCTGCAGCCATTCAAGTATGATCCTGTGCAGTGATTGGCAGTAGATATAGTTTGATGAGATGCATGTTCACAACTCACCACTCAAAACTACAAAGACTTACGTACATGTGTGTGTGTGTGTGCGTGTGTGTGTGTGTGTGTGTGTGTGTGTAGAAACTTCCTGTGGTAATTTGGGCATGTAACACCTTTTAAGAAATGTGGAGGAGTATACGTGTGTGGATTACGCAACAATGATGGTAACATGCTTATATGTCACTGTAGCTACAGTGAAGTTGAAGATGGCATACTGAAGGAACACCACAGTGTCATTGCATTAACATAAATAACAGAGGTATGTACAGTGGAACCTGTCTACATAAGATGGTCACTGTGTTAGGCAGCCACCCCCTTAAAACAGCCAGCCTACCTGGCCACAAATAAAGTTAACACTGCAATCTACAGCATGTACCTCTGTAGAGCAGCCACCTCTCTATAAAGGTCAGTTAGAACTGACCCACAGGTAGCTGTCTTAGACAGGTCACTGTGTACCCATTACCTGATAACAGCTGAAGTAGAATAAGTGTTGGGCAATCCAGTATGCTAAAGTTGTATAGTTTTATTGCTGGTACTGTAATGTATATGTTATGACACACTGCCAGCCAAGTGTGTTGTCAAGCCGTTTCACATGCACTTGATAGCTCAGTGCAGCTACTGGCTGATTGGTAGAGTTTGTGCATGCAGATCTCTTGCAGACATAGATAGTGTTAAATACAAAGTGGTAACATGAGCATTTACACTTGAATACAAACAACGTGTTGGTGTGTATACACAGTAGTGATAATGACACTTGTATAATTTATACAAGAATGTACAGTATAGGAACATCAGTGTCATACATACATAAAACTCAGACAGTCGACCTGAACAACACACAGTAACAGACGTAAGTGTTGGAGAATCACGTTGAGTACTGTAATCTTTGACTATCAAACACTGCCAGCAAGAGTAGCTGCCAGTCATGTTTGCTGTCAAGCTCCTACTTGTTCTGGGCTCAATCACAGTCCTCTTCCTCAGAGGGGAAGCCACACAGGCTGTCTGTGGCAAGAGGTCTTCTATCCCAACTATTCAAGCACTGCCTGGCAAACCTGGCAATAATGGAGCCCCCGGTGAACCTGGACTCAAGGGTGAGAGAGGAGCAGATGGAAGAAATGGGTCAGATGGTGCTCCAGGGCTACAGGGACCAGTCGGCCCACAGGGAATGATGGGGATGAATGGAACTGACGGTGAACAAGGACCAATGGGTCTACCAGGAGTGGATGGCAGAGATGGAGTGGATGGTAGGAATGGGTCAGATGGAAGTCCTGGTCCACCTGGTACAGTACCTGAAACTGTTATTGAGCAACTAAAGGAAGAAATTCTAGACCAACTTAGGAGAGAGTTGAACCTAACCTGCCCCGGTGATAGAGAAGGGTACCCTGCTAGCTCCTGCAAGGAGATACATGAATGCAACCAAATGGCTCCATCTGCATACTATTGGGTCAATGGTGGAACTGGACCAGTGCAGGTCTATTGTGTGATGGAAACCAATAACTGTGGTAACATCACCGGAGGATGGATGAGGGCAGCTTATATTGACATGACTAATGCAAGCAATACCTGTCCTCAGGGGCTGACCTACACTGTTGCTTCATCCACACGTATGTGCACCCGTTCACATTCTAACTCTTATGACTGCTCCTCAGTCACCTTCCCAACACACGGGGTACCCTACACTAAAGTCTGTGGCAGAGCTCAGGGATACCAGTACTATGCGACATATGCATTCCGCAACTACCAGGATGGTGGCCAAACTACTCTGGACAGTGCCTATGTTTCAGGTCTGTCTGTGACATATGGCAGTCCTCGTAACCACGTCTGGACATTTGCAGTTGGATTGTCAGAAGATCATGGCAATACCTGCTGCAACTGTCCCTGTACTGCCACTTATCCTGGTCCCTCTGCACCTCCATTTGTGGGAATTCAAATAAGTACTTCTGCGAAACAGGGGTAAGTAGTGGTATTCCAACACGCCAGTGGTTCCTAGACAACCCGCTGTGGGACTCACAGGGGTGTGCAAGTGGGAGTACTTGTTGCAATCATGGTGGACCATGGTTCACTACCACACTGAGCCAGGAAGTGAGTGCTGACATTGAAATAAGGATGTGCCATACTCCTGTCTCTGGGACTGAATACATAGGATTAGAGCAACTTGAGATACTCATCAACTGACAGCAGATCTGTGCTTGTAACATCAAGAAGTGCAGCCAGTTTAACAGTGTGTGCTCCCTTTGTAAACTAGTGCAGTGAAAGTGTGTGCTGGAACTTTAAGTAATCAACATGTAGTGAACTCATCTTTGCTTTCTATACAACTGTGTGCTTTCTTTGTAGTTATCAATGTTCATTAATAATTCTTTGCTGTGATAGGAATGACATGTGCTAGGAAGATGTGACTATTATACTGTGTTACAATAGGGATTCACTACGACATCCAGGAATTGCATTTCGCAACTGAAGAAGGTCCTTTTTGGGACTGAACCATTTTGCATATTGACAACTCCAGATCATTCACATGATTAATGCTTGAAAATCCTTCACCAACCAAAGGGGTGGAGTGGGGGATGGTGGGGGAGGGGCGGAGTGAGGGATAAATGGGGAGGGGGTGGAGTGAGGGGTGGGTGTGGGAGGGAAGGACTGAAGTGTTGGTGAAACTGTAGCTACCTCCTCACATATCTCAGCCACTGTGAGTAATGAATGTCACCATGCGATGGATCTTACTAATGCTAAAATAATTATAACCATGTCCACCAATGTTCATGCCTGCATGAGCCCAGTTGGTTTACTGCCACTGTTTATCAATATAATTGTATATACCATAATGTGGTTTAGTGACTTGAACTGATCTTGTTTGTACGTAGTTGCTTGTAAAGTCTTAGCCCTTAGCTTGTATTATATATAGTCGTTTGTAAAGAAGGGGAGAGAAGAGTGAAAGGGAAGAATAATGCGTACGTGCACACTTAACTAGCTACCTACGGATGCAGAAATCATGCGCGTTGACTATTCTGGCCCAGCCAGCCCACACACTGTGCAATTGTCTAGCGCAGCTAGACAGTGTGGGAGAGGAGCGTTTAACTGCACCTGCCATTCTTTGTAATAATCAGTTATGAACACAAGATCATGATGTTATTGATTAAAAGACTGCAGAATTATACCAAAACTATTATAATACCACTATAATGCAAAAATTACTATTATAATTTAAAGCTCATGTACTCTGGATATCCAAAGTCATTAGCATAGCCTCAGGCACTCCTACAGTACTTCCTCGGCCGCTGGGCTTGCCACTGGGCTTGCATTGACACTCGAGCTCCCAGTGACAGTGGCTACAGAAGGGAAGGTATATAGAGACAGAGATACATGCACATAACATTATTAACATCTATGCTGCCATCATTGGGGCCATTCCACCCAATAAAATACAGATTAATGGGAAACGACTCCTTTTAAAGGAGACTGCAAATCTAATAAAAAGGCATTAACACAGACCAATACGAAATCGGGCTAAACACATGTTGCTGTTTGTCAGGAATACGAACCTTTTATCTTGACTTTTAACCTTACATGGCAATCTCTATAGTATAGTCCCATGTAAGTCAGTAATAGCGACAGTGCCTGTACTTTAGGTAATTAATATGTGGTGAGCTCATCTTTGCTTTACAAGAGTGTGCTCTGCTTAAATTGTAGTTACTGTATCTTTTTTCATAATTATGTCTCGGCTGTATGTGATAGGAATGACATGAACTGGGAAAACTCAAGTATTACATATTACACTATGTTAGAAAGAAATTCATTACCTTGTACAACAAAATATATGATTCATATGATCATCCCCACACTTAGCCAATGTTCTGAAGTGGCTGTTTCAAATTGGCAACCAGATGTGTATTGGCTGTGGACGAGATTCCTGTACGCATATGTGTACTGAACTGATATGGCAAGTGAGAAATATATCAAAATATCTGATACACTACAAGTGCAATGCCATGCATTTGACTCTGATGCCATGTACTGCTTGTTCTGCATGCAGACACTCAAACTATAAACATGTAGTAATTAGCATCAGATATAGTTTACATGAGGGATGCATGCATAACTAACAATGGTTGTGACAAAGTCATGCATTATGTGACACTGTATAGCTGCAGTGTCAATAACATTACATACTGTACCATTACCATGCACAGTATCATTGTATAAACTCAATCACATAGGTCTAGAACAGGGTGGGGTAGCCCTTGGCTCATTGGTAGTGTTTGCTTATGCCATAGTAGCTAGCTACTATCACAGACATAGTACTAAGCCAGTTTGTTTAGCTGGCAGCAGAAAGTGAAGTGCAGGAATCACTTAACCGGGAGGCAGTGGACGTCTCATTGCATTAACCCCACTTTAGTAGCTATTGACTATAATTCGTCAGCTAAACAATTCTTCCTGACAGTCTTTGATCTTGCCTTCCTAGCCCTGCCTATGGATGAGTACAACAGCTAGCTTCCATGCTTTCACCATTCTGATTTGCTGGACTATAACTGTACAGTGCACTGTTTGTGGGTGATAGAATCCGGATCCCTTGCAAAAATTGTGCATCTGGTGCCCAAGTGAACTTCACCGGGGATTATGGCATCCCCTACAAACATCGGGCATCTGGTGCCCAAGTGAACTTCACCAGAGATTACGGCATCCCCTGCAAACATTGGGCATCTAGTGCCCCAGTGAACTTCACCGAGAAATATGGCATCCCCTGCAAACATTGGGCATCTGATGCCCCAGTGAACTTCACCAGGGAATACGGCATCCCTTACAAGCATTGGGCATCTGGTGCCCCAGTGAACTTCACCGGGGAATACAGCATCCCCTGCAAACATTGGGCATCTGTGCCCCAGTGAATGTCACTGGGGAATACGGCATCTTTAATTTTGCTTATGAATTACTTCAAAGTCTCTTAATCTATCAGAACTGACATGACAGTGTGAATACTGGTGTCAGTGTGAATGTCACACTAACTAGGTAGCACTTAAATGTGCATTCAGTTCTCAGTTTAGGAAACACAGCCTAAACAATATTATAGCAACCCCTGTGTCATTGCAGTTTTGACCAGGAAACCACCTATGTGCAACTTTACTTGTGCATTTCTTTGTAACATACCTGGTATACACTGCATTCATGTGAACAACAATGGGGGACTGTATAGAATGAAGGAAATGTTTTTCTGTGTGTACACTAGCTGCAACTTTCCATTCTCTTGAACCTTTGTTAGCATGACAATCACAGCGGGTTTGTGGTCCCAAGTCATATGCCAAATGTCTGAAATGGTGTTGGGTGGGACCTTGGGGTGAAAGTGTTGCTGCATTTTGAAAACTTTGCTGTGAGCATCACTTGCTGCAAGAACTCACGGATCCATTTTGTTTAAATGTGTGTGTGTGTGTGTGTGTGTGTGTGTGTGTGTGCGTGTGTGTGTGTGTGCATGTCTGTGTGCACTTGTATAAGCAGGCCGATCAAGCATTTTTGTGACATCAGTATGTATGCTATACGTGAATGTAGACATTGAAAGACAATGTTCAGAACTACACATGGTAAGGAAAGAAGGGGGGAAGGGAAAAATGGCAGTGAACCGGACCAGCACCGGCAACCTCCATCTTTAGCCGACCCTTTAGCAGCCGGGTCACTGGTCACTGCCAACAGCCAGTGATCGTGTAGTTTCGAACGTTGTCTTTCATTTGTGTCACCATGGTACATAGACCATTTTAATGTACACATTGTGTGTTAGAGTGAATGTGTGCAATCCTATACCTAGATTTAGTCCCTGAATCTTTTCACATTTCTATAAGTATACATTTGTACATATACGTACATGGTACATTAGTACAAGAAATAGCAGCACACAGTTTTGCAATAGCAATAGTGGCGGTCAACAAGTTCAATTTCACTTCTTCACAGCATGAGCTTGTATTGTGCATACATTCCTGACACAACAACTATATACACAGTCTCCATATACACAGTCTCCACTAAAGCTACGTAGATATACGGTATAATATGTTTGTACATAGCTTAAAAGTTGTGGCTATAATTATTCAGGACTATGGAACTCAGCAATTCATTAGTTAAAGGGATCAGCTTGGCTGTTTGTTGAAAGTGCCGATCATGTGTTTGGGAAAGCTGCACATCTTACGTGTAATTATTATGGAAAGCATTGTGCCAGTACTCCTGGTTGGTTGACGTAATATTGTGGAATGGCTGCTACATCTTTGGGATAAAACCACAAGACTATAGTGCAGCCAACACTGACTGGCTACAAACATGTTAGTCAAGTATAATTGTGTACAGTTGACTCTGGGAGCAACCAACAGTCGAATTCCTACAGATAAGTAGCAGACATCCTCCTATTCAAGAATGCTCCAGCCATGCAAGAGCTAGCTGGCTTTCCTCATTCCATCTGGGAACACATATCTGGACTGTGCCATATGCTGCCAACCTCCAATGGTCACACACAATGACCGTTCCAAATTATTACACAAACACCCAATGTGTGTTACTATATATAAGTATTCTCAAAATATGTACAGTATGCTGTATATAGCTTAAAACATACACAATGTAGCAGAAGTGCGATTAGCCTCACCACCACCCACTGCTCTCTCTCTCTCACTCTCTCTCTCTCTCTCTCTCACTCTCTTGCTCTCTCGCCTGTTCTGCAGTCTAAAGGAAGCTGTTGCTCCATTCTGTGATTGAACTGTAGCAGCAAGACTCACATATGTCCATTGTGCACAACAATAGATAGAGAATCTGCATGGTTTAATTGCTAAGTTGTCTGGTTCTGTTTGCTGGAGCTACTACCATGAACCATATGGAACCCTGCCAGTCATGTTTGTTGTCAAGCATTTACCCTATAGTTGCGGTAGTTAGCTCAGTGTAGCCATTGGCTGATTGGTAGAGTTTGCTTACAGTAGCTAGCTACTCTAGCTAGCTAGACAGTAGTAAGCCAGTTTGTTTAGCTGGCAGCAGATGGTGCAGTGCAGAAACCACTCCACCGGGAGCAGTGGACGCCTCATTGCATTAACCCCACTTTAGTTGCTACTGACTTTAATTCATCAGCCAGCATGACAATTCTTCCTAATAGTCTCTGAGCTTCTCTTCCTAGCAATGCCAATGGATGAGTGCAACAGCTAACTCCCATGCTTTCACAATTCTGACTTGCTAGACTATTTTTATATACAGTGCCTGCACACCTGGAATACAAACTTGGAGTGATGATTACACTACTAATTGTTGTGAATTGATGAGTACAGGGTGCACACCAGGTTCCAGTGTGACTGTCACACCATGTTACATGGAGTGACTGCACCACTCCTAAACTTAATACATTGTCATATAAACTGTATAAGAATTGTGTACTGCAACGTGGACCTGTTGTTTTGAGCGTGGAAACATGTATTCAGCTACTTGAATGAGAAACATGTGCTCACCTGCACTGGTAAACAAAACTGTTGACTCTCACTAAATAAGTTTCCTAAACAACAAACTGAGTTATTTCTTCAACTGGGTAGCACTTAAATGTGCATTCAGTTCACTGTTTAGGCAAAACACAGCCTAAACTATATATGACAACCCCTGTGTCATTGCAGTTTTGACCAGGAAACCTCTTACGTACAACTTTACTTGTGTATTACCAGTTTGTAACATACCTGGTATACACTGCATTCATGTGAACAACAATGGGAGACGGTATAGAATGAAGGAAATGTTTTTCTGTGTGTACACTAGCTGCAACTATCCATTCTCTGGAACTTTTGTTAGCATGACAATCACATGCAGTGGGTTTGTGGTCCCAAGTCATCTGCCGAATGTCTGAAATGGTGTCGGGGGTGGGACCTTGGGGTGTCAGGAGTGTCAATCAGGGAAGATTGAGGATGTGCCCCGTTGGTTGTTGGAGTGTCATGCATGGGGCACAGAACAATAAGCTCTCCTGCAGTGCATGTGGCAAATAATCAATGATTTTGATAGTCTCGGAGAGGATGACAAGCTGATCTGCATATTGGACAAGGGATGTCAGCACGCGTCGACTTGAAAGTCATTATGAAGATTTGGACTGCTCGATAGTAGCTATTGCCCCCTCCCAAGTACCTGGCCGGACTGATTGTTGCTGAACTGATTATTTGACAATACTGACACGATTATGTGCTTATTATGATGTTTACTTTGTTGCTCTCTTTTGCCTCGATCACAGAGCAGTTTGGCCCTAGTGCCTGAGGTCACGTGGCATAATAATAATATTAGCTGAGCTTATACAGTTGTGCAGATCAATCCACATGCAAACTTTCTATATACGTACATGTGGATTAATCCTGTGTACGTAACTACATATAAACTTGGTTTAAGGTGCTGCTCATACTCAATTAATACTAAGCACATTATCTTTCAGTGGTAAGTGGTATGTGGTGAAGTGTCAGCTAAACATACAATTTTTCAGATCAATCCACTGTAATCATTTCTGTGTACATGTGCACAAATATTAATCCTTTATATGCATACGCACTGGTTTAATAATTTAAGGAGCGCTGCTCACATTCAAATAATTATGTGCCCTATCTTTCAGTGGTAAGTGGTATCATGTGGTGGGGTGCGTACATAGTATTGATGGTGACATTGGCATTGCCCTGTTATGAGTGGCACTAAAGCAAGAATTTCAATAAACTTATGGGGCTGCCACCCCAACACAAAATACTTGTTCCCTCCAGTCACTGCAGTGTGTGTGTGTGTGTGTGTGTGTGTGTGTGTGTGTGTGTGTGTGTGTGTGTGTGTGTGTGTGTGTGTGTGTGTGTGTGTGTGTGTGTGTGCATTTGTGTATATTGTTGCAACAGCTGTCGTAGCCTCAGACTGTATTTAGTACAACACACTGAAGCACAGCAATCAGGAAATGTACATTTAGCTACAGTATATTATTATTATTATTATTATTATTATTATGCCACATGCCCTCAGGCACTAGGGCCAAACTGCCCTGTGAGACAAAAAGAGGCAGCAAAGTAAACATCATAATAAGCATAATTATAGTCATGTCAGTATTGTCAATTAATCAGTTCAACAGCAATCAGTTTGGACAGGTACTAGTATAAAACTCAGTCAGTCAACTTGACCAACACACAAGTACAGCAGCTAGCGGCCTATTCCTGATAACAGACTGGGAGAATAAGTGTTGAAGAATCAATTTAAATACTGTAATCTTAGACTATCAAACACTGCCAGTCATGTTTGCTGTCAAGCTCCTACTTGTTCTGGGCTCAATCACAGTCCTCTTCTTCAGAGGGGAAGCCACACAGGCTGTCTGTGGCAATAGCTCATACATCCCAACTATTCAAGCACTGCCTGGCAAACCTGGCAATAATGGAGCCCCCGGTGAACCAGGACCCAAGGGTGAGAGAGGAGCAGATGGTAGGAATGGATCAGATGGAAGTCCTGGTCCACCTGGTACAGTACCTGATGCTGTGATCGAGCAAGTAAAGGAAGACATTTTACACCAACTTAGGAGAGAGTTGAACCTATGCCGCGGTGATAGAGAAGGGTACCCTGCTAGCTCCTGCAAGGAGATACATGAATGCAACCAAATGGCTCCATCTGCATACTATTGGGTCAATGGTGGAACTGGACCAGTGCAGGTCTATTGTGTGATGGAAACCAACAATAACTGTGGTAACATCACCGGAGGATGGATGAGGGCAGCTTATATTGACATGACTAATGCAAGCAATACCTGTCCTCAGGGGCTGACCTACACTGTTGCTTCATCCACATGTATGTGCACCCGTTCACAGTCCGGCTCTTATACCTGCTCCTCAGTCCCCTTCCCAACACATGGGGTACCCTACACTAAAGTCTGCGGAAGAGTTCGGGGATACCAGTACTATGCACCATACGCATTCCACAACTACAACTACGGCCAAACTACTCTGGACAGTGCCTATGTTTCAGGTCTGTCTGTGACATATGGCAGTCCTCGTAACCACATCTGGACCTTTGCAGCAGGATATTCAGAGGATTATAACAGTGACTGCTGCAACTGTCCCTGTGCTGCCCTTTATCCTGGCCCCTCTGCACCTCAATTTGTGGGAAATAAGTACTTCTGCAAAACAGGGGTAAGTAGTGGTATTCCAACACGCCAGTGGTTCCTAGACGACCCGCTGTGGGACTCACAGGGGTGTGCAAGTGGGAGTACTTGTTGTAATCGTGGTGGACCATGGTTCACTACCACACTGAGCCAGGAAGCAAGTGCTGACATTGAAATAAGGATGTGCCATACTCATGTCTCTGGGACTGAATACATAGGATTAGGGAAACTTGAGATACTCATCAACTGAGAGCAAGGCTGTACATGTAACATCAAGAAGTGCAGCCAGTTTAACAGTGTGTGCTCCCTTTGCAAACTAGTGCAGTGAAAGTGTGTGCTGGAACTTTAAGTAATCAACATGTAGTGAACTCATCTTTGCCTTACATACAACTGTGTGCTTTCTTTGTAGTTACCAATGTTCAATAATAATTCTTTGGTGTGATTGAAATGACATGTGCTTAAAAGATGTGACTTTTATACCATGTTATAGGGATTCAATACCACATTCAGGAAGATATATAGTTAGTGCAATTATTGGTATTATTTTGCAGTTGAAGAAGGCCCTTGGACATTTCACTTATTGGGACGAAACCATTTTGTTTATTGACAACTCCAGATCATCCACATGATTAATGCCTGAGAATCCTTCACCAGCCAAAGGGGTGGGTAGGGAGAGGGGTGGAGTTAGGGATGCATGGGTGGTAAGGGGGTGGAGTGAGCTGGGTGTGGAGAGGGGTGGAGTGAGGAGTGGGTGGGGGGAAGGAATGAGGGGTGGGTGGGGGAGGAGTGGAGTGAGGGGTGAGCAAAACTGTAGCTATACCGTACCCCCTCACATATCTCAGCCACTGCATGAGAGTAATGAATGTGCACATGCCATAAAGAGATGGACCCTACCAGTAGCTAACCACCAATGTTCATGCCTGCATGAACCCGGTTGGTTTAGTGACTTGAACTTGTTTGTAGTTGGCTGTGCTGTCCTTGTATCTTGTATCTTATATAGTTGCTTGTAGAGAAAGGGAGAAAATTAAAGAGAGAATATGCATTCGTGCACATACACTTATCCGGTTTTCACACCACCCTCGAGGGGCTTTGCTTAGGCTCGCCCTAATAATAGCTAGGTCAGTCAATTCAAGTTTATTTGCATGCATGTGAACATTTTATAATTTAATGTTAGTGCACACGTACCACTAATGGGCTCCATCCACACTTGCTACATACATAGCTACAAATAAAAAATTCTATAATATTATACATCACACCTATGACATGCTGCGATGTACATATTATATTTAGCTTTGAACACTCATGCCATGCAAGAAGCGTATAATTATATAATTCATTGTGTACGTACACAGTCAGCATAAACAATAGTATCTATCTACTAATAATACAAACACAATGATAAGCAGTCACTACAATCTTCCTACAAGCTATTGTATAAGGTGTATATACGTATGTAGATCTCCAGCTCAAAACATAATGTGTTCACACGTAACTACAATGCATGCACTCTACAGTACAAAATGTCAGTAAGACTGTATGTATTGATGCAATATGACAAATGTATACATTTCACAAGACTTCACCAGGGATAGTTCATTTTGGCGTAGCACCTCCTGATAGACCTATGGTCAATGTAAGTATTACTCAGGATGAAACAGCAGTGCAATGTGGAGTAAATTTTATTGGTGCATTTGTGCTGTAGTCTGGCCACTATACTAACATATCATTGAGCAGGGGCAGAAGAGGAGTTCTACTGCCACCATCAAACCTCAGTTCAACAAATGATTTCAAATTGCTGCCTACTAAATTCATACCAAGTAATTATGTCAGCTTCCCACTCTGTGGGCTCTTATTGACTGTCACCCTCATTTTATGAGTTTAGTCCATGTTTCAATCCACACAACTTCATGGTCAAGCACAGCACCCGACTGACCCTTCACCTCTACCATGGCCAGGCAGGTACTTCAGCAGCAGCCAGACTCAATGCACTATCTCTTTCAATCAAATCTTCGCACCATCCATCATGCTGCTCCATGACTAAAGTCTGAGTTACACCTTCACTCCTAAAGCCATTTGCATTGTCAGCAAACACTCACTGTCTAAGGTGGGCAGTTGACAGTCTCTTCACCCCAATACATGTGATACTGAGAAAGTAGGTCTAGCGGCCATGCAGAGTATGTGCGCTGTACACCATGCATAAATAGTGAACTAGGTACACTATGTACATTGTACACTATCATCATTAGTACATACAATTATACGTAACTGTTAAACAATTTTTGAAATACTAAGATAAGTACATATCTCTTATACGGTAGTAAGGAGAAGAATATGGGTTGAAAATGGATAGGGAATATTATATGGCTTGGCTTCACCTTGCCGTACATTTATCCCTGACCTTTTCAACCCATATCCTCCTCCTTCTTACCGCATAGGAGATTTCTAGGAAGTTGGAGCTGACGTCATTTCACTTTGTGCGGTGAAAGGATCTGCCTCTCAATTGGAACCCATGCACCTGCTGTGTCATTTGTAGGAAGCTTATACCTCTTTCCAGTCTCTCGATTCACCAGAATCGTTCACCTAGATGCCTACTGTAGCTATCCAGACTGTCTCGCTCAAGACTATAGACTGCTAGTCCATTGACAGTCCCATATAGCTTTCATGTGCTAAAGAAGACAGTTGGTAACTAGCTTCCTCCAACCACCGTTTCAAGCTCACAGCAATGTGAAAATGTCCAAGCCACTTTCTATCTATAAGCTTGAGGAGTTCTTCAGCTACCCTTCAGTACACAGTCACCAATTCGGTCATCTAGCTAATTCAACAAAAGAAACAAGAACATGCTGTGCAGATAATAGGAGGACTCTGAGAAGTCCCTAGAAATGCTGGTAGCTAGGTAGCTAGCTATAACTACTCTTTCATTGTAGCTGACAAACTAGCTAAATGGTTGCTCAAGGATGGCTCACCCTAGCCATCCCTAACTTGTCTCATTAGCTAGCTGCTTGAACATTGTTACAGGTCCCCTGCAAAATAGTTACCTCCTGCAAAAGGGATATTTTTGGCTCACTCTGCATAAAAATGCATACTTTTGATCATGACTGTGTTGCATTGTATGCAATCATGATTATGCTAGCACTGCTTCACATGGCAAATCATGAGCATTGCCTATAATGAATCGTATCAATCACATTCTGAAATTCATACATGTTCATAAAAATTGTCATGGTAGATTTTGAGGTCAGGTACATTTATGCTGTTCAATTCCTTGCTACGTATGTATATGGACTTAAAACAGTAAGCCTGTTCCATGGCAACTTCCTACAAGTAAAATTATACACACCGTACCTGGAGTAGGCGATCCACGTAATACATATATATAGAGTAATCGTGAAATGAAGTAATGATGGTGTAGCTTGCATGGGCCAGCATACACAGTTTTACTTGTACACACCAACACGTGCAATACTGACCTTTCTCCAGCATGTCTTTCATGTCTACACCCAATCTTTTCATCTTTCGGTTGCCTTTCACGGCACTGATTATATCACAGACTTCCATCAAGTCTCTGGTTTCACATGTTTTCATGAAGTGTGACCAGAGGAATTGGTTTTGCTCTGCTTGATTGGTCATCTGGCTGACTTTTGTTTGATAATCATCGGAAATGATATCTGTTTCCACAAGTTTAGATAAAATGGCATTGGCATCCACTGCCTCAATGAAACGGTCCTCCAAGACAAGAACTTGTTGAACTGCAGTAAAGAGGTGAATTGTGCAAGGAGAATTACTCAAAGTAGACCACAATGACTGGTGGCCAGAATTCCCCATTCTGCTACTCACATGCATACAGTGGTCTCATCTGAATTACCATCAAGCCAATTCAACCTCCCTAGCTTCACATGTAAAGCAGTTGCATTTACAGACATTTTTACTACGTATTTACTGAATTACTTTGACCATATTCTGAAGTCTGTCTATCAAAGGCTTAACAGAACACAAAATTCTGGGTGGATATACAGAAATGAATTAATTCATTATTAATATGTGTAATGTCAAGAAGTAATTTGTCTTTTGAGAAATGTTCTAGTAGAACTAAAGATGCGGAAGAGGTTGGTAGGTTTGCAGCTGTAATAACTACACATGCTCACCTCACCCAACCAACCTTGCATTAATTGTATGTTCAGTACGCACACAAGCGATTGTATGCACGCACACATTCTGTAAAACAGCAACACAGAGGCAGTGTGGGCCACCATACAAGACATATTGGCGTAGGTGGGCTACTTACTGACAAATATTTCTATATTCAAAATAGAATGCACTCAAAATTCTTCGAAGAGTGCTACTGATCTGATTTTATTAGCACTGGTAGTGATAAGTAGCAAAATCTTCAAGTTTGAAGCCTGAAGCACATTTGGCTTAGTAATTTGTAAAATAGAAGCGACCACAACCTGTGAATTCCACATGCATACATCTACGATCAGCTGGGGGACTAGGTTGCTCCCAGCTTACTGTATTGTCCCTAATTCGGTTCCCTAAATGTTCGGCGACCACCTAAACAGGGTTGGATCATACTCAATTTTTGACGAAAAATGGCTGTCCCTTATTGTTTGTCTCAGATCTAAGTCGTTGTCTGCTGCGGAGTCTAATGAATCGATGGCTGCTGTGACCATGATAACGATCTCCACGGATAGAGACTCTACTTCGCATGTGAATTAGGTGAGTGCAGCTTCAATGAAAAGCCTAAGAGCCCAGCTGCGTTGGTGGCAATTGTTTTATTGTTATTTGCTTACATAAGCTATTCACTGAAGTTGCGCTCACCTAATCATGTTCACGTTCGAAGTAGAGTGTTGAATTAACTGCAGCCTCCTACTGCTCCATGTAAGCATGAGTATACCCATGCACGAGCAGCTGCCTCGATCGTAAGTGACAATTTGAGAGTTCCTGTTATTCCATCGCGTACTCTAACTAGTCATCATAATTTCCTAATGTTTCATCGCGCTTCCAGTCGCAAACCATATATTCCTAAGTGCCGACTTGGATCTGTGTTTCATTCTGCCAAATAATTAGGGCCAATACAGTAGGTAGCTAGCCAAGTTGTGTGGAAAATGTAATTTTCCACACAACATTTTCAAATTGGTATTTTTTGTACAAACCAAGCATGGTTCTGTTAGGGAAAAGAATATGTGCCATTGTCTTACTAGAAGAGTCACTAGGTCCATGTATCTGCTTCACAAGAGATGCACCAGAGTCACCTGGGTCTGGTGTAATCTGTGCAAGAGCTTCAAAGAAAGAGGGGATAGGATAGGGTATGGAGAAAGAAGGTGCAAACTCGACAGCCTTCCACAGTTGTAAAGCATGTAGCTGAAATGGCCTACCTTACTCAACCAATCTCAATCTATTACATGTAGGTGCTACATAAGCATGCACACACACACACACACACACACACACACACACACACACACACACACACACACACACACAGACACACACACACACACACACACACAGACACACACACACACACACACACACACACACACACACACACACACACACACACACACACACCTACACACACACAAACTCACACCAGTAACACTGAGGCAGTGCAGGTCACCATATAAGACATACTGACTAAGCAAACTGAGCTAGTTATTGTCCTACTACACATGCCCACCTCACTCAACCAAACTTGACCCATTGTGTACTCATAAGTACATACTGTACGTATGTAAACACACGCATACACGCATGCATGTATGCGCACACACACGCACACACATGCACAGCATCCCACATATATAGTACTGTACATACAAGTATAGCTAGACATGTATGTATGCACGCACACACACAGTTACATGCACACAGCAACACTTAGGGGCAACTTTACAAAATGCACTGAATGCACAATCAACTTACCAGTAGAGTCACTAACTCCAGATCCGCTTGTCTGCATTGTACCAGATGCACTAGAGTCACTTGGGTCTGGTGTGCTCTGTGCAGGAGCTTCAAACAAAGAGGATGGAGGGGAAGGTGTGTGGAGATTGAATTTGCAAACATTAAAAGCATTCTGCATAATATACAGTGTGTGTACGTATAAAGACAATGACTGCAGCTGAAATAACTACACTTGCTCACCTCACTCATCCAAACTTGACCTATTGTGTGTTAAGTAGACTGTCTCTCTCTCTCAAACATGCTCAGACTCACACACACACGCACACACATGTACACACAAAATAGAGAGAGAGAGCTCACAGAGAAACACACAAGCTCTTAATTGTATGCAGCACATGACATTAGAACAGCGAGAATGTACTGTACAGATACAAGCAGCACACCAGGACTCACAGTCACCAAGATGGCTAGTGATGGTAAAAGGTAATATGCTCATAATGCACTAGACGCATACACCATTTTATGACCACACGCACACACATACGCACGCACACACACACTTTAGCTTGAGCTTGGCAAGAAAACTACCCTGACGAGTAATGCCTTGTCTGCCACGCAGTGGTAGACAAGGCTGCAGCCCAGTCACTCTGTCACCTAGGCAATCTGATCCCGAACTAGGCTCCCTGCTAAATGGGCGAACATATACTGTAAGCCCATTTTTGGGTGGTGCCATGGACAAAACTAAACAGTCACCTCGCTTCTAGTGCACAAAAGATGGAAGACTATCTCCCAGGGAGGTGCAAGTCAATTCACCCAGGGTAGTCGAGAGAGGCCAGAGGGACAATGGAAAGAGCTGAGTGGCACCATCAGTCGATGCCCCAAACTCAGCCTCCTCCAGTAGTTGGTGTGTTGGAAGGATATCCGCAGACTGTAGGATGCTAGGCTGCGCAGTCACCAGAGGTGCTCGATAGTCTTGCATCCGGAAGTGGCATTTGCTGCCGACGAGGTATCGCAGCGTTACCGTGGATCACATTCTTGTTGAAAAGTCTGTCGAGCAGCAGAAAACGTGCCACCTCCATGCTGATGTCCATTTGAGTGAGCACCTTCTGGGACCACGTGGGTTGTGGCCTCCATGCTGCCATTTTGATGACGTTACATACACACACACACACACACACACACACACACACACACACACACACACACACACACACACACACACACACACACACACACACACACACACATACACACACACACACACACACCAATTACCTGTCTCTAGCAGACACATCAAGCCCTTTCCAAGAGCATTCATCTTTCTGTTGCCTTTCACAGCTGTGAGTAAACCACACACTTCAGCCAATGCTTCCTTGTCACATGTTCGACACAGGTGAGCGTGGAGGAACTCATTTTGCTGCTTTGCATCTGAACTCCCTTTGATTGTTCTCAGATCACCATCTGAAATGATTCTTGCACGATTAAGGTCATATACAATTGCATCTGCATCCACTGCTTCAATGAAATGATCACGAAATTGCTCCAAAACTTGTTCAGCTGCACAAAAGGAGAGGAGATGGTGAAACACAAACCGACTAACATCTCATGTCTATCGCAGAACCATGTTATGCCCACTATGAACAGGATCAGTGGTGTGGAATGTTTGGCATACAGTCCAATGTCATCCTACTATCAGTACTGTAACATTGCAATTCACCATATCACAGTTCCTTATTGGTGTCACAGACTATTGAGACGGTACAGCTGCATGCACTGTACATGCAAGAGACAGGTGCACAACAGAACACCAATAATGGATCACATTTATACAAGTGCACATACGCTTGCATAATATTACAATATGTCCACACATGTACACTCACCCACACACATGCATAAAATAAACTCCATACCAGTTAAGCTGCTTTCCACAATAGGTTGGTCAGGTCCACTTGCACTCTGTTGTCGCTGAAAGTGTAGAACAGTACACAAAACACTAATAGCAGTTCGGACTATAATTATACTCCACACAGTCTGTACATACTAGTGCTCAACAAGCATCCCATGAATATTTGAGGAATGCTCACCAATGGTACTGTACCATTTGCACTAAAGTGTAACCAGCTAGGATCATCTTGCCTAAGGTCTGTCGACATAACACCTCACACTCCACAGTGCAATATTGCAATACAGTGTCCATAGTCTGAACTGCTAGACCATTCCCTAGAATAAGCTAGACTGATGTAAAACATTTTAGGTGAATGCAATCGTGTGTTGCCTTTTTAACACCACGCAAAAGTGTTTGTGATTGGCTGCATGGCAAGTATATAATGCACTATATTAGGTTTGATGGATAGTCAAGCTAAAGTGACTGGTTGTATATTTTCAATGTCATTTTGTGAGTAAACTCAGCAGCTGCAAGATGACTGTTAACTTTCTATTGCTGGTTTGATTCAATGTGCATTCACAGAATGACACAGAGTCTACCTCCATCACAGTACCTCCGGTAGTAACTGGTACTGGAGGTATCTGTGGAAGGTTGGTAGAAGAAGCAGGCTCCAAGAAGGCATGTGACACAAGGAGGGTTGCTGTACAGAGCAGAGAGTGTAGTGCAGTTATATAATCCTAGGACTATAATGACAACAGCCATGCATGATTGTAGTAATAACACACAATTGTCACAATTGTAAGATCACACTCACATTGTCCCAACCACAATACCATGTACACTCACTCAATTCTTCTTTGACTCTACAACTGAAGACAAGAGGCACATTTGCCCCATCCACATGAACCTTCATCCAGGCATACGTCACTCGTTTCTCTTCTGCACCAGTGTACAGGATCTTGCACAGGATGCAGGGAGGATAGCGTCCACTGGTGACCTCCATTTCCAGGTCTTCAGTGGACTTGTCCATAGGTAGCAAAAACTGCTGGTCACTGACCTACGTATTGAATAGGCTGTTATGAACAGTATGTTAACAAGGATGCACAATAACACACAGGCAAATTTGTAACTGTCTAGCCACTAACTGCTTGTTGTCCATCGATGGTTGCTTTCCATCCTGGGCCAGACATCTGCTCTAGTTTAGCTGTGATTTGATGTAGACCAGCAGCATACTGAAAACGAGTGATATCTGTATAGCTTCTTTCCCACTTCTTCTGTTGCAGTGTTTTTACGAGCTTCTGTGTGAAGAAGCAACCAAATGTATAGTGCTGACCAGCTAGCACAAGTACAGAGTTACAGAAACACCAACCACAGCCACCCTTTTGATACATACCTCATTCCATTCCCGTGAGTCACACATGATCTGTATTCTGAATAGCATAGTGTCTTCTGATGGGATGTACCGAGAGAAGGTGATGGCACTGTACCAAGCAGTAGTGTTGACTTTAGTCTCTATACAGTGCAGGCACTGAGGCGCTGAAATACTGAAGATCCCTCTTTGTGAATGAGTACAGAAATCACCTTCCTTCTGCTCCTCAAATATGTACTTCTGCTGGCCTGCTTCCAAAGAGTGTGGAGCTTGGAGAAAGTGCAGAGCATCCTCATCATCTTCCTCTGCCCTGCTGCACCAATGGGAGATGGCCAACTGAACTGGTTTCACCAGAATGGCCTTGTCCATGTTCAGATAAATGATAGCCGAACTGAGTGTGTACCCAGCAGAGAATACAAAAGGTCCATGTAAGATGATGGCATAGCGAATCAATATCTCCTTCTCCACAGCACCTATGGGAACATACAGCGATGCATCACCACTTCCCAGAGTGAATGTCCCACCATCAGGACCAATGCGGAGCTGTTCAATTTCAGAACCCATGTAGCAAAGCTGCTGAAGAAGTACTTCATCTGGTGATTCAAAGGGCATTAGCTCCATGCCAATCTTGTCAAGGTTGGGGAGTTCAACTGGAGCAGCTACAAAAGAATTAAGACAGTATCATAGATAGCATACAGACTGTGCGTCTGTCCTGAAGGGTACTAGTTAACTGAGAATAGATCCCAATGCCATGTTAGTGTGCATCTAAATGCTGATATCTACATCTCAGAGCAGCATTCCAATCGCTTCACATGTGATTCTAAATCCCACACACGTACGTGGCAGTCAGAGTGTGTGTGACAATAAATTCCATACATGTACATGGTGGGTAGGGCGTGCGTGAAGTATATGACATCATCATTGCCATTTTGTATCTGTTGTAATTCATGTCTGTCGCTGCGAACTATTCCTTCATTTCTCATCAAATGGCCTCCATACAAATTAAGATTAAGGGAAGATGGTGAAGGAGTGTAACGAGAAGGTTCATGGGAACTGGAGAAATACAAAATATTGTAGACACTCCTAGGGCAGCAATTTAATATTATTATTATCAATACTGGATGAATGCCCCTCCATCAGGACCAATGCAGAGCTGTTCAATTTGGCGATGATTGGCACTAGTTTGGATGCAGTTCCTAGGTCATCCTGTTCTATCTGCCTTCGCCCAATCTCTGTCACCTCAGCTGGATTGATCAGACAGCATGGCCTGGTGCGAGCGCGTTGCCCAGGATCTCGTCATTCACCAGCTAGCCCCGTTCCTAACCGCCTTTGTCCGTGGTGCCCACCGCCCCTCCAGAGACTACCACGGCCACCCAAGTTACATCCCCAGCGGTCACCTTTCCCTCCCTCCCTCCCTCCCTCCCTCCCTCCCTCCCTCTCTCTCTCTCTCTCTCTCACACACACACACACACACACACACACACACACACACACACACAGACACACACCTCCTACTCCTCCTCCTCTGTACACCTTGTCCATTGAGGACGTTGGGCAGGATCCAAGTTCAGTTTTCAGACCATCAATATATTGTACTGGAATATTGTTTTCCATAGCCTGAAGAAGCACTTTCCAAGTGGTAGTCAAGTAACTGCTTTGGCCTTCTGTCCACTTTATCAGACCAGAATGCACTGCTTCGTCCACATTTTTGGGATTGTTCTGGAAACATAAATTTATTATGGCAACTTCCAGCCCGAGACACTCAAGAACTGCTTTCCCACGTTCTGCACCAACTCTGCTTACGTACCTTCTCAAGAGCACTTGATAGTCACTACGCTCTACAGAGACAGTACAGCCTTTCTCAGTCACATTCCTACAAGTAACATACGGAATTATAACCACACTTACCATACACATTTTGTGACAAGATGGAACTGCCCTGATCAGACTCTTCCTTGGAATGTGGTGAATCTGCTGTTGTGATAGGGAGGAATAGATTATGTACAATACTGACGGGCACTGCAATGACTACACACTATCACACCCTAGTCAAGTGTAGCCAGCCCCTTTCCACTGTTTCATACTATTGCACAATAAACAGATAGGTCTGGGAGGTTTCTCAAATGTCTAGTTCAATGTCTGCGGACAGCCAGACAAGGCATGATTTAACACCTCTTTTGATGTGGCATGTTTCAGAGTGAAGGCCATAGAATGGTGGCACATACTTGTGAGAAGTATAAATGCATACTTCATTGACACTGCATGTGAAGCAGCTGAAAAGTACAGGATGCAAGAACAGGGGGTATATAGTGTATAATGCATACCCTAGAAATCTGGCATGAAACTCCATGCCACACATGTACTGCTACTATGTACCTACACCATCATAACCACTTACCATCACCACCACAACAACCGTGATCCAATTAATGTGAGACTCCCACATGCAAACATAGCACATGAACACCATTCAGCCACTTACACAAAGATAAACAATAAACACAAATACAGCCACACACATGCACACCTACAACATGCACACACACTATACACAAGGGCTGTCCAGCACACTGAGGTACGTACACGTATACCGTACTTCTTACCAGTTAAGCCACTTTCTACTGCCTTGCGCTCTGGGTCAGTCTGTTCATGAACAGCAGGAAAGCTGGAGCTGACAGGTCTTTGTTTACTTGCTTGGCACACTGAAACTGCAGTGAAGCAACAGGACACTTGCTGATTCTTGCTTCCTGTAACTTAAAGTATAGAACTATGTTGTAAGTAATTCTTGATATACGTGTATATGACCAGATTCACTGCTGAGTTAAACAGTGAGTTGGCTCAACACATAAGGAAGGATGAAACGAAGTTTTCTACCAACCATGTCCTACATTGTTGCTGTGGGACTCCTTAAAAGCCATCCTCAGTCGGAGTGTCAGTGCACATGGCATGTCAGATCACATGCCACAAATATTTGCAAACATCTACGTACACATAATTCACTCACTAGCTTCCAGCTTCCAGATCTGAATCTCCTTATCTCTATTGTTTGGGTTTGGAACATGATTTTCGACAACCTACGCAAGATAAGGCAAAAAGCAGGTTATTCCCACATAAAATGGGAAATTAATACATAGTTAGTTATAATGTGGACAGTCAACAATGAAATATCTAAAGCTTCGTAAATAGATATCAAACACCTTCCTAAGCATGACAATGACTACAAAGTTTACAGCTTACCATTTGATTAGTAACAATGTTGAACCAAATCTGCTGTTGGGGAGTTGTGGTTTGTTCACCATACCAGCGGCTACAAGTAAGCGCAATAACTGTGCCAGTGTCTTGATCTAACTTAGTCTCACCAAAACAGTCACATTCAGAGCAGCTGGGGCATAGGAAGCCATACTTAAGGTCAGACGTCTGTAGCTTTGAGCAGTCAGCGGCTTGTTTAGCAGATTCAATAACAATATCTTTAATGCCTTGACAGGACAACTGTAGCTTGTCCAACACCTGGTCTTTAGTTAAGTGTTTGATGCCTGCAGTAAGGTGCTGCAGTCCAATCTCAATGAACGACTCCCGCTCAACAACATGGACGTCTGTTGTTATATTTTGCAATTTGGTACGCACATATAAATAATGCCGCTTCATCTCAAATGGAGGTCTCTCAGGCTTAAGTGTCTTCAGGAAAGAGGCCACAAATGCGGGGAAAAGTGATGATGGCAAGAAGAAATCATCCTTGCTCACAATATTTTCAGACCAACATGTGAACAGAAGGGGATCAACACTGTAGTGTTCACGGTCAGGTGGATTGCATTCTGGATCCAAACTCATCACAAAAATATACTGAGGTTTGCCAGGTTTAATAGCCCTCTCAATGACCAGGCCCATACTAATGCACATTGCCTGAAACCATTCCTTCTTATCACGAACATGCTTCCCATGTGCATTCAAGAGATCTTTGATTGTGCCATATTGCCATTTCTTGCTCACTCTCAGTTCCTGAACTCCTTCAAACAGTTGACGCAGATACTGGGGCTGCAGCACAACAACATTCTGTGATTCTCCCAGACCAGACCGTAGTTCAGATAATGAGCGATAACAGATTAGGCCAAATTGGTGCAATAATAGTAGGGACTGTTCAAAAGTGGTGCTGCCAATGATGTTTGATACTACACTGGACACTTTCTCCTTAACTCTATCATAGCAAACAAAAGGATCAACTACTTCAACCTTGTACATGTGGTGCAATTCACAGTGACGTGCAAGGAGCTCATGAGAAAGACCTTCATGCAGACAGCTTTTCTTCTGAATCCTATTCAGTAGGTCGCTCCTGCCATGTAAAGTAAATTCTTCTCCATGATGGGTCCAATAAATATCAGCATCACTGCAATGGATAAGCTTCCTTACATAGGGTTTTTCACTAAGCCTTTTTTCAAGCTTTTCTGAAAATGATCTCTTTTCCTTCCTCTCTTTCTGTAGGCCTACCAGGAAAACGTCTGGGTCTACATCTGTATCTCTGGAGTATGCATACACATCTTTCAGCGTATTCTGAATTGCGTCCAATTCCTTCTCTGCCTTGTCATGGTCCTCACCTTCAGGCAGGTCAAATGTAATGATGTAGACACAGTAGATAGGCGTGATTAGTAGCTGGAGGGGGTACAGGTCTAGGGAGGGGGTGTTGATAAGCAGCAACACATGTCCCTTGTCTGGCAACTTCCCATTACATTCATACATGTCTAAGTATTGGGCCTTCCCAGACAGCACATGAGCATACTTCATCCAAGGCTGGTTTTCAGATCTCTGCTGCATCCTGTACTGTGATCCAATTATTATGCATTTGGTAAGTTTGAAGTCAGTGTCTACTTCCGTATGTGCATCAGCCTGAAGAGCAGTTTTAGGCTCTGTAGAGGAAGGAAGTAGCTGCCAATGAACTTATGCACAAGGTTTTTGATCAAGTGAATCATTTGCACCAGCAGTATATAGATAAGATATAAGGTGTAGGGCTGGACCACGTTTAAGCTTCAGTTTGACACAAGCAGGTTAGCATGAAGTGAAGAATGTTTAGTGTAGCCCCTCAAGCCCTATTGATGACACCAACAGATCACCTCCCAAATCATCAAAGATGGAGAGCTACAGACGGCCATTTGCCCAAATTGAGGTTAGCCTGTGTGATGTACTGTTGGCATATATGCTGAATACTTGCCTTTATGTATCCACCACAAGAAAATGTCATACTGGTATCACCAAGGCAGACAAGGCTACAGTCTATTCCATACATAATTGTTACAATGGCCACAGACATTTGCATATGGCAACAGTAATTATGCGACTGTATAAATAAACCATCAAAATTAGTGTATTACTACATTTAACCACACCAGTGTTTGGCACAACCGCTACCTAATCTCAACAATGAAAATGCCCATTGCCAGTTACTCTGTCATATACGTAAGCAGCATCCATTGGAACCCATCAAATGGGTTTGGAAGTCGTGATTTCATTGTTAGTTTTCCTCCTCACTGTGCGTACTAAGTATGTCAGTATGGTAAGGTGTATAGAAAACATTACAGACCTAAAACTGGTATGGTTGTCATCACTTACAACTTAATGAACAGTGAAAGTGAACCGTTAACTATTAGCCAATAATGTAAGACAGTTACCCATGTATTACAATAAATGTAGCTAGCAGGTAAGTTTTCAGTGCATACAAAGGGGGAGAAAAGCCACTATATGGTAAGCAATGGATTACGACTGTAAGTTAGAGCAAAGGCCAATCACAGGTCTGGTGCAACCAGTACAACTGCTTCAAAGTTGGCCGAGCTTTGGATGAATAGGAAAACATGGACAAAGAAGCTCTGAACATGAATGAGACACACTCCAATACACATGCAATCATGCACAAACACACACACACACACACATTAACACACAAATACATGCACACACACACACACACACACACACACACACACACACACACACACACACACACACACACACACACACACACACACACACACACACACACACACACACACACACACACACACACACACACACACACACACACACACACACACACACACACACATACACCTCCTCCTCGTCCTCTGTACTCCTTATCCATCAAGGATGTTGGGCGGGATCTAGGCTCAAGATACTACAGCACATTTGCAGATTAGGGGCGGTGGATGAAGGCTCGCCATGCAGCTCTGTCCTTCACCACTTCTTGCCAGTTGGTCAGTTTTGTCAGATCTTTGCTGACAACATCAACCCATCTCAGTGGGGCTCCACCTGGTGGTCTCTTCTTTCCTTGAGGTCGACATTTCATAAGTTGTTTCTGGGGACGCTCATCAGACATTCTTTGTACGTGGCCAAACCATTGCAATCGTTTCTGTCTTAACTGCTCCTCAATTGGTAATTCTCCAGTCTCCTCTAGGATATCTGTGTTCCGCCGCCTGTCCCATAAAGTGATACCCAGGATATCTCGGAGACATCTCATATGGAAGGTCTTCAGCTTCCTGATATCCTGTTGTGTGGCTGGCCATGTCTCTGCCCCATACAGGAGAATTGACATAACCAGGGTGCGGAATGCACGGAGCTTGGTGGTTTTGCTGAGATTGCGGCTTCGAAATACCTTCCATCTCCACATCTGGTATACTGTGCCGGCCTTCTTTAGTCTCACTGTCACCTCTCTCTCCACCTTAGTTGTTTGACCCACTTCACTCCCAAGGTAGGAGAAGGACTCCACTTCCTCTAGCTTCTGGCCTCTGAGTCTGAGTGGTGACTGATCTTCTGTCATTCCCACTGTGAGAATTTTGGTCTTCTCTCCGTTGATACGCATGCCCCATCGGTCACAGGCCTTGTCCAGGGTGGTAATCATGTGTTGTAGCTCCCTCCTAGTCTCAGCAATCAATGTCACATCGTCAGCATACAACAAATCTTGGACGCAGCTTGAGGCTGATGTCTTGTCACGATACGAGAGGAACAGACCTCCCCCGATGGCATAGTCAATGTGCAGTCCCCCGCCGAGTGTCTCTGTCATCTCCCTCACACACATACACACACATACACACACACACACACACACACACACACACACATGCACACACACATGCACACACACACAGACAGACAGAGGGAAAAAGAGGCTGTGTGGGACCACTTCACATGACATGCATACTCAAGTCAGCTGCTTCCTTCACTGTCTTACCAGAAGAGTCTTTAAACCTTCTTGTCTGCTTTGTAGTAGTTGCACCAGGGTCACTTGGGTCTGGTATACTCAGTGTAGAAACTTCAAGAAAGAAGGTGGAGTGGAAGAGAGTGGAGAGAGTGGTGGTCACACTTACAAGGCAGAAATTTTGCAGTTGTAATGATTAAACATGTCCACCTCACTCAACGAACTTTGATCTACTGCATGTGTAGTAGACTCACACACACACACACACACACACACACACACACACACACACACACACACACACACACACACACACACACACACACACACACACACACACACACACACAAACACACACACACACACACACAAACACACACACACACACAAACACACACAAACACACACACACACACACAGGCCATGCATGCTGTATTCTAATGCATTCACCTTACCAGGTAAACTAGCTTTCACAGCCTTGGGCCGTGAGCTGCTGCTCACTGTTTCAAGGCTTCGTTTTCTTTCAATATTAGAAATCCACACCTGCTGCTCTGATGTTACATCTTGCACTGCATTACAACCCTGAAGCAGGCATTCTGCATAGAAGCTGCCACCATCTTCATTGACAGCTGCAATGTGTGTTTCAGCTTCATTTGTACCTTGATGTTCCTCACATTGAAACCCCCATACCAGTACTTCATCAAATGTAGTCCCAGATGTGCTGTAGTGGTCACTGCACACTTTGACAATGCTCTCATGTATATGTTTCCTGATAGTTTGGCAGGTTTGGGGGAGATTTGGAGGTGCCTCCGACTCCAATGTGACCTCAATGTAGGACTCCCGTTCATTTATATGCACCCTTCCAGGGAGTCCTATTTGTTCAAAGGCAACGTGAGTGCGTCCCACGGGGATCATAGTCCAGCCTAATCCACTCACTAGTTCACTGATTAGACAACAAAACAGACCGCTAGGGAGGTAACACACCTGCATGATGGTCTGTGACAACACTGTGATGAGGATGGAGGCAACCTTCTTATGAATTTGATGAAACACCTCAGGCAAGGCTGCAGGCACCACAAATCTGTCTGAATCCACTTTAGCAACAATTCTGAGATCTGCCAGTATGGCCAGAAACTGCTCTGTGTCAGTGATGAGCCTGCTTTGACACTGTGCTTTAACTGACTCTATAGCATTTTCCATTACTTCCTTGACATGTGCCTCCCCCTTCTCTGCCGAATCACCCAACAGTCCCTGCACAGTGCTTACTAGACTGTGCACTAGTTTACACATGAGTAGTTGCTGCTTGGCAGCTATTGATGATACATGTGGAAATTCTTTGTGAGATAGCTCACACTGTTGCTTAAGCTCCTCACAATATTCATTCAGTTGAGCATGTAGTGACTTCAGCACCACTTCAGGGGGCTGCTGGCCAAAACCTTCCATGATGTCTTCTACAGTCTTAAGCACAGTATTCATGTTACGTTGATAGTCTGCATATGTAATCTGAATTCTCTCCATAACCTTCCTCATATTTACTATTCCAACCACTTCTTCATCAAGATACAACTCCATTGTTGCAGGTTGCTTTAATTGCTGGCCCTCCCCATTGTCTTCTTGGATGAATTCATGTTCATCCTTGGTGGCAGTTTGAATCTGGTGTGCGACCTCCTCACTGCCTCCATGGATGTCCTCGGTTTTCTCCATGGTAGCAGCTTGGCGCTGCTGTTGATCCTTGCTGCTGTCTTCTATTTCCTCCTTGGCAGCCATGAGAAAATCAGAGGTAGCTGAATACAGACAGTCTGGATCAATGAACACCAGGCTTTCCTCCTTCTTGTACCCCTTGGGCACCTTGTGGTAGACAAGGCCTAGCATGTGGAATAGCCTCAGCATGATGTCTAGGTCTTCTGAGGCTGAGGATTCTTTTACAATGTTACTACTACATGCCTTTTCCCGTAGCTGTGAGTATCGGCAGCAGCCCATTCCCTTACTGTCCATGTCATCTTTCAGCAGCATCCAGGCAAGGGGTACTTGCACCGACATCTCCATTGATGGGTCCAGCACTGCATTGCGCAAGGCTGAGATGTACTTCTTGAAATCTTCATCCTGCTCTCTGCCAGCCTTGGTATTGTCCACAGCCCAAAATGATCGGCCATTAGGGTCGTACTGGACAAACTGCCGATAGGGTTTGTTGCCAATCTCAATTGATATCATCTCATGAAGTTTGGAGAGAAAATCTTCACAGTCGTTCTCTTCTTGAATTAGGTCCAAATGTGTGCCCACAATGCAGACTATGGGGTCTTCAGGGTAGCCCAGCAGTTGACTCCCCTGAACTTTCCTTGTCCCAAATGTGTAGATACTCCTCAGTGGGTGCTGGATGAGTTTACTGTTAAAGTATTTAAGGCGCCCCATTTTACTCTTTTGGTCATGCAATTCCTTCAGACTGAACACCACCAAGTAGACACTGGGTGTAGTGAGGAGGACAGGGTGAACATCGTGATAGATAGCTTGTCCTCCTGTGTCAATGAAGTAGACGAGGGATTTTCCACCAAGGACCCTCCCTTTGCTGTGTTTCAGAAGATCTTGCAGCTTTTGCTGTCTGCTTGTGAGGCCTGTCATAAGGGTATTGGTTTTTGGAGATGGAGCAGCACTTGGTTTGGTAGTAGGAGAGGCAACTCTAGGGATGCTTGTATGAGCTTCATTAGGTGTGATTGTGGGGCCATCAGGTGTGATTGTGGGTACGTTATCCTTGGGTGTTTTAGTAGCATCACTAATTGCACTTGTGGGCGGGACATCTGTGGGCGTAGAAGTGAATGAGTCATCACTGAGCACGTCTATAGGAAAGGTATTGTCAGGTGAGCTAGTGGCAATGGTTTCAACGGGTGTGGTTGTGGGTGGGGCATCACTGTGTGTATTTTCTAGCTGGGTGCTAGTAATGGCCATCAGTAATTCCCCCGTTTGGTCCTCTGTAGACAGTAGTTTCCACAGCTCCTCTGCTCCCTCCTCTCCCATTCTATAGCATTCCACCCACTCTGGTGCCTCCATGACATCTGTGCTGGCAGTCCCTCCTTCCAAGTCCCACTTCTGTCCAGTGAGGAGGTGTTTAAGGCATGTCTTACCAGTATGAGGAGGGCCTATTGTGGTACATTTAGTGATCTGCAAGATGACATTGGCCTGGCTACGGAGCACCTCAGCGAGGGATTCTTCAAACTTATGCTCAGCTGTGTCTGCATGGAAATGGAAATTCACTGCATTATGAACAGAATTTGTCAAGCATACTGTGTACATGCATGCATAACATAAATCACAAGATGGCAACTAGTATAGCTAGCAACAATCAATACCTCACGTTACATAATAATTGTTCAAGGTTATGCCACAATAACCAAAAGTGAAGTAAATGACACTTGTTCCCCAGGATCGATGTTGCTTGATCTGCCATAGCTAGTTGCAAGTACATAGATACGTACCGTAACATAGGCCATTCTGGTGATTGATGTTGTGCGCAGCCATGTACCTATATAAACATGGCATGCCTACAGTAAGAGGAACAGGCTGGGCTAACATTTTGGCAATGACCCCAGGTCATAGCATGTCTACTTGTACTGGCACAGCTTGGGAATGCTAACTTATGTAAGCGATCACTCATGTAAGATGACATTATACTGGCCTTCCAAGGTCTTGCTACAGTACAAGGAGCTGGGTTTGATGACTCAACTCAATGATCTAAAGTCAAACTTCTCTGCCATGGTCTGGGCTTGAGCTTGAACCGGAAACATCCCATAATCATGGATCTTGAATCGTGTGCTTCAGCTCCAGACCACCAGCACCCCCCTGAGTTGCACACTACTTTGCACTACCTGTCATAAAATTATACACATAGAATCCTTCGACCATCGTGAAGTTAAAAGAAATGGTGGTCAATGATGTAAGCAAGATTAATAGGAGACACAACAGTAGTCTTAGCATGCAGAGAAGATGAATCTAGCTTGTCAGCCTCGTGTATCAAAAGAAACATCCATTTTTGTCAATTATGGAGCGCTGGTGCTTGTATGGTCGAAACTCATTTTTGGTGCAGAAATCACTGCTAAGCCTTTACTTAAGCCAGCAAAGAGAAGCTAAAGAAGCAGTAAAGCTGACAGGTGGGCTTCAATGACATGAAACGGATAAGTATGTCCTTGACTCAAGATGAGCCAGATTCTATAATTATTCAAATCTTCTTCCCTTAGCTGTGAACAAGAAGCTAAGGACTCTACGTCAGCTATCAATTTAGAGCCACCACTAGTCACACCACTGAGCACATCCCCAAGCGGGAACTGACAATAGCTGCAGGCACATTGCCTACCAGTGAAGCAACACTAGTTACTGGCACATCTTCCACTAGTAAAGCAACACAATCAATTCTTCTGTGCTGTAGCAAAAACATTAGTCATCTAATGGGGGTGTATCGAGAAAATTCATTAGTTGGGCCCCCCAGTTTCAAAGTGTTCCGATGCCTATGAAAAGCCTCTTTTAGTGTATATTACTTTTCCATATGTAACTCTCAGGCGACACACCCTACAATCATGATCTTTAAAAATGTCATTCACAAGGAAATTCTGCATGATTTAGTGTGAACTATTAAGCGATTGACCCTTCCTTTATTGAAATTATCGATAGTATCTGCACTGTACAACATTACAGGAAATTATTGCAGAAATGACTCTACACTGCCTGATTACCTTGAAGGGATTTGGTGTCTTCCACAAATCCATGTCTCTCAAGAATGTCAGCAGTTCTGCACATCACATCAGGTGATTTCCTCTTCTGAACACTAACCACAGCACTGATGTCGCTTAGGTTTTTCCTATCTTCAGTAGTGATGAGATCATCTTGTTGCAGTTCAAATATTACTGCAGAAAAGTGGATGGAAGGGAAAGGGAGGGCAATAGCAGACTCATTAGCATAAATGTGTAGATTCATTAGTGCATCCCGAGAGTGAGAGGTGGCAAATAACACAAGAAAGATGGATAGGAGACTATGTTTCATGTATACCTATAAAATGTTTCCACTCTGTCTCCAAACCAGCCATCCTTAGAGCATCAGCAGTTTTGGCCAGTATCTCAAGAGACTTGCTACTCTGAACTCTAACCAAATCACTGAGGTCACTCAGCCCATCACTGTCTTCACTAGTGATCAGGTCAGCTTGTTGTAGAATAGCAAATACTGCAAATGAAGAAGTAAAGGAACAGGGAGGTCACTCACACATTAGCACACATGATAGGGAAATAGGTAACTACCACACATAAGCACACACAACTCAACAACGCGATGTGAGCAGCTAGCAAACCAAAGATGAACAAATGAACAGGAGGCGATGTAGGACATGCTCTACATCAACACAGACAGGAAGGAAATAGGGGAACGGGAACTGCAATCCTAGGCCCTCCAATTTGTATAGGACATGTAAGGGAGGGTTCAATTCAGCAGGATTGGCTTTACATTGATTGTGTGTAATCCTGTCACTCAGATATGGGTTTTCACAGGAGTATCGCAGGAGGCAGTAAAGGCATCTTGAGCACAAAATGGCAAAGCCTGTTGCCCATGATCTCCACTGCCTTGATCTTCTCACTGAGAGTGTCATCTACTCCACCAACGGGTGAGCCTAAGATGTGAGCTTTATCAGGGGTGACTGGGCAGAGGTCTGGAACCACTTCGATCATATCTGCTATAGCACTCGGGTCACTACTGTTAATCTCAGACTCTGAGTGGTTCAAGTGGAGACCAAGTCCTGCCGCCTCCTCTGTCACTTTCTGTAAGTCATGAAGAACATCCTCGACTTCCCCATCCAGAGTCCCATCATCAAAGTAAAAGATGAGCAACTCTGATCTCAACAGCTTCATGAGGTCAACGGTTGTGAGGGAGAAAAGCAGTGGACCCAAGGGGTCACCCTGCTGGACTTCTTCTGCAGATTGAGTTATCATGTCCTGGATAAACAGGGAGGATGGTGTATACTGTATGCTGAGTGAGCCAGGGGGAAAAGCTGAGAGAACCGACACCACCAACAGCATTTTATCCAGTCTCAAGCTGCTAAAAGGCCTTTAAACAAAATGTTAAGGAGAAGAGATGAATAATGGCTTTAACATGGCACTAATCACAACTTTCAATGTTGCTACTTTACCCTTGTCTTTGCCTCCATAGTCCACTTGCTGTTCTCCAGCTAGAGTCGTCTTCATTATGCCAAAATCTATCTGTTCCCTGGTTGCTTGATTGCAACTGTAATGGACATGCATCACTATTTTGCTAACGAAACTGTGGAACTTAGAGCCATATAATAAATACAAAATGTGTAAATGTAGTAATAATATACTATGGTGAGTTAAAACGTGGAGTAGACACAGGAAATGTACATGAAATAACGCAAAAGAGGAATAAATTAGTGAAACTTAATCAATTTCCAATAATAGTAATGGAATAAATTAGTGAAGAAATTAACTAACCATCATTGCGAATTAATGATGATTGAATAAACGATGCTACAATATTACTAATAATAAAGATAAGAATATAAGCGCCAACTAAAGCAGAAACTATTAAGAACATGTAGTCTAGTGTTCATCAGTGGCGGGGGAATAAGCCCGCATAAGAGAAATATCACCTATTCAATGTCAGTGGCAGGGAGTAATCCCAGCATGGAGGCCGCATTGCATACTTGGATGGCAACAGAGAGGTGTTGGAGCAGGTAGGCAAAGGAACTGGGCTCTCCAGTTACAGACCATAGGCATTTACCAAGGTTCCGGAGAAATATAGTCGGTTTATGTATACAGTCAACCTTGGTTAGTACGAACCTGGATAAGACGTTCCCTCGGTTACTACGTACATCATTATGACGCTTGGCCCATGTGATATCACCTCGGTTAGAATGTACAGTGATGGCTGCAGGCAAGAAGAAACCTATATCTGTGAAGGACAAAATTCAGATTATCTCAAAGATTGAGGAAGGGACGAAGCAGTGTCACATTTCAGAACAGCTCAGCATAGTGAAAGTACAGTGAGTACTATTTGGAAGAATAGGGATATGTTGAAGTGGCAGTTCCAGTCTTCAGATTACAGTAACAACTCCGAACCCTTCAGACCTGCCAATCACGAGGATGTGGATGCAGACTTTCTTCAGTGGTTCAAGCAAGTGAAAAATAATGGCATACCTGTAAGTGGTCTTCTTCTCCTTGCCAAAGCAGACTCGTTGGCTGCTGCTCTAGGTGATTCTTCTTTCAAGGTCACAGGAGGCTTCATCAATAGATGGAAGGCATGCCATGGCACCACTTTAAAAAAGATTTGTGTTGAAGAATGCGGCGTATCTCGCAAAGTTACCGAAAACTGGCTTGACACCACACTATCTGAACTTCAAAATCTGCATCGTTTTTTGCTGGAAGACGTGTATAACTTGGACGAAACAGGCTTGTTCTACAAGTTGAAGCCCGACAAGACACTAGAATTTAAGACAGAAGTGCAGCGGAGGGAAGAAATCAAAGGAATGCCTGACTGTACTTGCGGGAGCCAGCATGGCAGGTGAGAAACTTCCTTTGCTAGTCATTGGGAAGTCCAAATCACCTAGCTGCTTCGAAGGAGTGCACAGCCTACCACTTGAATACATTGTCAATCGTACTGCCTTGATGACGGGAGACATATTTCAAGACTACCTGACAAAATGGAACAGTGAGCTTTCTAGAGCACATCGTACTGTTCTCCTAATCATTGACAACTGTGCAGCTCACCCACCAGGCTTAAGCTTATCAAACACTGTGGTGAAGTTTTTACCACCCAACACCACTTGATGCGCCTGTGTCTGTACCAACTTACTCTGAGTACAAGTCTGCTGTTGATGTCGTGAAGTGATTTATGATCTGCATGTCATCTGATCGTATTGATATGGTAGCAGACTCTTGAACATTTCATGTTCACTACTAGATGGGAGAAGCAGCAGACTACCCTCAATAGGTTTCTGCAAATCACCTGACATCCTTGTGTCTAATAATTCTTGCTGGACCTGTTTACTTTATGACCTTTTTAGTGCCTAAGTGATTGTAATGATTTGTGTATGATTGTGTATTGACTGTTGTATTGCATACAGTAGTATTAAGTATTGTTATATACATGTACAGTGGAACCCTTTTAATGCGGACACCCTTCGGAACAAGAGAAGTGTCCTGATTATAAGGGTGTCCGCATTTCAGAGGTACGGCTTATATGCCCATACCAAAATAAGACGAATTTGTAAAGGTAGATGTGGTTCGCTCGAGTACTCGACTCACTCACCACTTCTGAAGACGATTCTAAAGGGTACCTGTTTGCGCTGAACTTTCCTATGTTAAAGACACCTTCAAAAACCCTAGTATAGACGATTTGCGGCACTTGTCAACTTCTGTGCTCTTCCTGTCACTTGTCAGAGGTAGTGGTGCAAATCAAGGAGCGGCCATTTTCTGGCAGCTAATCGAACTGTCCGGATTATCGGGTGGGGTTTATACGGAGTTGTATAGGGCGGTATGCAGGGCGCTGTCTGCAATACGGAATAATGGGGTGTCCGCATTTCAAGGGGAGGTTTATACAGGTAGAATAGGGACAATCGTTGGGACTTTAGAAAGTGTCCGCATAATTGGGGTGTCCGCTTTTCAGGGGTGTCCGCAAGGCGGGGTTCCATTGTACTTACAACATTGTATATGAATATTAATGAGCCTAGCATGAATATTAATGAGCCTTGCATAGTAAGTACCTCGGATAAGAAGTACTCTTTCTGCTCCCCTTGGAGGTTCATCTTATCAGAGTTTGACTGTAACGGTATTAATGTTCATACATTCTGTCATGTACTTGTTATTTTTGTTCTTTATCATTGTACTTAGTCTATCTATATGTGAGCAGATTTGACAAAGGGGCCACTTGTCGCTATGTATAAAGTGTCACTACGAACAAACACATGGAACTAAGTGATTTTTCAGTTAATTCGGATTTTTGCGTATTTTGTACCTGTGGCATCGGCCCAACACCCTGGCCAAGTTTGAAACCCGTAGTCTATTCCTGCGCTTCAAACCAGGAAGAATAGTTATGCCGTCGCCATGCTTATGGATAAATTAATGGAAGGGTTACTGGCTGTTTTCTCATAATTGCAACAGGAGTATTTTAGTATATTGAGTGAGCATATCTTGAGAATGGGCGCAGCTATTGAAGTGCAACAAAGAGCACATCTACTGTGCTTCCACCCAGTACCACTAACTCAAGATTGACAAATATAGGGACAAGTGGACCCTCTTGTCAAATCTGCTCACACATATATAATATATAGTGTATAAAAATTCCTTTAGAATTAAAGAGGGTTTAGGAATGGGTAACAGAAACAGCATAGAAGCAAGCAACAGTAACTCAGCACCATGATGAACCACATTGCTGTGAAGTTTGATATGCATTTCCAATTTCTTTGTACAGCTAGCTACATGGGCCCAAATGTCTAGGTAGCTGGTCCCATGTAGCTACAAGGAATTAGGAATGCATAGCGATTTCATGGCAAATAGCCTATGATGTTTTTCTCTTATGTGTACTCCAGGTTGCCTTTGGGTATGCTGCCGTCGTCAATACATCAAAAGAAGCCTGCCTATCCAAGGCCTTTAATTGTTCTTTGCCACTGTCGTTTGGCAGTTTCATTGAAGCACCCTAATACATTAAGATAGGAGATGCCATTTTGAACCCAGCACATTCCTAAATAGACGTTACAAGCATGATGTCTAATAATTCAGTTTGTTTGCTTATTCGTTTGCAATTTAGGCAAAAACTAATGCACAGGACGCTACCAAACTCACAGGGATTATAAAGTAGGGCTCCAGAAGTGTCCTCCACAGGTTGAAATCACCAAACTTACTGTAGCAGAAGCCCGTTGAAGGCAGGCACCCTGCTAGTTAATATATACTAGAAATAATAAAAAAATTCTACAAAAATTGTTAAGGTATAGGGATGGCATAAGAAGGACAGAAACAAGTAAAGGCTGTTACAAAGTGGAGCATTAACCATGGTCCCTACATGCAAGAATGCTGCACCTTATAGTCCTACATCCTTGAATGTAGGGACAATGGTTAATGCTCCACTTTGTAACAGCCTTTACTTGTTTCTGTCCTTTTTATGCCATCCCCACATCTTTACAATTTTTGTAGAAAATTTTATTATTTCTAGTTTCTGTATTTTATAGTGGGCAGCTAAGCTGAAGCAACACACTTAGTCTCAACCATAGGGCATTGGTGCAGGCATTATACCTCATTTCTGTAATCCTGGAGCTCAAGGTGTGGGCTAGCACGTATGTTCCACGCTAATAGCCCAGCGAGAAACGGCGACCAGAAGCCAACCGTGGCGGGGAGATGCACGACTGCGAAAGTCCTTCAAACGGCGCGCAAGCTAACTGCTGAAGCTGCTAACAATGGCACCAGTCACTCCCTTCATCCGGTTTAATTACGTAATTTGAAAATGGCGTCCGTCCTGCTGGCCAAGCAACACGGCAGGAGTCGTGGCAAGCGCTGTCTTTCGCACTAATTCGTGCCGCCTTCTAACCTACAAAGGAATGCAGCCAGCCAAAAATGGTGCAATATGGTGCGAGAAACACTTTCCCTGGTTCGTGTGCTATGGCTGTCAAAGAAGAAGAGTAAGAAGAATAAGAAGACAAAACGTGGGAAATGTCGAGGGCGCTATCTACGTGTAGGCGCACCTTCGCTGTGAAGTAAGGTTAGTTATGTGCACTGTTCAGTCCCCACTTCCTCATGGTAAGCTTCGTTTGATGGTTTTCGGTCCTCTTCAGGATTAGCGCAAGTTTCCGTTTGTATCACAGCATACAAACAACCATTGCCATCCCTACATAGACAGCACTACCGTGCTGTCTGATATTGTAGATGAAAAACCACAGGTAATATATAGCAACAAACATGGAACAGACTATTCTGAAGGTATCTAACTGAGCAACAGTTCATTGCTCCCCTGGACAGAGCTGAAACAGCTAGTGCTACAGCCAAATACAAGGGTATAATAGAAGAGGCCAAATCAAATCATCAGGGTGCTCTACGTAATAGTTAAATGCTGACCAAGAGGTGTCTCTGAGATTTAGAGCACAAGGGGCGAAGCGCCCGAGTGCCAAGTGGTCTAAATCTTCAGAGACACCGATTGGTCAGCATTTAAGTGTTACAGATCCCAAATGATTGGGTAAGGAGCAGGCAGCGAATCAGTTTATGTACTCGTCCTTGTGTCATCACGCGTCTACCGGAAGTAGTTAGCTAGTCCTGACAATGGCAGTGAAAACGTCGTGTGATTGGGGTCGAAAGTCGGGTTGTTCATCTCGCAGAGGACGTTTCCTACAGGTCGGCAGTGGGTGCGGCACGTCAGCTAAGCGTAAGCTTACTTACTGTCAGCCACATCAGCCACAGCGTTTCCCAGAGCCGTGTACGTAGCTTCCAAAGCCTGTTCCCCGCGTAACTTGTAACCAGCTGCAGTTCCAATTTCTTGGCTCTGGTTCATAGCCGGATTGTTGCTGTACCCTATTTATCGATGAAACAAGTAAGCCGGGCGACCTGTGCATCGTATCATATGTTATGGCGCCACAATTGTTATTACAGCTGCAGTTCTCTTCAGCTGCAGGGATCTACGGGATTTAGACACCCGGTATCTAAATGATTTAGATCCTGCGCAAAATACAAGAGAAAGTCTATGAGATTTAGAAACATCGCATAGAACGCCCGTTACCATGGTAACGGGATCTATGATTGAGAAGAATTCTCTTGTATATCTTGCCATTTATTGCATAGTCAAGGAGACTTAACGATTGCATAGTGTGTAAGCAATCATACCCCAACGGGAGACCAGTGGACAGCTACAGTCCGCAGTTCTACTTCATTTCGAAATTCACAAGAATTGTATCACCGAAAACCAATGATCCACAGTACAGTGAAGTGGCAAAGCGATCAGTAATTGCCGTGTTCAACAGCATGCAAGTACAAGAACGAAAAGAGACTGTCGGAGATTCTACCGCTAGGGGATGGCTGCACCAGTATCGACCTAAGGTTGCAATTCATCCTCAATACACTGACTATTGTGACAAGTGCAAGCACATCAAAGAGGAACTTTCCAGAAATGAAGCCATTAAGAAGAGGCTAGTGCAGTCAGGTAATGCTACAGAAGCAGAGATATTGCAAAATGTGGGAGTGATAGAAGAGCTCAAGGAGAAAAAACAACAGCATTCAACTGATGCTGCCAGTGCTAGAAAGTTTTACAAGGAATCAATACAAAAATGCCAGGGTACATGGATTGAGATCCAGAGGCTTCTTGCAATTCCAGTCAGTGACAGAACTGCATGATGAAGAAACATCAAAATTACTTGCCTTGCAACATTCCTTTACATTAGTCATTAGTGCTGACTACCAGCAAGCAAAGCTTATCCCACACTGGGGACATTCGGAGTAGCCTGGATCAACATATTACCTTCAGAAAGTGGCAATCGAAACTTTTGGTGTTGTTGATCACAGGAACGAAGAGAAGTTTGTGTTCTTATTTGATGAGCAGATTGGGCCCAAAAACACTGATCACACGGTTTCCTTCCTCTTTGCAACCATTCGGCATGTCCAAGACAAACACCCCCTGGATCAACCGTGTGCACGTCTTCCTGGACAATGCATCATCTACAAACTAGGCAGATGTTCAACATCATGGGGGCGAGCCTGAGCGAGTGGAAGTGTGGTGTGAAGCACATGCTGGGCAATAGCAGAGAGTAGTGAAGCTAGCTGGCTAGCTGGGCAGGCACAGCTAGCTACACACAGCACAGCTGACCCATTGAGTTCCGCATCCTGTCGTGCGTGCACAAGTGTGAAGGAGCAGGTTGCACCTGCACACTGTTGCGGAAATGCTCGAAGGTGGTGAGTGTCAGGCCATGTGTAGAAGCTAGTTGGTAACTGCGCATCCTCCCTCAGGGCAGTTGCTTATACATGTCGGGCAGCCTTTCCCGCTGGTGTGCACTCCAAAGTTGTAGACTAATTTCAGTTTGTCCAGGTCATGGCCGTGCAGAGCCCTGTCTCTCTGCCGACGCCGAGATCGTGGATGCAGTCCGTGAATGGATGGTAGTTACTTAGTAACTAAGGTAGCTAAGTCGGGCGTTTGTGTTCGCTGAAACCGCTGTTAGAACTCAGGCTCTTCCCAATTATTCGCCATATCGGTGCCTGTGGTCGCTGACTGGACGGTAGTTAGGTAATTCGCTCGCTTTTCGTTTGCTCAAACCAGTGTTGAAACTTGCTCACAGCGAACATTCTCGAGGTTGGCGCGGCAGCCATTTTTGGGGCGCCAAAGGCGCCCCTATATTGTTTTCAGATTTAGGTCTTCATATGGCTTCATGTTCGTATATATATATATATATACTTCGTTGCCGGGGCAACTGCCGGGATATAACTGCAATAAGAAGCCGTTTTTGGGGTATAACTGCAATAAGAAGCTATATACTGCACAGGGGCGATTAAACCCTGATATCACTGCCCAAATATGGAAGTTGTTATTGATAACAACGAAGGTGTCAAATCACACCAAAGCACATACGTACAAATGCAGCAACCTGCAGTCAGCTTCAACTTTGGGAGGGCCCACAAAGCATCGAAAAGGAGAATACTTCCCTCCATCATGCTGCAATCAATGCACGCAAGCCAGCAACGTACAGCGCTCCGCAGCCGAGCTAGATAAACCATGTACGCGACCCGCACAGTGCACAAACGAGAAACAGCAAGCTCGCGCACTAATTAGTACGCAAGGGCACTCAAAATCACTGCAGCAGTGGGAACGCACTGTTTCAAGGAGAACAGAAAGTCGAGTAGCGAGCGCAAAGAACCCTCGAAGGCCGAGAACGTCGCAGAAGCCTCAATCACTTAACTGGCCCCTTAGAGTGTTGCTCCAGTGGCTTAACGTAAGGCAAAAACTTCATAGCCCTTGCGAATTCAACAAAACTTGGCAGCCGCTCTTCAGAGCTGTTGTCCTGGGAGAAGCCCGCCTTTCGAATAAGAGCCTAGACGCGCTTAGGCGGAGTATATATCACTTATACCACGGCGCTTCGGTGTATATGAATTTTAGACGCACTCGCCCTCGGACGCTTCGCGCCCTCGGGTCTCGTGCGTCTAAAATCCATATACACCTCAGTGCCATGGTATAACTAATACATATATATATAGAACTAATAACACGCCTAAGGAATGTCTCTTCTGCGAGATACAGCTCCAATTATCACTGACAGACATTGTAAAATGGCCGCGCGCTTGACGCTTTCTGTTTGCTAGGCTCAAAACCATCTTTCTTTAGATTTCGCCGTGTATCCAAAGAACGCAAAGTGTTTCTAGAACATGTTTAAGTAATATTATTGAGGTAGAAAGCTTACTTAACTGTTTTTCTGCGAGGTACAGCCCTAAATACAATAGAAGTCTAGTGACCCGTAGGCCAATAATGGAGGACCAGCGAGTCATGACACATAATTTTAGCCATGATTCGCTCATATAGTCATCATAGGGTAGCCTTTTAGCCAGCACACTCCCCCTCCAGGCACAGAGTAACAATTGCTCATTCAGAATGTCATATAGATCAAAAAGCAGTAGGCAAACATTTGACAGTTTGGTAGGGATGCTTTCACTGGATATGACTGGCTGCTCTGGAGACTTGAAACTCTTGCAAACCCAACGGTCTAGTGTGTCTTGATGTATCTTTCAGGCCAACAACAATACTGTACCCCCAACTATCTAATTTACTGAACGTACATGGGAAAATTGCTAGCAAGTAGTTCGAGGTTCAGGGGCGCCCTGGCGCCCCACGAGTTTTTTAACTCGAAATACTTGTTAACGATGTATTATCTACGCACATTCTAGCCAGTGCAGGCATAATGGGATGCATGATAGTGCAACAACGTTTATGAGAAGCAGATAGAATCATAGACAAACGAGGGAACGGGACTGGCAACGTGTACCGGAAGTCCGTATAAATTCCCTATCTGCAATAAGGTTCATACAGCTTCCGTTTCCAAGGAAGGTGTTAATTGATTTCGTCTCACGAATAATTTGTTTAAGATTCGCCATATTTCGCCGGCCTCTTTCGTCGTACTTACCGCATACCCGTCGGAAACCATGTGGCACGGAGTATTCTAAGCACTGTGAAGTTGGCACCTCATCAGCACACTTGAGCGTCAAATCCTGGACTCCCAAGAGGAGGCAGTGTAGACGGGCGAACTTGGGAGCGAAGGATTTGGCTCTGGATGAAGTCTACGGTAAGCTAACTGCCATAGAAGTGGCAAGTTAGCTTCGTTGAATTGAACAGACGCCAACTTATCTCCATCCTTTGCGTTGACTGACTGGAATTTCGGTCCAGACGGTAGGGGCTAATGACTGCTTATCGCATCCAATCATGTTGAAGTTTATCGATGATTCAGAGGCAATACATGCTCTCATAGAGTGCAGAGGTTCCTGAAGATGTCCTTCGCTGTGCAAAAAATATCTCCTAGTGTAAAAACGGGTATTTGGACAAACAGCCCAAAATCTCTGGATTTTCTACAAGAACGAGACTGGAAACATCGCATATATCTCTTCCCACTGCGCGAAGTATGTTACTGCCAGTTTCGCTCCCAACGTGCTGAAAACGTTGCTGATGTTGATACACATCTATCAGGTCGCCGCCATTTTCCTCGATTTCGTTGTTAACGAAGCGCACGTGATCTGTACGAACCTTGTACAACTTCCGGTCCGCGTTGCCAGTCTCATTCCCTCGTTTGTCTATGACAGAATGGTATAAATGGCATTCGCGCAGTCTATACAGTGTATACGTCCACTGCATGTGTTGCAGACCCCGGTGCCCAAAATATTGTGCCAAAACCTTCCCCCGGGGCCTAAACAGACGTACGACACACATATATATATACATACAGACAGCGGCGACGTACAGCATGTTAGTGTGGGGCTCGCTCAGGCTCGCCCCAATAAAAACAAGTTTTTGCTTGCATGGGGAATGAAAATGGTGGAGCAATCTTTACTTGGTTTCCTTCGCTTCAGCCTCATGCTTGTGGGACATACCAAGTTTGTCCCTGATCGTTTGTTTTCCCAAATCGCCATACAACATATAACCATCAAGATGTTTTCACTATCCAGGAGTTGAGCAGACCAACTACTACATTGAAGGGTAATTTCAGGCATAGAACAGTAACTTAGCACTTAAATGGATAAATCATGTCTACACTATGTGGCAGCAATCTTATTACATTTGCATAATTATAATTATAATGATAGGGAAGAAATTCACTAATCTAGTCTCGCGAACATTAACCTTCGCAAACCTTTCCCGCTATACAGTATTGGCAGACAGCTAGCTAACTCCAGTCATTCAACGTGGTTAACTAAACCAGCAAGAAGTGAAGGAAGATCCACAATTGCTAGCAAGCTATTTCCACTGATCATAAGTGACTGCGCCACGATAGGAGTGCACACATACAGGAGCTCGAGAGTGAATGGGGCAGATCCAGACCAGAACCTAATTATAAGGTCAGGTTAGGAGGTGTGTTTCAACATCATCCTCCAGCTCATACCATAGATGTACGTAAATTGAGGTTCAGACAATGAGGGTGACACCCTTCCGGCTTCTACAACATCCAAATTTGGGCTACTTACACTGATAATTCGATAATTTGGACATGTTGAATATTCAGACATGCCATATGACCACCACTGCAGATGAGTCCAGACCACATGTACACCAAAATGGCCACCTAACCCAGGTAGGGATGGATTCGTGAGGAAACAACATGTAGGTGGATGGAGATTGTCTTCTGTAGTGCACTACCAACAAGGGTGACACCCTTCCGGCTTCTACAACATCCAAATTTGGGCTACTTACACTGATAATTTGATAATTTGGACATGTTGAATATCCAGACATGCCATATGACCACCACTGCAGATGAGTCCAGACCACATGTACACCAAAATGGCCACCTAACCCAGGTAGGGATGGATTCATGAGGAAACAACATGTAGGTGGATGGAGATTGTCTTCTGTAGTGCACTACCAACAACAAGGACCAGTATCAGCACTAAAGCATCCTCCAATACAGTATCACAATATCTCTCAATAGTTTTTTTTCCATAGTACGTAATTAGAAAGAGGATCAGGAAAGCCCTGGAACCCCTCCCTATGACCTGAGCATGACTTGGAGGTACAACTGCAGGTACAGTACCTCACTGAAAACAAGCATTTGCAAAGAATCCCATGGAACATAGGCCATTATAGTGTGTCATTAAAGAATAAGCTACAGTATAGTTGATTAACATAATCTAGCAATGAGCCTCTCAGACATAAGCTTGAATGAACATGACTGTACTTATAATATGCAATCACCCACAGCTAGGGTACTATAACTTGGCTTCATTATGCCTTCTACAAATGTGACAGGTACTTACACTGACACCTGCCAATGACATTCAAAACACCAGGAGAACTCATTAGATCTTTGAAGGTGGCTACATTGAATTAGAATAATACGTATGTAACTCTCAGGTTACGAATGACAATTTACGAGCACATTCCACGTATCAGCACACCTTGCAATTCTTTTGCTATGGAAGGATATCTCCTTCCCATACATTCCACAAGCTTGTGGTATATGTCTGATCCATCAAAAGTCAGCAAGATGTACAGCAGAGCTTCATGTGCTTGTTTCTCATCAGACATAGATGTTAGTTTCTGACACTGCTCAGTGGTCACAATGCCCATGCTCTGTAGGTCAGAGGTCAGTGAAACGGCATCCATGTCCTGACGATGTGTACCAAGGACAGTGACAATAGCACGCCGCTTCACTGTACAAATACAGATAAACAAAGGAAAGTTCAGAATGGTAGTATATAGACTAGGACAAGTGCAACTACACAAGATAGTATTCTTACGTACAACTGGCATGCAGGAATCGAACACTATAGGACTCACTCACAAAGGACAAAGGAAGACAACATTACACAATACAAGTTTGTTGTAAACTGTCATGACACACAAAATAGTGCTCTGTATTCCTTACAATGTACTGTCTGCAGTGGCAGATCCGCCTGCGTTGATGGAAGAAGGGATACCATGGAATACTACACTGGCACAGTGCAAGCTCAATGGCCGAGGAGCAGTCCCTGAAACTTACCAAGCCTGGGTGATCTGAAGGGTGACTGTCTAGGTAGACATCAACCACACCATGCTGAGTGAGCTCTGCTCGAACATTCTCCCGGCACAGTGCCAGCTCAACAATTGGTAAAAGATCTCGTAGTATCCAATACGTGATTACTATTGAGCTATGACTCCAGGATAGCACTTTCAGGAGATGCTTAGGGATACCCAGTCCCTGTGCCAGGAAGTTTCTCTCAGCTACTAGGTCCTTCAGTAGGAGGCCATCTGCATCCAGCTCGTACTTGACAACCAGCTCTGCCATGCTTCCTGGGGCCTCCTCTCTGAAGCGTTTGAATTTGATGCATTATACTTATTGGTAATTTGGCCTCTCAACATTGTAGTTAATTGCATAGCTAATCCACAGATACAGTAGGCTAATCATACACTAAAGACATAAAACAGAGCTATACATTATACGCATGGACACAAAAGCACTTGACTTACACTATGGCTACATTTAGTCTAGTCACACCTCGCAATCATTGTGCTACCGGGCGTTTATCAAGTACATCAATTACGAACATTGACAAATAATACTCAGTAACGAGAGAAAACGACAGCCAGAGGGTGGGAAACGTCGCCGAGTAGGCTTTCCCAACGATCGCAGGCTTCACAGTCTGTAGCGAACGTATTATTGTCTCAGAAACAACTGTCACTCTGTCTCTAATTTGGTCAATAAGCGCTGGCGTCTCCATAATTGTTGCTGTGATCTGAAGCAGCAGCGATCTGATTGGTCAGTGCGAGGTGTGAAATTTACACATTCTGCTAGACCTTACTTTCATCCGCCCCCATGAACGATGACAAAGTAGGGGCTAGCGGCTAGACTAGGCTACATTATACTCACCGTTGCCAAAGTTCTGCAATGTATTCCAGTCTTTGCTCCAAAAGAGGCTTCAACTGCTCTTCATAATGCACCATCCTATCTTTGACACTTCTCAGTTGAGGCTGAAAATTGGTAACAACTGTCTGGAAGAATTCATAACCAACCCAATTGCTTAAGTGAAAACACAAAACACGCGCTAATTCACTCAGTGTCTTCGCCCTTTCGATGTCATCTTCATGGCGACCAGCTCGAGGCATGTTATTTAGAGCTCCTTCTATCAGATCAATGCAGTACTCCCTTACTTCATCCAAAGTAGGGGACCCCTGCGTTGTACACAATTTGACAAATGCTTCATTGAGTTCTACATACTTCTGTTTTATATCATGTGTGATGATTGATGGATCTCCAACAGTGGGGTCGGGACCTAAATGGTACAGAAGCAATCATGCATGCCATATCAGGTATATAAGCTACAGCCATTTATACCATCCATGGATGGTATAGATGACCCATTTCATGCCTATGTTTTCATACTAAAGTATGCCAAACAGTGTCAGGACCACTGATGCTATATGCACTGTCAAGTAATGCTGCACGTTTCAGGCATTAGATGAAGGCATGAATAAATAACAGTAGTTATTAACTGTCCATCGTTAGTACCCATGCATGTATGCACACTTACATTGACATGTCTCCAGTCTCTTCTTCATGTCTGTACCCAAACCTCTTAACTTTGTGTTGCCATGCACTTTCGTAAGCATGATACAGAACTGCATCAAGGTTTCTTTGGTGCAAGTGTTCTTCAAACATTCAATAAGAAATTCATTTCGCTCTTTTCGTGCTGATATCTTAGTGATGGTCTCCAGCTCGCCTTGTGGAATTATGTCTTGATGTCTAAGTTCCCTGACAACTTCAATTGTATCTATTTCTTTAAGGAACCTTTCCCTGAACTGGTCAAGAACTTCTTCAACTGCATGGAAAGGTGAAGAGTCATGGCACCATAGATCAATCTAGCTATGATGGCACATAGCTAGCTATCTAGTTAGCTAAGCCTAGTTAGCTAGTTAGCTACACCTGCCAACCTCTTCTGAGAAGCTAACTAGTTAAACATAGGATTAATAGCTATATAGCTACGTATACAGTAACAGTGCTACACAGTAAATACTAGTGGAATAGATTATTCCATGACAATGCCTTTGCTCACCCATGCCTTGCGAAAACGCCTGTGAGAGTGAAACGCAAACAGAAACAGCGGATAACGGGCTGGCTATGCGAGACTATGCCTTGCCTATAATTATTATTCTTGTCTTTCCTATTCCCTTGGGGCAGTCCAGGCATGACCTCTAGATCTTGTGTTGTTGCCTGAATCCCGTGGACACTCCCCCAGCAGTAGTTACAGGGGCATTGTTTGTAGGAGAGACCAGCAAGGGGAAACCCCCAGTGAAAGGTCACATTCCATATACTAGAGTTCACATAGTGTACATACCCCATGCATGAGTGGACAGTGAATGCATGTATGTGACAAAGGTAAAGATCATGAAAGTACATGAGCATGGACGTTATGGCATGCTCTATGTGTCGGTGCTGTGCATGGCATGTGCAACATGCAATTCCTGTATGTATGTGCTGGCCATCTTGAGGGAGGAGTTGAAGGTGTATGAGCACGCACACACACACACACACACACACACTATCAACTTTAGTATGCAGACAAATGCAGTCTGAGAGAAAAATAGGATACATGTATATGTAGCTAACAGTTGAGTCAGCTGTGTCTAGAACAACTGCTACCTGCTTCAAAGACAGAATGGAAAGAGTGTGCACTCCACTGCATACATATTCTCTCCCCAGTCCTCTTCACATGCAATCACACATGAATGAACCCACACACCCATGTACGCTGGTGACTGGTGTTTAGAGCCGTTGTTGAGGATGTTCTGAACTATGATGCGCAGACAGGCAAGAAAAGTATTAAGAGACAACAGAGGATCTTTTCAGTGAAAGAACTAACTACCCAGCCAATCCATACGAACGTTTTCAGGGTCTTCACCAGACACTGCTGCCAGCCGTCCGCAGCCGTCCTACGTAGCCTCAACGCACAGCCCGTATGGTTAAAGTACAGAAACAAAATGGCGGACCCTAGGAAATACCACGAAAGATGGCAATTCTTCGGCAAGTCATCCTTATCCATAGAATCCAGCTACACAGACAGGACCACATGAGGCTGTGCCATTATTGTCTCAGGCGTGGGGCCGTATAAGGTTCTAGATTGGCTGCGCGAGCGGCAAATGTCAAAACTGCCGACAGACAGACAGACAGACAGACAGAGGAAACCAATCACTTAACCCCCTTGCGGTATCACGTGTGGGGTAAACAGACAGACAGACAGAGGAAACCGATCACTTAACCCCCCTGCGGTATCACGCGTGGGGTAAACAGACAGACAGACAGAGAAAACCGATCACTTAACCCCCTGCGCTATCGTGCGTGGGGTAAAAATTATAGAAAAAACGGCCAAGTACATAGCTGCCAAGGTTCTGTGGGCTTGAGATCAGGTAATATCCCCACTGTACTATATGGTAGGTAACACCTGCTCTAGAGCCAAGGTGACGAATACCCTGGAGTGAGATTGTAATAAATTCCCTAGCTAGCTAGCTGCTTCAGATTTATGAATAATTATAATTATATGCAAACGTGATAGCAAAATGGCCACCACGAAGCGTATCAAGTGTTTTGGCATTCCAATCAAGTGCTCAGTACAACATTTCAATAAATGATACTACAATTGTAACAAATGGAACTTCAAGTCTGTATGAGAGGCAGATTCCTACATTAGCAGAGCTATGTACTCTAATAGTAGGCAACAGTTGGAACTTGAACTCTCTTCTTGTCTGTTCACTGACCTTGAGGCTTGAGAATTGCCAATCCAGGCGTGAGAGCTTGAGGAATCAGCGGGAGGCGTGAGACTTGATAGCTCTGCAAGTAGTCTCGTACCCAGCCCACTTCTGGCCGCCATTTTGACAAAGGCAATACACATTAATAGCCATAATATTACTGTAAAATGTTATTTATTTTGCTTATACATGCTCTTCACTGCCTGACACTCCTTTCAGCTAGCTTCTCGGCCTCTTCACTTGCCCACCCAAACTTTTCCAAACCATATTCTAAGTCCTCCCACCACTTCACCTCGCTTTGTGCTTCCTTTGCCTCTAGTGCCACTAACCTAATCAACCTCTTGTCATCCATACCTGTTACCTTCAACCAAATTTTTCTGCACCTTCTCAAGCTTCCCATACCAGTGGGAGAATCATCATCTCATTCTGCAGAGCCACGTGCACTCTTGGGTGTCGATGCCGTATACCCCAACAAGATCCTATAGCTAGCTAGCTGCCTGCATCTGAACTTGTCGAAGTGGACCTATCTGTCCACAACAGCCCCACACCTCAGCTCCATACAGTAAGACAGCTGAACAACCGGTTGTCCCGTCCAGCCATTTGAAGCTATAACTTCATTGCCTAAGTGCTCGCCATTTCCGTGGACCCGGTGACTGACCAGTTATCGACCAAGCGTAGACCTTACTGTGGTGTATTGTTACTTATCATTTGTGTACGCATGCTTACTTATTATTACGCATGCTTACGTATGGTCACGTGTGCTTGTATGCATGGTATTGCACATGCTCAGTTTTGTAGTAGGCCTAATGTTGTAGTAATTATTCCTGGTACATTGACGGCTGACGGCGGATGTTACAATTGGCGACGAAGGTGGGATCGCCAGCCGTACCAGAGGGAACATGGCCATGATCGGTCAATTGGAAGCTTTCAAGCCAGACGAGGAAAAGATCTCGGCATACCTTGAACGGGTACAATTGTTCCTTCGCGGCTAACGAGGTGAAGGCGGAGTAGCAAGTTCCGGTCCTGCTGTCGGTGATCGGCGGGAAGACCTACGCACGCCTCAGCAACCTGTTGGCTCCCCAGAAACCCGCGGAGAAGGACTTCCGTGAGTTGCAGAAAGTGCTAGAAGAGTATTGAGCCTAAGCCACTTGTAATAGCTGAACGGTTCCACTTTCACCGGCGGAACCAAGCGCCGGGTGAAAGTATAGCCGAGTACGTAGCTGAGCTCCGGGCGTCTAAGCAGTCACTGCGAATTTGGGCCGTATCTCCCTGAAGCCTTGAGAGACAGGCTGGTGTGCGGCATTCACAGTGAGGGCACACAGAAGAGACTGTTGGCTGAGGCCAACCTGGACCTCAAGAAGGCCATTGAGTATGCCCTTAGCTCTGAAGCTGCAGAGAAGAATGCACAGCAGCTAAAGGGCCGGACCAGCTGCATGTGGGGCAAGTAGCCCAGGCCAGTGCGGTAGCTAAGGCCTGTTACCATTGTGGGGGTAGCCACAAGGAACGAGATTGCCGCCATAGAGACACTGTGTGCCATAACTGTGGCAAGAAGGGTTACCTAGCCAAAGTCTGTCAGTCGGCGCACCAGTCACCCGCCAGGCAGACTTCGAGTCGAGGGCGTGGCAACCAACGAGGCAGAGTAAACACCAAGTGGGTAGACTCGACTGAGTGTGATGACTCGCCGACGCCTATTCTTGCAGTTCGGGGGCAGCAGAGCCCACCCCTCACCGTGAACCTTCGGTTAAACGGAGTGCCCGTCAACATGGAGGTAGACACAGGTGCAACAGTATCCCTGATGTCCGAGCGGTCACAGCGACACTTCTTTCCAGAGGCCGTACTTGAGAGGCCTAAGGTATGCCTGACTACCTACACCACGGAAGCAATTTTGGTAGTAGGTACGATGACAGTGAAGGTGGAGTACCTTAACCATGTAGGGTTCCACACCTTGTATGTAGTGCAGGGAAACGGGCCCACACTCCTGGACTGAGACTGGCTACAGCATGTGCAGCTCGATTGGAAAAGCCTAGGTGTGGCCTACGTGCACGACAGGCCAGCAGGACTCCCTGAGATCATGGAGAGACATGCTGAGGTGTTCCAGGAAGAACTCGGGCTGATGGACCAGTTTGCAGCTAAGCTGGTTGTCAAGCCAGGTGCTCGACCCCGGTTCTGCCGGCCTAGGCCGGTACTATTTGCCCTGAAAGGTGCCATTGAGTGGGAGCTAAACAGGCTGGAGGAGACAGGAGTGTTAGAGAAGGTCACACACAGTGACTGGGCAGCCCCGATTGTGGTAGTGCCAAAGAGTGACGGCACCATTCGACTCTGTGGTGACTACAAGGTAACTGTCAACCCTGTTCTTGATGTTGATCAATATCCCTTACCCTGTCCAAAGGACTTGATGTCCAGTCTCACTGGTGACCTATCCTCCACCTACCAGCAGATGCCTTTGGACGAGGACTCAAGAGAGTATGTTACCATCAACACCCATCGAGGGTTGTATCGCTACACCCGGTTGCCTTTTGGGATGGAATCGGCCCCAGCCATCTTTCAAAAGGCAATGGATAGTGTTCTCCAAGGCCTGCAGCATGTCATATGCTACCTCGACGACATCTTGGTGACAGGTACCACGGATGAGGAGCACTTACAGAACCTGGATGCAGTACTCAGCCGACTCAAGGAGCAGGGCCTTCGCCTGAAGGAAGAGAAGTGCTACATTTGGCAGTCGTCGGTGGATTATCTGGGAAACCACATTGATGCTCAGGGTATTCACGTTGCTTCGGCAAAGGTGGATGCTCTCCAGAAGGCCCCTGCCCCTCACAATGTGAGTGAGCTCAGGTCCTTTTTGGGAATGATAAACTATTACAGGAAGTTCATCCCCAACCTGTCCACTCTCCTGCACCCCCTTCATGCTCTGCTTAAGGACACCCAGTCATGGAAGTGGGACCAAGAGTGTGACGACGCCTTCCAAGCAGCCAAGCAGCAGCTGAGCTCCACTCCAGTGTTGGTGCACTACGACCCCAAGTTGCCAATCTGTCTGGCAGGAGACGCCTCCAGTTACGGGATCGGGGCAGTCCTCTCGCACATCCTTCCAAACAGAAGAGAGCACCCCATTGCATATGCATCCCGGACACTGAAGCCCATCGAGAGGAATTATGCACAACTGGAGAAGGAGGCACTGTCGTTGGCCTAACGGCATCTGAAAGTTCCACAAGTACATCTATGGCCGTAGCTTCACGCTAGTCACAGATCACCGCCCTCTCACCACCATCCTGGGACCAACAACAGGGGTTCCATCCCTGGCTGCTGCCCGTCTGCAGCGCTGGGCACTGTTACTGTCGGCCTACAACTACGACATTCAGTTCCGGGCCACTCAAGCCCACGCAAATGTAGACAGATTGTCGCGGTTGCCCTTGCCTTCGCCTCCTGTGACAGAACCCGAGCAGCCTACAGTGGAAAGTGTGTTCACAGTGTCGCAGTTGCAGGCACTTCCTGTGTCCGTGTCCCAGCTGAGAAGAGCTACACGCACCGACCCACTCCTGAGTAGGGTGTACAGATACATCCAGAAGGGTTGGCCAGACCAAGTGCCAGATGGTTGCTGAACATTTTGTGCAGCCCTTTAAGGTGGCCATGAAGAAATCTGAGAAGGATGGTCTCCCCCTTTCCCATCGCCTTGCCACTTTCCTCCTAAGCTACCGTACCACGCCCCATGCAACGACCAATGTTGCGCCATGTGTCTTGCTCTTTGGACAATCCATTCGGACACGGTTGGATTTGCTGTCACCCGACCCGGCTGCTGTGGTCTCAGAACAGCAATCAAAACAGAAGAGGCAGCATGACCAGCACAGTGGATCACGTGAGCTTCACATTGGGCAATCAGTAATGGTCCGTGACTTCCTCCGGAATACCAAATGGAAGGTACTGTGCTTCAACGTCTTGGCCCTGTTACCTACCTGATCCAACTGCCACGTGGTGTTCAGTGGAAGAGGCACATTGATCACATCAGGGCCAGATCAGCACCTACATCTATGCCAGCGGAGGAGGGAGGAGAGTCCCACGAGTCTTTTGACCAATTTGGGACTGTGACACAGGAGACACCAACTTCCACTGATGGTGTGAATGCTGTGGAAGAGGCCACAGACGACACAGTGGATATTCCCCACCTTCCTGTGCCATTGCGCACACCAGTTCCAACGACAAGCCACACATCACCGGAGTCAAGTTTGCGTTATCCGTCCAGGGTTCGCACAGCCCCTGATCGCTATAAACCTTGACTGCTGTGTGACTGACTGTTGTGTTGTGTTGAGGGGATACTGACTTCATATCTTAGAGGGGAGGAGATGTGGTGTATTGTTACTTATCATTTGTGTACGCATGCTTACTTATTATTACGTATGCTTACGTATGGTCACGTGTGCTTGTATGCATGGTATTGCGCATGCTCAGTTTTGTAGTAGGCCTCGTGTTGTAGTAATTGGGGCAAGCCTGAGCGAGCCCCACTCTGGTGTGGAGTGTAGGCGGAAGTCTCTGTTTTATCATTATTATTATTATTATTATTATTATTATTATTATAGATGGTACGTCCGTTTTGGCCCCCGGGGCCGATTTCGTCTAGGTCATAGCCCCAAGCATAAGACGTCTATGCCCCAAGCCGAGTCTCTTCGCCAGTGTAGAAGAACACGGCTGCACGCCGTTCGCTTGCCAGCCACGCACACTCCGAAACAAAGACGCCTTACCAACACCGTGCAGACTTCAAAACAAAGATGCCTTAATTAGCAACCGCACACACCGTTGGAACGTTGCTCGCACTCACGACGCTATGTCAAGGACGCTCTCCCCTACCTTTGTTGTTGTAGCTATGGGAAAGCAGCAGGTCCCCATGTCGGCTAGGGTGCCGATTTTTGATGCACAGCTTTTGGGTGAACTTCATGCTCAGGCGCTACAGTCAACATTTCACTGGAAGGACAGCGTGCTCCAGCCATTGTTCTAGCCAGGGACCAGATCTCTTCAGCGATCAAAGTTGGCTGCAGCGAGTTCCCTTTGAGCAGGCTGCTCATCTAGTGCATACATGCTGATGCAATGACATTGTCAGTATATATGTAGGCATGGGTAAGTGGTCCGTCTGCCCCACTCCATGATATCACCCTGCATGTTGCCGTGGTGTCTAGCACATTATGCTAATTTAAAGAAGACAGTCAGAGAGTCACTATCTTGCCCACCATTTTACATTGAAGTTTCTAATGCAAAATAATTATGTCAAAACAAGTGAAATATAATGCACAATACAAGAACATGCCATTGTGACTCAACACAATCATGGCGCAGCAATCAGAACGCAGTAACATGACAGATCAGTCCAGTTGTCCAGGGTGTGCCCATTCACATACTAGAGGTAAACTGGTATCAATGCAGTAACTTGCTGTCTTATGCTCTGCATTTAGTACTCGTGTGCATGGAGGTGTGTCCGTCCTCAGTAGGCCTATCCACATTTCCTAATCTGTTTCATTCACCTACAACCATCATGCATGTGTCTCCATTCCTGTCATCGCCTACTCTCTAGGCCACAATAACTGCAAGAGTATGTGACGCTTGCTCAGGCTCGCCCCACAATGCTTGCATTCGCCTAGTTATTCCTGGTACATTGACGGCTGACGGCGGACATTACACCTACCAATTACCGACCGCAGGTAGGTACAAACGCCTATACCAATTGGTGACCGTTTCACAGAACCCTGTGTCTATTGGTCCGGTAGCCAGCTCAGCAAAATTATATAAAATCAACCCCCCCTAACCCTAACCCTAATACTAAATAATTTATACAGGATATAATATCGCAACCTACGGTGTTGTTTTATACTATTTTGCTGAGCTGGCTGCCGGACCAATAGCCACTTCGTTCACAGAAATCGTTCAGTAACTTCGTTTCGCAACGACCCAGCAATCTGGGATTGGCCAGGATTGCAGATCAAGGTGTGCCACGTCTGTATAGCAGATTTCGAGAGGAAAGCCGGTACCATTCGCGAGTTATAATGCGTTCAGACAACACGCGTACACGTTTACTCTTCGCTGGTTGCGCTACGATTTTCTTGTAAAGAAGTCCTTCCCTCTTTTAAAGACCACGGCTAATGTTTACCAGAGTCTTCAGGAAGCCTTCTATCAACGCGCAAAGGTCCCTCACTCTGTTTACAGTTCCGTAGCTAAACGTCTACGAACTATCCGTGCATGTTTCAGGTACTACCGGTCGATAATAGGTACTGGTCGATTATTGGCAGCAGGTTACGCTAGCTAGTTAGCTAGCTAGCTACACCTGCCAACCTCTTCTGAAAAGCTAACTGGTTAAACATAGGATTAATAGCTATATAGCTACTGGTGCTACACAGTAAGTACTAGTGGAATAGATTATTCAATGACAATGCCTTTGCTCACCCATGCCTTGCCTATGTCTCGTCTTTCCTATTCCTGGGGCAGTCCAGGCACGCCCTCTTGTGTTGTTGCCTGAATCCCGTGGACACTCCCCCAGCAGTTGTTTCAGGGGCATTGTTTGTAGGAAAGACCAGCAAAGGGAAACCCCCAGTGAAAGGTCACATTCCATAGAAAAACGGGCAGTCTCGTACCCAGCCCACTTCCGGCTGCCATTTTGACAAGGGCAATACATCAATAGCCATAATGTTACTGTAAAATGTTATTTATTATGCTTATGCATGCTCTTCACTCCCTGACACTCCTTTCAGCTATAGCTAGCTTCTCAGCCTCTTCACTTGCCCCCCCAAACTTTTCCAAACTGTATTCAGTCCTCCCACCACTTCACCTTGCTTTGTGCTTCCTTTGCCTCTAGTGCCACCAGCCTAATCAACCTTTTGTCATCCATACCTGTTACCTTCAACCAAAATTTTCTGCACCTTCTCAAGCTTCCCATACCAGTGGGAGCATCATCATCTCATACCGCAGAGCCATTCTTGGGTGTCGATGCCACACACCCCAACAAGATCCTATAGCTGCCTGCATCTGAACTTGTTGAAGTGGACCTACCTGTCCACAACAGCCCCCCACCTCAGCTCCATACAGTAAAACCAATTCAACCAAAGCCTTTAACAACTTTACAAATGACTCCCCTTCAATTCACCTCCCCGACACGTAGCTATCCTGCAGCTCTTCAACCTTGCGCACAGGGCCCTTGTCCCTGCCTTGCCCTTGGATCAATCATTATACCCTGCTTTCCCCCTGCTCATTAATATTGCACTCTAGATACTTGTACTCAGTTACCTTCTAAATAACCTCACCATTCATGACAAATTTAGTCCCAACCACCTCACGCCCCTTATTGTATTGTATTGTATTGTATTTATTAAGGTTACCCCTTCAGCACAATGCTGGTGTAAATGGGGGACCCAACAAGATACAGTAGGATAAAGGCAACAGGGAGAACATGAAACATAGACAACAGGGAGAACATGAAATAATATACTGTTACTGAATTGTGATAAATTGCATTGTCATAACATAATTCAATGGTTCAATCCAAGGTCATGGTCAATGAAATATTGCTTTAAGGCTGATTTAAAAGTAGTGTCACTTGCATCTCTGATTGACAAAGGTAGACTGTTCCAATCCTGCCCTGCACAGTAAGCAAAGGACCTGCTCAGCCAATTGGTCTTGCATGATTTCAAATGCAGATCATTTGGCCTCCTTGCACTCCGCAGCCCAAGGCTCTCATTCGTTGCAAACATTCTCTTCATATAGTTCGGTCCCATATACCTCTTAAGCATCTTCTGGTGCACACCACCCTCTGCATCCTCCTTCTGTTGTGAAGGGTCATCCAGCCCAGCCTCGACCTCATGCTTGCAGACGGACAGCCATAATCTTCATCTAAAATAAATCTCATGCCACTCTTCTGCACACGCTCCAAAGTTGTGGCATCTTCCCTCGAACATTCAGTCCAAACAACTGCACAGTAATCCAGGTGTGGGAGCACGATCGACTGGTAAAGGAGTTTCCTCAGCCTCGGAGGCAGTGCACGTTTGACCCTGTAGAGTACTGCCAAGGCAGCCAGACAATTCCTCCTGACTGACTCAATGTGCCTCCTCCAATTTAGCTGTTTGTCAACAATAACACCCAGGTACTTAACAGCATCGTGCCTTTCTAGCACCTGATTGTCCACCTGAACCTCCAACTTCATGGCTTCCTTCTCCCAGCCCTTTCTGGATAAACACATGAACTGTGTTTTCCTCAGATTCATTCTTAGGCCGTTCCTAGAGATCCATGATGACAGGTGGTGTAATTCCTCTGTAAGCACATCCTGTACCTCCAGGCAATTCAGATGAGAGTAGTATACTGTGGTGTCATCAGCATACATCATAACCTTGCATTTGTGTAGGGCTGATGGCAGGTCGTTCACAAATATACTAAAGAGGAGTGGTCCAAGGATGGATCCTTGTGGAACTCCTGCAGACACATCAGTCCACTCTGATGCCTCTCCACCAATGACAACTCTCTGCATCCTACCAAGAAGATAGTCTTGGAACCAAAGAAATGAGTCCCCTCCAAACCCATACCGTGCAAGCTTCCCCAACAGTAGTGTGTGGCATACAGAGTCAAAAGCTTTGCTTAAATCAATAAATACCGATCCCACAATCTCGTTCCTGTCAAGACTCTGCCTCCAATCATCCACAGTTTTCAGAAGGGCATCCTGCTTACTATGCTTTGGTCTGAACCCAGACTGAGATTCATGCAGGATGTCATGATGTTTGAGGTACCCATAGACTTGGGTGTGGACCAGGGATTTAAATACCTTGGCCACAACAGGCAAAATAGAAATGGGACGATACTCGTCCACACTTAGAGCATTCACTGACTTGGGAACCGGGATAACATTGGCAGCCTTCCACTCAGTAGGGATCTGAGATGTCTTTAAACTGTAGTTAAACAGCTTGCATCCCTTATGCAGCCCTCATGTGCATTACCCCACAATTTACCTTTACTGACCACTCTGCATGCCATGCATGCATGCATTTACCTATACTCAACCACCAACGCCCTCTTCAACATCTCCTCATCCTCTGCAAACATAACCATACAGCAATAATAATGCTGGGATCAGTGCTGATTTTTGCATTTAACTCCTATACTTCTGCCCTTCTTAGCTTGTCCATGCAGCAGCGAATCAATGTGTAATGAAATGAGCAGTGGTGACAGGGCACCTTGCCTAAGCTCAAGACTATTTACCACCCTGAAGATTCACTAACCATTTCACCAACCTTCGCTTCACATCTTGACTCCATGCATGTAACCTGCCTCCAAAAACTCCACCATACTACCTTTCATGCCAATTCATTAAGTATAGGAATGAATGCCTATACAAACAACCATGCACCCAAACATGTTGCCACCCATCATCTCCAAAAGTGTGACAGGAAATCCCTTCTGGAAGAATTAATTAGACCGTGCCCCTTGGCAGGTAATGGAAGTCACTGACACTATCGATGACACTGCTGAATTTAGGGATGACCTTTAATTTTCTTGCACATCCTTGATGAGCATGCTCCACCTAAGAACAAAAATGGTTGGAAAATTTAATCAATCCAGCTAAATAAATTTTCCAACCATCTCTGTATATAAATATATAATTACATGTCACTCTTAAAGTTATGTCATACTGATAACTTTATTGATTTCCCTTCTTATTTATTATTAGACCTATTTATATCACATGTAACATGTTACTGTATCACATCGTCTTTAGAACTGGGGAGCACATATATAGGCAATGCCTCCTGTGTACCCAACTCAAGTATATTTTTACTTTGAGTGAAATTGTATGAATATGAATATGAATAAGAAGATCCGAAGATGCACTATATGATTATTCCATGGATAGATATAAACATCGGAGAACTCAGGCGCAAGAGAGACTGGCTTCACAAAAAAGCTTTGAATTCGAAATCAGCTCACCCTGATGATTGGGCCAACTATATAAGCTAATACGTACCGGGTAACTGTCTCAATTAGAAAGGCAAAAATAGGTCCTACGTATATATTACTCTTCCATTTACGCATCAAAGATAACTTCCATTCAAGCAAGTTGTGGAAACTTATCAAGTCAACACTGGCCATATAGCCCCTGGATAATCATCCAATATTGACCAAATTTCTACCAACAATATAGTGTCATCCGACTCAGCAGAAAATGGTGAGACACTCAATAGTCACTTTAGTAGCCCTGCTGGGCCATCCCAGTAACATGTAACTTACTATACTTGCAGCCAAATGCATAGGGTCATGGCCCTGCACTGTAAGTGTATCACTATGACATTACAAGATTAATGCTTGAGAATCCTTTACCAAAGAAAGTGGTGGAGTGAGGGATGGGTGGAAGAGGAGTGGAGTTAAGAGTGGGTTGGGTAGGGGTGGAGTGAGGGATGGGCAGGAGAGAGGGGTGGAGTGAGGGATGGGTGGAGTGAGAAGTGGGTGGGGAAATGGAGGAGTTAAGTCAATATAAGCTGCCCTCATCCATCCTCCAGTGATGTCACCACAGTTATTGGTTTTCATCACACAATAGACCTGCACTGGTCCAGTTCCACCATTGACCCAATAGTACGCAGATGGAGCCATTTGGTTGCATCCATGTATCTCCTTGCAGGAGCTAGCATGGTACTGTTCTGTATCACCAGGGCAGGTTAGGTTCAACTCTCCCCTAAGTTGGTCTAGAATTTCTTCCTTTAGTTGCTCAATAACATCATCAGATACTGTACCAGGTGGACCAGGACTTCCATCTGACCCATTCCTACCATCCACTCCATCCCTACCATCTACTCCTGGTAGACCCATTGGTCCCTGTTCACCGTCACTTCCATTCATCCCCATCATTCCCTGTGGGCTGACTGGTCCAACTGGTCCCTGCAGCCCTGGAGCACCATCTGACCCATTTCTTCCATCTGCTCCTCTCTCACCCTTGAATCCAGGTTCACCGGGGGCTCCATTATTGCCAGGTTTGCCAGGCAGTGCTTGAATAGTTGGGATAGAAGACCTCTTCCCACAGACAGCCTGTGCAGCTTCCCCTCTGAGGAAGAGGACTGTGATTGAGCCCAGAACAAGTAGGAGCTTGACAGCAAACATGACTGGCAGTGTTTGATTGTCTAAGCTTAAGATTACAGTACTTAACTTGATTCTCCAACACTTATTCTCCCACTCTGAATAGGCTGCCGTGCATTGGTAAGGCCTATATATATGAGTTCATAAATGTATGACACTAGTATTCCTACACTGTACATTCTTACTCTGCATTCATATTCATATTCACAGTGCCACATGACAGTAGACTTTGCCATTATCACTACTATGTGCACACCCCACCACATTCTTCAGGTGTAGTTACATGCTCAGGTTATCACTATAGGTTACTACACATAGTTGGCATAATATATCGAGTGTCTCATGACATGAGAGCAGCTACTCAAACCAATTGCAAGTACAGGATTGTGTGCACACAGATGACATTGCAGTGGATGGATCTAATCAATTTTGAACTTGTTGGGTTGACCAACTGGCTCTAACAACCCAAGTCAGCAATACTCTGTGCTTGTGATGACGTGTGTGTGTGTGCTGTGTGTGTGTGTGTGTGTGTGTGTGTGTGTGTGTGTGTGTGTGCGTATGTTTGTGTGTGTGTGTGTATGTGTGTGTGTGTGTGTGTGTGTGTGTGTGTGTGTGTGTGTGTGTGTGTGTGTGTGTGTGTGTGTGTGTGTGTGTGTGTGTGTGTGTGTGTGTGTGTGTGTGTGTGTGTGTGTGCCTCAACTCCGTTTCTGGCAGGATCAACCTCCTGCAGTATGCGGACGACACCTCCCTCATTGGTGATGGGCCCTCCTCCTGTCAGCATCTGCTCAGCCTCACCGAGTCGTGGCTGTCCTGGTCTGGTATGCGGGCCAATGTTCCCAAATGTGTTGGGGTTGCCATCAAAGCCTCCACTGGGAGGGCCTACAACCCCAACCTCACCCTCAGTGGCCAGCCCATCCCTTACCTCGGTGACACCACTTTCCGGTTTCTGGGAGCACCAGTGGCCATCCACTCTACCTCAGCTGAGACCAGGGAACATCTCATCACTAAGCTGTCAACCATGCTGCAGAAGGTTGATGACACCGCCATCACACGCCAGCAGAAGCTCAAGATTTTCAAAGTCAGCGTCTGCCCTCGTCTCACATGGGACCTCTCAATCTCAGACCTGCCTGTCTCCTGGCTGCAGAACAATCTGCAGCCAATTGCCACCAGGTATCTGAAAAAGTGGAGTGGCTTGTCCAGGTCAGCCGACCCCAACCGCCTGTTCCTCCCAAAGTCCAATGGCGGACTTGAACTGCCACACCTCGTCACTGTGTACAAGAAGATCCATGCAGCTAAAGCTGGGTCTCAAATGTACTCCAAGGACTCCACTGTTCAGGCTATTGCGACCCAAGATACTCTCCGTGAGGCCAACCTTCAGAGAGCCTTGTTTCGACCTCACCAGGAGGTGGTGGAGGTGATGAGGGAGGACCCTGGTGCCTCCAGGAAGCGTGTAGTCTCTCGAGTGAAGGCCAAGATCCAGGCTGAGGACACCGCAGCACGGCTAGCTCACACCACCAGCCTACCAGTGCAGGGGCTGACTGTTCGGGAGTTTGAGGGACGTGCAGCCCAGACCTGGTCCACAGCTATCTCAACTTTACCAGAGTGGTGCTTCAAATTCGCCCTCAATGCGGTGACGGACACACTTCCACACAATGCCAACCTCTACAAGTGGAAGAAGCTGTCCTCACCGCGATGCCAGCTCTGTGGTGAGCACCAATTTCTGGACCACGTCCTCAACTCCTGCCAGAAAGCCCTTGACCTGAGGCGCTACACAGTCAGACATGACGATGTCCTTGCAGTCATTTTCAACTTCTGCAAGCACCACCTGCCATCGGGAATGCAGATCACAGCTGACCTTCAAGGCCAGTACAACTTCCCTCAGGACATCGCCATCACTGACCAGCGCCCAGACATAGTTTTCTGGAACAACAGGACCATCCACCTGGTAGAGTTGACCGTGCCCTTTGAGACAAACATCACCAATGCTGCCGTGAGGAAGGTTCAGCGGTACGAGTCCCTCAGGAGTGCCTGCTCTCGCACCCACCTCACCAACATCATTACACTGGAGGTTGGGTCGAGAGGTTTTCTGTGCATGGAGGGCTTCCAGAAGCTCTACAGTCTGCTTCGACCCACGACCAAGGACAGGCAATGTTTCGAACTTGATCTGATACGTCAGGTCATTACTTGCTCTTACACTATTTGGTGCAAACGTAACTGGTGCCAGTGATTTTCTTTCTTGCATGATAACTCTATACTGTTTTACTGTTGACTCATTCACCTGTTGTCTGTTCTTTCTTCACCACATTTGTCTGTTTTATCTTTACCTCTTTTTTCTTCCTTTTTTTATTATTATATTTTTTTTAACTCTTAACTAGTTCACAGGTATCTTAACTATACTGTGCTTGCTTGTTTACAAAGCATTTTTTGGCAGTGTTGAGTACCTGTATGTCACCTTCATTACTTTTCTTACTCTGTTGGTTTCCTGTATGCATGCTTGACCAGTCTTCGTACTGGGTTTGATTATAATAATGATTGGTGACATTTGAAAAAAAAAAAGTGTGTGTGTGTGGAGTGAGGGATGGGCAGGAGAGAGGGGTGGAGTGAGGGATGGGTGGAGTGAGGAGTGGGTGGGGAAATGGAGGAGTTAAGGGTGGGTGGAGTGCACAAGGACAGAGTGGGGAGGGGATGGAGGGAAGAATAGCAGGGAAGGGGTGGAGTGAGAAGTGGGTGGGTAGAGGGGTGGAGTGAGGAGTGGGTGGGGGAGAGGTGGTGTTAGGGGTTGGTTTGGGGAAGGATGGAGTGCTTGAGGAGAGGGTGGTGGTTCAGCCTGATGTGGCAATTCACATCAGGCTGAACTGCCCCTCCCTCATCAGGGATGGTGGGCTGGAGCTGCCTGGATGTTGGATGGCTGCCTTGAGGAAGGCAATCCCGCAACTTCCGGTGACACCCCTTGATGTGGCTTCCGGTGACAGAGCATGATGAGATGCTAGGCTATAAATATGATCAGTGCTTGCGCTAGCATACCTTTGCCCTGAAGAAGACCAGAGCATCTGGTCGAAACGTCGGCAAGGTTTTCAACCCTGTTCTGAAGCTGGTATTGGAGAACCAACCCTTTCTGTAGCCTGAGCCAGCTGAGAAGCCCTCACTTCATCCAGGAGGTACAATTGCTATTGTTTTGCAGCTGAAGAAGGCTATTTTAGGACTGAATCATTTCACTTATTGAAAACACTAGATGATTAATGCTAGAGAATCCTTTCCCTACCAAAAGGGATGGAGTGAGGAGTGTAGCTGTAGCTAACCCCTCATATATCTCACCACTGTGAGTAATGAATGTCATAAGACTATGGACCATATAAATATCTAGTGATGTCCGCCCACCAGTAACCATGTCCACCAATGTTCATGCCTGCATGAGCCCGGTTGGTTTACTGCCACTGTTTATCAATATAATTGTACCAAATGTGGTTTTATAATTGGTGACCTGACCTGATCCTGTTTGTAGTTGATTGTGCTGTCCTAACCCTTATCTTGTATTATAGTTGTTTGATTGCTGTTCACTTGTTATGACTTATGGTGCATCGATCTTCTGTTGGGAACTGTGAACTCTTCTTTGAACTATAATCACGTCACTTGCTGATGTACTGCTATTTATATAGCTGGAATGTAGGGTTTTGAACGCTCCTGATTTGCAGATGTACCATTGTGCTGAATGAAGTTGTTCAGTGCATGGTTCACAATACAATATATACCATGCATCCAGTGTTATATGCCATGAGCAATTATGGTAGCAGTTTGAATGCAATTTCAAGAAAATATAATCATTAATTGCATCTTCCACACTTCATATAGGCATACCATGCATAGTCTAGCGCGCTAGACCCACTCCACCTCCACAAGCACTCAGAAGCAGAGTGGGTTTAGTAAACTATAACTAGACTAACCAATGCACCACTTTCCATAATTCTGATATGCATAAAAATGCCTGATATCTGCACCATTCAACTGTGAGTATAATCTTGGCTCAATAGTAGAATTTACTTATGCCATAGTAGCTAGCTACTCTCACAGACATAGTACTAAGCCAGTTTGTTTAGCTGGCAGCAGGTGAAGTGCAGGAGCCACTTAACCGGGAGGCAGTGGACGTCTCATTGCATTAACGCCACTTTAGTTGCAATTGACTATAATTCGTCAGCTAAACCATTCTTCCTGACAGTCTTTGATCTTTACTTCCTAGCCCTGCCTATGGATGAGTACAACAGCCAGCTCCCTTGCTTTCACCATTCTGGCTCGCTGGACTATAACTGTACAGTGCACTTTTATAAACTTGGAGTGATGGTCACACTACTAATTGAAGTGAATTGATGGCTAAGGGAGCACTCCAGGTTCCAGTGTAACTGCCACTCCTAAACTTAATACAATACTGTATAAACTAGAAATAATAAAAATTTTCTACAAAAATAGCGAGGATGTAGGGATGGCACAAAAAGTACAGAAACAAGTAAAGGCTGTTACACAGTGGAGCATCAACCATGGTCCCTACATGCAAGAATGTCGCACCTTATAGTCCTACACCCTTGAATGTTGGGACGATGGTTGATGCTCCACTGTGTAACAGCCTTTACTTGTTTCTGTACTTTTTGTGCCATCCCTACATCCTTGCTATTTTTGTAGAAAATTTTTATTATTTCTAGTTTCTGTACTTTTTATGGTGTGCAAGCTGCACATGCTAAGTGCCACTAGAGGACATCCATGCAGGTTACAGTGTAGGACCTTATTTCTTTAATCCTGGAGCTCGAGGTGTCAGCTATCTCCTAGCCTCCGCGCCAGCCCACCTAAGAGCTTAGAAGCTGTGACCGGAAGTTAGCAGAGTACTAATTAAAAATGGCGGGTCCGGATGACCTTTTGAAACGACGCGCAAGCTAACTTTGGCCTAAGCCCTTATCTCGTATACACCTCAAACGGTCTCCTGACGGTGTTGGCTAGCTTTTGGACAGAAACTGAAGGAACAGTAGGCGGGAAACTGCCGTTCTTTAACGTCATCATAATATGGCGTCTTGCGCGTAGCAACGTCTCCCGAAAGACTCGGTAACCCCAAAGTCTGAACAATACGCTTTCGGAGCCTATACTTCGAAAGAATACAGCTCGGTTAATTTTCAGTAGTTTTGTGTTCGAATTAGTTTGATAGCTAATTCTGTTCGTCAGTTACAGCTGGCGAAGAAGAATATGAAGACGAAAAAGGATGTTTTCGAGTGTCATTTTCTCGCCGACAGACCGCGTTTGCTTGCCTTCCAGGTCAGATTAGTGTATGAATATTTCGTGTGCGTGTGTGTGGTGTGCGTGTGTGTGGTGTCGTCATCAAGATGGCGGTAGGGGGGGCACGCGGTCAGTAGAGGGACACCAGAATCGAGCAATCTGCACCATGGTGGCGCGGTTACGGCTGACGGGTGGAACTTCCTGCGCACAAGGCACCCCCAGGGCCAGCGTCGCTGTTCCTCGTCCGCATTTGTGCCCATTTCGTGGCGCTGTCAAGCTCAGGACCAACGAAGATTGTCGAACCCGAAAAGTGGCCTCTCGCCGCAAGTACCAACTTTCCACCGCACCCCCTGGGCTCCTGTGTGGGTCAGTTGTCACTCGGACGGGCACCAGCAACGACCTCTCATGGTCACGGCACCCCGACGGATAGGCGACCAGCCACGGCCTTGAAGGGCCACGGCGCCCAGCAGCTACCCTACAGGCAGTCTGTAAAGGAAGAGGGTGAGTGGGGAGGGTAGGTGTGTGTGTGTGTGTGTGTGTGTGTGTGTGTGTGTGTGTGTGTGTGTGTGTGTGTGTGTGCGTGTGTGTGACGACGTCTAGAAGCGACTGGAAAGCTATTTGCAACACCGGACTGGAACTTGCACGCACCTCCCATGGAACACATCAAGCAGTACCAGAGGGCCACCCCGTCACGTGTGACAAGTGCCAGAGGACCTTCTGCAGAGAAGGAGATAAGAAGAGGCACAAGTGTACCAAGGAGAGGATGAAGCCCATTAGTGAGCAGAAAGGAGCAGTACACTGTGACACATGTGACTGGTTGTTCCTGAGCCAAGGTGGCTTCACAGTACATGTTTGCCAACCCCAGGACCAGACATGAGGAAGCTCTCAGCTTTGCCCCAATTTTGGGGTGGCGTGGCCGATTACGGCAGCCATAACACAGGACAGGACAGGTGTGTGTGTGTGTGTGTGTGTGTGTGTGTGTGTGTGTGTGTATGTGTGTGTGTGTGTGTGTGTGTGTGTGTGTGTGTGTGTGTGTGTACAATGTGTGTGTGTGTGTGTGTGTGTGTGTGTACAATGTGTGTGTGTGTGTGTGTGTGTGTGTGTGTGTGTGTGTGTGTGTGTGTGTTGCGCGCATGTGTGCATGTATTCACATTGCTGTTTAGTGGTTCTTTCCCTGTCTGTAGTAGTGGGTGTGGCTTAGCAAGAGACAACCCCCCAATGTGTACACAACTACATACACACTTACATACAACACAAGCAGTGTACATTAACAAGCACACTTGAATGTGCACCTGTGTGGTGTTGTCTACACATTGCTGTAGTACATTGTATACAACGCTAGTGTTCTGCCCCACCCCATCAAGGCACTGCTGTACTCCTTATTACTCACCCCTCAGAGTACATCTGCCATGTGCATGTCCGGTCTGATGGGCTGTCGTGTGTGGTGGTGTCCGACCAGGAGTACCTCTCTCGGGTCTACTACACACTCATCAACAAGATCATGGATCAGTTTGAGATGTACTTCCCCAACAAGGCAACATGGAAGGAGGCCAGCAGGTGAGGGTGGGGGAGGGGGTGGAGTGAGGGGTGGGAGAGTGCAGGCAGAGATGAAAGAGGTAGTGTAGTTTAACCGATGTGAGTTGTGTGTGCCCCATGTGTGGGTGTGTGGATGACAGTCGCTCTCTGTTTCCTCTTCCTCCACTTCACTCCATTCCAGAGACCTGTCCTATCCTGCCTTGGATAACATCCTCTCAAAGTACCAGGTACACTAATTGTCTGTTGTGTGTGAGTGAGTGCTGCCAATAGCATGGTGTGTAGCAATACAAGCCATACAACAATGATGTGTCTACGTATTGTACAACATGGGATGTGGACAATACCCACCATCCCTGCCCTGTGGTAAACATTACACGGGTAGTTTGAGCTGTGTGCACAGTTACATACATACACCTCTGAAGAGGGGCAATTTGCTTTTGGGTTGCAGAAGGGATGCACTTGCGCCACTGCCGTGGCAATTGAGAGGTGTCTATGACAGTCCTGTATGTTGTATGCAGTTATGGTATGTGCAAGTTTATAGTGAAATTGTACTTGTGCTGTTGACGCTGTATCGTGCTGTATCCTTCTCTCCCTTTCTTCTCTTATTCCTGTCTACCCCACGGCTAAAGGACCCCAAAGAGGCCGACCCTCTAATGAAGGTTCAGAATGACCTCGATGAGACCAAATTTGTCATAGTGAGTAGAATGTATTCATTAAGTGTGTCTCCTTCACTGGAATTAAACCATTGCCATCACCTCGCCCACCATCACCTCTCCCCACCATCACCTCCCCACCACCACCTCCCCCCACTGTCACCTCACTCCTCCATCACCTCTCCCCATCACTACCTCCACCCCACGCACCCATCCTTGACCCAACGTGTTCCACCCTTCACTTGTAGCATGATACCATCCAAGCTGTTCTCAGACGAGGAGAGAGGTTGGATGACCTGGTTGATAAGACAGACCACCTTAGTGTCAGCTCCAAGGCATTCTACAAGGAGGTGAGGAGGGAGAGGGCATGGGGAAGGAGAAGGGAAGCAGAGGGTAGGGGAGTGAGGGGGGGAAGAGGAGGAAGAGGGCGGGATGAGGGGGAAAGGAGGGGTGGGAGGGAACAGGGGGAGGAGGAGGGTGGGGGAAGGGGGAGCGGAGGGCAAGAGTGGCAGGAGAAGAGAGTGAGTTTGTGTGTATGCCAGAAGTGCAGTCATCCTCACAGTCACACCTGCATCTCTTTGTTCTGCAGTCCAAAGGAAGCTGTTGCTCCATATTGTGATGTCCACTGAACACAACACTCCTGTACACATGCATGCAAGGTACCTTTATGCAAACAAAATGTGAGCTCTATCATTTGCTGTATTTATTACAATTTACTTGCACTTAAATATACTCTGCATGTCCACTCATGCAATTGTTATATCCCAAATCTTGCACAGCGCCACACTACAGTACTGTTACTGTAATGCGCACTTTGATCAGCTATTTGAGTTTGTTTGTCACGTGCATGATTTTTAGGACTGTATGATTATCTCCACTTTGAAAGGGCAGTTTCAAAATGGTTGTCAGAGGTGCACTGGGGACTAGATAGCCACGTACCCAGCCCAACTTCCACAAAAATGGCTTCCAGGCCTTTGTCAAAATGGTGGCCTGAAGTGATCTGAGAATGAGACTAGGGACAAACTGCTGTATGCATATGTACGTGTACAGGTGGCAAATTGGAGATCTAAAGTTGGATACATTACAAGTACGTGTGTATATTGCCATGCATTTCACTCTAGTACCACTGAAAGGTCTGCAGCCATTCAAGTATGATCCTGTACAGTGATTGGCAGTAGATATAGTTTGATGATATGCATGTTCACAACTCATGTGTCATTACCACTCAAAACTACAAAGTCTTACGTACATGTGTGTGTGTGCATAGAAACTTCCTGTGGTAATTTGGGCATGTAACACCTTTTAAGAAATGTGGAGGAGTATACTTGTGTGCTTTAAGAACAATGATGGTGACATGCTTATAATATCATAATGTCAGTGTAGCTACAGTGAAATTGAAGGTTGCATACTGAAGAAACACTACAATGTTATTGCATAAACTTAAATAGGCCTACAGCAAAGGTATGTACAGTGGAAGCTCTCTAGATAAGATAGTCACTGTGTTAGGTAGTCACCTCCCTAAAACAACCAGCCTACCTGGCCCCAAATACAGTTAAACATTGCAATCTACCTCTGTAGTGCAGCCACCTCTCTATAAAGGTCATGCAGTTAGAACTGACCCACAGGTGGCTGTCTCAGATAGGTCACTGTGTACCCATTACCTGATAACAGCTGAGGTAGAATAAGTGTTGGGCAATCCAGTATGCTACAGTTGTATAGTTTTGTTGCTGGTACTGTAGTGTATATGTTATGACACACTGCCAGCCAAGTGTGTTGTCAAGCCGTTTCACATGCACTTGATAGCTCAGTGCAGCTACTGGCTGATTGGTAGAGTTTGTGTATGCTGAACTCTTGCAGACATAGGTTGTGTTGAATACAATGTGGTAACATGAGCAATTACATCAGAATATGAACAATGTGGGGGGTGCATACACATGCAGTAGTGATAGTGACACTTGTATATACAAGAATGTGCAGTGTAGGAATATTAGTGTCATACATTCTCAGACAGTCGACCTGAACAACACAGCAGTTAATGGCCTAATTCGGAAAACAGACTGGGAAATAAGTGTTGGAGAATCAAGTTAAGTACTGTAATCTTAAGCTTAGACAATCAAACACTGCCAGTCATGTTTGCTGTCAAGCTCCTACTTGTTCTGGGCTCAATCACAGTCCTCTTCCTCAGAGGGGAAGCTGCACAGGCTGTCTGTGGCAAGAGGTCTTCTATCCCAACTATTCAAGCACTGCCTGGCAAACCTGGCAATAATGGAGCCCCCGGTGAACCTGGACTCAAGGGTGAGAGAGGAGCAGATGGAAGAAATGGGTCAGATGGTGCTCCAGGGCTGCAGGGACCAGTTGGACCAGTTGGCCCACAGGGAATGATTGGGATGAATGGAACTGACGGTGAACAGGGACCAATGGGTCTACCAGGGGTCGATGGCAGAGACGGAGTGGATGGTAGGAATGGGTCAGATGGAAGTCCTGGTCCACCTGGTACAGTATCTGATGATGTTATTGAGCAACTAAAGGAAGAAATTCTAGACCAACTTAGGGGAGAGTTGAACCTAACCTGCCCTGGTGATACAGAACAGTACCATGCTAGCTCCTGCAAGGAGATACATGGATGCAACCAAATGGCTCCATCTGCGTACTATTGGGTCAATGGTGGAACTGGACCAGTGCAGGTCTATTGTGTGATGGAAACCAATAACTGTGGTAACATCACTGGAGGATGGATGAGGGCAGCTTATATTGACATGACTAATGCGAGCAATACTTGTCCTCAGGGGCTGACCTACACTGTTGCTTCATCCACACGTATGTGCACCCGTTCTGGCAGTACCATGTGCTCCTCAGTCACCTTCCCAAAAAATGGGGTACCCTACACGAAAGTCTGTGGAAGAGCTCGTGGATACCAGTTTGGTTATACATCCGCATTCTGGAATTATCACAGTGGTGGTCGGACTACTCTGGACAGTGCCTATGTTTCAGGTCTGTCTGTGACATATGGCAGTCCTCGTAACCACATCTGGACATTTGCAGTAGGGTTTTCTAAAGATTTCAGCTACACCCATGCCAACTGCCCCTGTGCTTCTCCTTATCCTGGACCTGTTGCACCTTCAATTGTAGGAGAAAACTACTTCTGTGAGTCAGGGATTAGTGGAGCTGTTCAAACCCAGTGGTACCTTGACGACCCACTGTGGGACTCACAGGGGTGTCCAAGTGGGTGTACTTGTTGTAATTGTGGGGGACCATGGTTCACTACCACACTGAGCCAGGAAATAAATGAAGACATTGAAGTGAGATGGTGCCAGGAACGTCCCTCTGACACCGCTGAGAACATAGGAGTTGAGCAACTAGAAATACTTGTCTACTGACAGACGTTTACAAGTATTAACGTAGAAGAGGAATAGTAATCTGAACTGAAGATGTTTTTGTACATACGTATACGTAGTATCTGCATTCACATGTTGATTTATATACACATAGTACTAAGCCTGTACAATGTTATGTATTATATATCACATTACATACATTGTAAATGCACATATACACACATACATTATATTATAGTTCTTTACAATCATCATTTTCATTAATCATACATATCACTGTAGACTGTAAACAGTCTTCTCTAAATGTACTGACCTGCATGCAAGAACCTGCACATGCAGCACAACTATGGCTGCACATATACTTAAGAAGCAATATAGTTACCTTACAACCATTCCAAAGTAAGTGGGCTCCATCCGCTGTCATGCCTTTTCCCTATCAGCTTACTGTACACAAAATGCCTTCCATTCTCTTCTCATGCCTGTTAAAATGGCTTGCATGCCTCACGTACACCTTAACTAGAACAGTACTATATTATAATTATGTGCATAAGGTTATATAGAACAACATACAACTGTGCAAAATGTATATACCTCACATAATATTCTCGTCCTACTACATGCATACAAAAATATATACAGCAGTATAGTAACTTAATTCATGACCTTGCATGTAGCTAGTGACTGTACATTGTATTTTAGTTTTGCATTCTAGTGCAAACTCACAGAGGTGTCCAAGTGGGAGTACTTGTTGTAATCGTGGTGGACCATGGTTCACTGCCACACTGAGCCAGGAAGAGAGTGAAGACATTGAATTAAGGATGTGCAATCGTAATCCCTCACACTCTGAATTTGTAGGATTATATAGAGCGGCTTGAGATACTCATCAACTGAGAGCAAGGCTGTACGTGCAACCTCAAGAAGTGCAGCCAGTTTAACAGTGTGTGCTCCCTTTGTAAACTAGTGCAGTTAAAGTGCTGGAACTTTAAGTAATCAACATGTAGTGAACTCATCTTTGCTTTACATACACACTGTGTACTTTCTTTGTAGTTACCAATGTTCAATGATAATTCTTTGCTGTGATAGGAATGACATGTGCTAGGAAGACGTGACTATTATACTGTGTTAGAATAGGGATTCATTACGACATCCAGGAATTGCATGCAATTGGTATTGTTTTGCCACTGAAGAAGGTCCTTTTTGGGACTGAACCATTTCACATATTGACAACTCCAGATCATTCACATGATTAATGCTTGAGAATCCTTCAGCAGCCAAATGGGTGGAGTGAGGAATGGTGGGGGAGGGGTGGAGTGAGGGGTGGAGTGAGGGATGGGTGTGGGAGGGGTGGAGTGAAGTGTTGGTGAATCCGTAGCTACCCCCTCACATATCTCAGCCACTGTGAGTAATGATACATTATTAGAGATGGACCCTACCAATAGCTAAACTAGCCATGATGTCCACCAATGTTCGTGCTTGCATGAGGTCATTTGATTTACTGCCACTGTTTATCGATATAATTGTACCATAGGAGTGAAGTGTTGGTGAAACCGTAGCTGCCTCCTCACATCTCAGCCACTGTGAGTAATGATATATACATAATAAGATGGACCCTACCTATATAGCTACGGTGACCATGTCCACCAATGTTCATGCCTGCATGAGCCTGGTTGGTTTACTGCCACTGTTTATCGACATAATTATATCATTGTACCATAATGTGGTTTAGTGACTTGACCTGATCTTGTTTGTACGTAGTTGCTTGTAAAGTCTTAGCCCTTAGCTTGTATTATAGTCGTTTGCAATGAAGGGGAGAGAAGAGTGAAAGGGAAGAATAATGCGTACGTGCACACTTAGCTAGCCACTTACAGATGCAGAAATTATGCACGTTGACTATTCTGGCCCAGCCAGCCCACAGACTGCAATTGTCTAGCGCAGCTAGACGGCGTGGGAGAGGAGCGTTTAACTGCACCTGCCATTCTTTGTAATAATCAGTTATGAACACAAGATCATGATGTTATTGATTAAAATACTGTAGAATCATACCAAAACTATAATAATACCACTGTATGTTACATTGTGTGTTAGAGTGAATGTGTGCAATCCTATACTCAGATTTAGTCCCTGAATCTTTTCACATTTCTATAAGTATACATTTGTACATATACGTACATTGTACATTTGTACAAGAAATGGCAGCACACAGTTTTGCAATAGTGATAATGGCGGTCAACAATTCAGTTTCACTTATTACATGAGCTTGTATTGTGCATACATTCCTGACACAACAACTATATACACAGTCTCCACTAAAGCTAGATATACGGTATAATATGTTTGTACGTAGCTTAAAAGTTGTGGCTATAATTATACAGGACTATGAAGCCCAGCAATTCATTAGTTAAAGGGATCAGCTTGGCGTTGTTGAAAGTGCTATCATGTGTTTGGGAAAGCTGCACATCTTATGTATATTATGGAAAGCATTGTCCCAGTACTGTTGGTTGGTTGACACAATATTGTGGAATGGCTGCTACATCTTTGGGATATAACCACAAGACTATAGTGCAGCCAACACTGACTAGCTACAAACATGTTAGTCAAGTATAATTGTGAACAGTTGACTCTGGGAGCAACTAACAGTCAAATTCCTACAGATAACTAGTGGACATCCTCCTATTCAAGAATGCTCCAGCCATGCAAGAGCTGGCTTTCCTCATTCCATTTGGGAACGCATATCTGGACTGTGCCATATGCTGCCAACCCCCAATGATCACACACAATGACCGTTCCAAATTATTACACAAACACCCAATGTGTGTTACTATACTCATTGTGTATACTGTATAGCTTGTAGCATACACAAAGTTAAGTCATCAAGTGCTGCTATCCTCCACCACTTAAGATTACATATGATGCAGGTCAATTTCTGTGACAAATGAAAGCCACTAGTTGTGTGGACTGGCCATGAGGCCAAGGGAGGTAGATAGATATAGAAGGAGAGTAGGAGAGGGAGCTAGCTGTGCATAGGGCTGAAGTGTGATTAGCCCCCATCGCCACACTGCTCTCAATTTTTCTCTCTCTCTCGCACACACATATATCTCAAATTTTGTACAGTGACAGATGTTATGATTATGTGTACTTTCATGTAATATTTGAGACATTTTGTTGCTTGCGTAATTTATATGGATTCATATGATCATCCCCACTTTCATGCAGCCAGCATTTCAAAATGGCACTTTCACAATTGGTGGTCAGAGGTGTAGAGGTGTGCTGGGGACAAGACTATGTACATGTATAGACAGATCTATGGAATATGACATACACCAGGCCCTACATTACGTCTACAAATAAGCTCAGATAAGCCTATACCGAACATTGGTGGTCTAAACCTGATAGCATAGTGAAAGAATTACAAGGTGATGGAGAATGTGCATGGTTTGCTAAATTTAATGCTGTATGGTTTGGTGCTATGATCTGTGAAACACTGCCAGTCATGTGTTGTCAACTACTCAATACACAGTGCTAGCTCAGTGCAGCTATTGGCCAATTGGCATGGTAGAGTTGACCCATGCCATAGTAGCTATAGCTACACTCACAGGCATAGTACAAAGACAGTTTGCTTATTATAAACAGCACAAGGTGCTGCAGAAACTGCTCCACTGGAGCCAGTAGATGTCTCATTTTACTGGCAGAAATGTCCTTCCCAAACAGTGGGCTGCATGATATGTTATAGGAACCCCACGTACTATACTTCACTGCTTTACAAGCTGTCTGTACTTCACCAGCCCAATTTTCTGCCTGTCTATGAGATACCCTTCATAGCCCTGCCTTTTGATGAGTGAAGTAGCTCTCATGCTTTCATTATTCTGGCTTGTTAGACCGTATGCACACATCTGAAGTATGTGCCGGAAGTCTCCACTATGGTATAACACATTAATGCTAGTGCACTTAGCTATAATAGTCCATTTGTAGCTAGATAAACATTCATCACAAACTGAACCTAATAATAGCCAACTATTACAGTTGTTCAACAGATACCCATGCATGCACCCCCTGTAGTAGAGTGTCTCCTAATTAGTACACACAGCTACCATACCACACAAACATACACATGCCATACACATGCGCACACACACACACAACACACACGCATGCGCGCACACACATCCACACACACACACACACACACACACACACACACACACACACACACACACACACACACACACACACACACACACACACACACACACACACACACACACACACACATCCACGCACACATACACACACACACACACACACACACACACACACACACACACACACACACACACACACACACACACACACACACACACACACACACACACATGCACACAACATACTCACGAAGTGTAAAAACAAATTTTCGTACTCATACAGTGCACAAAGTTTCATTTTCATCTCTTCATTACTGAGCTTGTGGTGTATACTGACACACTCCACTACAGATATAGCTAGTGCTACTGTAATACAACTTGCCTATTTATAACATACTGTATGCAATGAGTAAAACAAGATCAGTTAAACGTCGTCACAAGTACAGACTGTTGTTGACTTTATTATTAGTGCTAGCTAGCCAATGCAGAATGTTCACTGTCTATTGAATCCATTCCCTGCAAAATATATTATCCCTGCATGTACACACAATCTAGTAGTCAGTTGATATGCTCTCATGTCATGTGACACTAAATCCTATGTTCAGTAGCCTCCGGCAGTAAAGCATGAGCATGTATGTAATTGCACCTGAGAAATGTGGCGTGGTGTGTACAGTAGTGATAGTGACAAATCTGCTGTCGTGCATGAATGACACTATTATTATGCACTTTGTAATGTACACTGTAGGAATACTAGTGTCATACATAAACTCAGACAGGCCTGACCAGTGCACAGCAGCCTATTTCTGATGTACAGAGTGGGAGATCATTAAGTGTTGGAGAATCTTGTTAAAGTTGTACAATTACACTGCTAGATCTTAGGCTGCGAAACATTATACCAGTCATGTTTACTGTCAAGCTCCTACTTGTTCTGGGCTCAGTCCTCTTCCTCAGAGGGGAAGCCACACAGGCTGTCTGTGGCAAGAGGTCATCTATCCCAACTATTCAAGCACTGCCTGGCAAACCTGGCAATAATGGAGCCCCCGGTGAACATGGAATCAAGGGTGAGAGAGGAGCAGATGGAAGAAATGGGTCAGATGGTGCTCCAGGACTGCAGGGACCAGTTGGACCAGTCGGCCCACAGGGAATGGTGGGGATGAATGGAACTGACGGTGAACAGGGACCAATGGGTCTACCAGGAGTGGATGGCAGAGACGGAGTGGATGGTAGGAATGGGTCAGATGGAACTCCTGGTCTACCTGGTACAGTACCTGATGCTGTTATTGAGCAACTAAAGGAAGAAATTCTGGACATTGTTCGAAGTGAGTTGCTCCCACTAATCTGTCCTGGTACTAGAGAAGAGAACCCTGCTAGCTCCTGCAAGGAGATACATGGATGCAACCAAATGGCTCCATCTGCATACTATTGGGTCAATGGTGAAACTGGACCAGTGCAGGTATATTGTGTAATGGAAACCAATAACTGTGGTGACATCACTGGAGGATGGATGAGGGCAGCTTATATTGACATGACTAATGCGAGCAATACTTGTCCTCAGGGGCTGAACTACACTGTTGCTTCATCCACACGTATGTGCACCCGTTCACAGTCTGGCTCTTATACCTGCTCCTCAGTCCCCTGCCCAACTCATGGGGGTACCCTACACTAAAGTCTGTGGAAGAGCTCGGGGATACCAATACTATGCACCATACGCATTCCACAAGTACAACTATGGCCAAACTACTCTGGACAGTGCCTATGTTTCAGGTCTGTCTGTGACATATGGCAGTCCTCGTAGCCACATCTGGACCTTTGCAGCAGGATATTCAGAGGATTATAACAGTGACTGCTGCAACTGTCCCTGTGCTGCCCTACTTCTGCGAAACAGGGAAAAGTAGTGGTGGTGCAACAGCCCAGTGGTTCCTAGACAACCCGCTGTGGGACTCACAGGGGTGTGCAAGTGGGAGTACTTGTTGTAATCGTGGTGGACCATGGTTCACTACCACACTGAGCCAGGAAGCAAGTGCTGACATTGAAATAAGGATGTGCCATACTCATGTCTCTGGGACTGAATACATAGGATTAGAGCAACTTGAGATACTCATCAACTGAGAGCAAGGCTGTACATGTAACATCAAGAAGTGCAGCCAGTTTAACAGTGTGTGCTCCCTTTGCAAACTAGTGTAGTGAAAGTGTGTGCTGGAACTTTAAGTAATCAACATGTAGTGAACTCATCTTTGCCTTACATACAACTGTGTGCTTTCTTTGTAGTTACCAATGTTCAATAATAACTCTTTGGTGTGATTGAAATGACATGTGCTTAAAAGATGTGACTTTTATACCATGTTATAGGGATTCAATACCACATTCAGGAAGATATATAGTTATAGTGCAATTATTGGTATTATTTTGCAGCTGAAGAAGGCCCTTGGACATTTCACTTATTGGGACGAAACCATTTTGCTTATTGACAACTCCAGATCATCCACATGATTAATGCTTGAGAATCCTTCACCAACCAAAGGGGTGGGTAGGGAGAGGGGTGGAGTTAGGGATGCATGGGTGGTAAGGGGGTGGAGTGAGCTGGGTGTGGAGAGGGGTGGAGTGAGGAGTGGGTGGAGGAGTGGTTGAGTTAGGGGTGGGTGGAAGCAGGATGGAGTGAGGAGAGGGTGCATGGGGGGAAGGAATTAATGAGGGGTGGGGGGGAGGAGTGGAGTGAGGGGTGAGCAAAACTGTAGCTACGGTACCCCCTCACATATCTCAGCCACTGCATGAGAGTAATGAATGTGCACATGCCATAAAGAGATGGACCCTACCAGTAGCTAACCATGTCCACCAATGTTCATGCCTGCATGAACCCAGTTGGTTTAGTGACTTGACCTTGTTTGTAGTTGGCTGTGCTGTCCTTGTATCTTGTATCTTATATAGTTGCTTGTAGAGAAAGGGAGAAAATTAAAGAGAGAATATGCATTCGTGCACATACACTTATCCGGTTTTCGCACCACCCTCGAGGGGCCTTGCTTAGGCTCGCCCTAATAATAGCTAGGTCAGTCAATTCAAGTTTATTTGCATGCATGTGAACATTTTATAATTTAATGTTAGTGCACACGTACCACTAATGGGCTCCATCCACACTTGCTACATACATAGCTACAAATAAAAAATTCTATAATATTATACATCACACCTATGACATGCTGCGATGTACATATTATATTTAGCTTTGAACACTCATGCCATGCAAGAAGCGTATAATTATATAATTCATCGTGTACGTACACAGTCAGCATAAACAATGCTATCTATCTAGTGATAATACAAACACAATGATAAGCAGTCACTACAATCTTCCTACAAGCTATTGTATAAGGTGTATATACGTATGTAGATCTCCAGCTCAAAACATAATGTGTTCACACGTAACTGCAATGCATGCACTCTACGGTACAAAAGGTCAGTAAGACTGTATGTATTGATGCAATATGACAAATGTATACATTTCACAAGACTTCACCAGGGATAGTTCATTTTGGCGTAGCACCTCCTGATAGACCTATGGTCAATGTAAGTATTACTCAGGATGAAACAGCAGTGCAATGTGGAGTAAATTTTATTGGTGCATTTGTGCTGTAGTCTGGCCACTATACTAACATCATTGAGCAGGGGCAGAAGAGGAGTTGGTTCTACTGCCACCATCAAACCTCAGTTCAACAAATGATTTCAAATTGCTGCCTACTAAATTCATACCAAGTAATTATGTCAGCTTCCCACTCTGTGGGCTCTTATTGACTGTCACCCTCATTTTATGAGTTTAGTCCATGTTTCAATCCACACAACTTCATGGTCAAGCACAGCACCCGACTGACCCGTCACCTCTACCATGGCCAGGCAGGTACTTCAGCAGCAGCCAGACTCAATGCACTATCTCTTTCAATCAAATCTTCGCACCATCCATCATGCTGCTCCATGACTAAAGTCTGAGTTACACCTTCACTCCTAAAGCCATTTGCATTGTCAGCAAACACTCACTGTCTAAGGTGGGCAGTTGACAGTCTCTTCACCCCAAAAATACATGTGATACTGAGAAAGTAGGTCTAGTGGCCATGCAGAGTATGTGCGCTGTACACCATGCATAAATAGTGAACTAGGTACACTATGTACATTGTACACTATCATCATTAGTACGTATAATTATACGTAACTATTAAACAATTTCTGAAATACTAAGATAAGTGCATATCTCTTATACGGTAGTAAGGAGAAGAATATGGGTTGAAAATGGATAGGGAACATTATATGGCTTGGCTTCACCTTGCCGTACATTTTTCCCTGACCTTTTCAACCCATATCCTCCTCCTTCTTACTGCATAGGAGATTTCTAGGAAGTTGGAGCTGATGTCATTTCACTTTGTGCGGTGAAAGGATATGCCTCTCAATTGGAACCCATGCACCTGCTGTGTCATTTGTAGGAAGCTTATACCTCTTTCCAGTCTCTCGATTCGCCAGAATCGTTCACCTAGATGCCTACTGTAGCTATCCAGACTGTCTCGCTCAAGACTATAGACTGCTAGTCCATTGACAGTCCCATATAGCTTTCATGCGCTAAAGAAGACAGTTGGTAACTAGCTTCCTCCAACCACCGTTTCAAGCTCACAGCAATGTGAAATGTCCAAGCCACTTTCTATCTATAAGCTTGAGGAGTTCTTCAGCTACCCTTCAGTACACAGTCACCAATTCGGTCATCTAGCTAATTCAACAAAAGAAACAGGAACATGCTGTGCAGATGATAGGAGGACTCTGAGAAGTCCCTAGAAATGCTGGTAGCTAGGTAGCTAGCTATAACTACTCTTTCATTGTAGCTGACAAACTAGCTAAATGGTTGCTCAAGGATGGCTCACCCTAGCCATCCCTAACTTGTCTCATTAGCTAGCTGCTTGAACATTGTTACAGGTCCCATGCAAAATAGTTACCTCCTGCAAAAGGGCTATTTTTGGCTCACTCTGCATAAAAATGCATACTTTTGATCATGACTGTGTTGCATTGTATGCAATCATGATTATGCTAGCACTGCTTCACATGGCAAATCATGAGCATTGCCTATAATGAATCGTATCAATCACATTCTGAAATTCATACATGTTCATAAAATTGTCATGGTAGATTTCGAGGTCAGGTACATTTATGCTGTTCAATTCCTTGCTACGTATGTATATGGACTTAAAACAGTAAGCCTGTTCCATGGCAACTTCCTACAAGTAAAATTATACACACCGTACCTGGAGTAGGTGATCCACGTAATACTTATAGAGTAATCGTGGAATGAAGTAATGATGGTGTAGCTTGCATGGGCCAGCATACACAGTTTTACTTGTACACACCAACACGTGCAATACTGACCTTTCTCCAGCATGTCCTTCATGTTTGCACCCAATCTATTCAGCTTTCGGTTGCCTTTCACGGCAGTGATTATATCACAGACTTCCATCAAGTCTTCGGTTTCACACGTTTCCATGAAGTGTGACAAGAGGAATTTGTTTTGTTCTGTTCGTGTGGTCATCTGGCTGATTTTTGTTTGATGATCATCGGAAATGAAGTTTGTTTCTAGGAGTTTAGATAAAATGGCATTGGCATCCACTGCCTCAATGAATCGGTCCCAAAAGTGGACAAGAACTTGTTGAACTGCAGTAAAGAGGTGAGTTGTGCAAGGAGAATTACTCAAAGTAGACCACATGCAATGACAGTACTGGTGGGCAGAGTTCCCCATTCTGCTACTCACATGCATACAGTGGTCTCATCTGAATTACCATCAAGCCAATTCAATCTCCCTAGCTTCACATGTAAAACAGTAGCATTTACAGACATTCTTACTATTTGTGAGCAATTTGAGAAAAGGGACCACTTCGCGCTAAAATTGATCTTGAGTTAGTGGTACTGTGTCACAGCACAATTGATGGGCTTTCTGTTGCACTTTGTTGCGCTTCCATAGCTGCTCCCGTTCCTGAGATACGCTTGCTCAAAGTACGAATATACGCTCGGTGCAATTACGAGAAAACGGCCCATAACCCTTCTGTTATTATATCCGTAAACATGGCGACGGCGTAACTAGTCTTCCTGGTTTGAAGCTCAGGAAAGGACTAGGCGTTTCAAACTTGGCCAGGATGTTGGGACTATAGGTGCGTATGATGCAGTAATCCGACTTTACTGGGAACACGACTCGTTTGTGTGTTTTTGCCCGTAGTGACACTTTATACATAGTGCGAAATGGTCCCTTTTCTCAAATCCGCTCACTTTTATTGAATTACTGTGACCAAATTCTGAAGTTTGTCTATCAAAGGTTTAACAGAACACAAAATTCTAGGTGGATATACAGAAATAAATTAATTCATTATTAATATGTGTAATGTCAAGAAGTAATTTGTCCTTTGAGAAATATCCTAGATTGAATAGGAGAACTGTATATTGATGTGGAAGAGGATGGTAGGTTTGCAGCTGTAATAACTACACATGCTCACCTCACCCAACCAACCTTGCATTAATTGTATGTTCAGTACACACACAAGCGATTGTATGCAAGCACGCATACACACATACATTCTGTAAAACAGCAACATACACAGAGGCAGTGTGGGCCACCATACAAGACATAGTGGCGTAGGTGGGCTACTTACTGACAAATATTTCTATATTCAAAATAGAATACACTCAAAATTCTTCTAAGAGTGCTACTGATCTGATTTTATTAGCACTGGTAGTGATAAGTAGCGAAATCTTCAAGTTTGAAGCCTGAAGCACATTTGGCTTAGTAATTTGTAAAATAGAAACGACCACAACCTGTGAATTCCACGTGCATACATCTACGATCAGCTGGGGGACTAGGTTGCTCCCAGCTTACTGTATTGTCCCTAATTCGGTTCCCTAAATGTTCGGCACCCACCTAAACAGGGTTGGATCATACTCGAATTTTTGACGAAAAATGGCTGTCCCTTATTGTTTGTCTCGGATCTAAGTCGTCGTCTGCTGCGGAGTCTAATGACTCGATGGCTGCTGTGACCATGATAACAATCTCCACGGATAGAGACTCTACTTCGCATGTGAATTAGGTGAGTGCAGCTTCAATGAAAAGCCTAAGAGCCCAGCTGCGTTGGTGGCAATCGTTTTATTGTTATTTGCTTACATAGGCTATTCACTGAAGTTGCGCTCACCTAATCATGTTCACGTTCGAAGTAGACTGAATTAACTGCAGCCTCCCACTGCTCCATGTAAGCATGAGTATACCCATGCACGAGCAGCTGCCTCGATCGTAAGTGACAATTTGAGAGTTCCTGTTATTCCATCGCGTACTCTAACTAGTAATCATAATTTCCTAATGTTTCGTCGCGCTTCCAGTCGCAAATCATATATTCCTAAGTGCCGACTTGGATCTGTGTTTCATTCTGCCAAATAATTAGGCCCAATACAGTATGTAGCTAGCCAAGTTGTGTGGAAAATGTAATTTTCCACACAACATTTTCAAATTGGTATTTTTTGTACAAACCAAGCATGGTTCTGTTAGGGAAAAGAATATGTGCCATTGTCTTACTAGAAGAGTCACTAGGTCCATGTATCTGCTTCACAAGAGATGCACCAGAGTCACCTGGGTCTGGTGTAATCTGTGCAAGAGCTTCAAAGAAAGAGGGGATAGGATAGGGTATGGAGAAAGAAGGTGCAAACTCGATAGCCTTCCACAGTTGTAAAGCATCTAGCTGAAATGGCCTACGTCACTCAACCAATCTCAATCTATTACATGTAGGTGCTACATAAGCATGCGCGCGCACACACACACACACACACACACACACACACACACACACAGCATTACTCGTAACGTTACAGTACATACATGCACAGCTAGACACATATGAATGCAACACTAACACACAGCCACACACACAGTTATCTCACATAGCCAGACTGCCATTTTGCAGAATAAGCCCCCCCAATTGACTAATAAAAAAGGAATCTACAAGATGATGGTCTTGTTACACACATGGCATCACTAAGCAGTTTGGGACACTTCACATAATGCAGTGACTCTATGCAGTATTTCTGTAGTTTCTTACGTTGTATAAACAATCAACTTACCAGTAGAGTGGCTAAGTCCGCTTGTCTGCATTGTACCAGATGCACTAGAGTCACTTGGGTCTGGTGGGCTCTGTGCAGGAGCTTCAAACAAAAGTGTGGATGGGAATTGTGCAGAGAAGAAACGTACACATCAACAGAACATTTTACACACAGAAAGCACAATGTCTACTGCTCTTATGATTACACATGCTCAACTCACTCCAGAGACCTCGATCTATTGCTTATTATGTAGACTCTTTCTCTCCTCACACACACACAGACACACACACACACACACACACACACACACAGACATGCAAACACACACACACACACACACACACACAGACATGCAAACACACACACACACACACACACACAGACATGCAAACACACACACACACACACACACACACACACACACACACACACACACACACACACACACACACACACACACACACACACACTCACACACCAGTAACACTGAGGCAGTGCAGGTCACCATAAAAGACATACTGACTAAGCAAACCGAGCTAGTTATTGTCCTACCATGGCCAGAAGAGTCACTAAGTCTTCTTGTCTGCTTTGTACTAGTTTCATCACAGTCACTTGAGTCTGGTGTGCTTTGTGCAGCAGCTTCAAAAACGAGGGTGGTGGGGTAGATGTATGGAAAAATACAAATGTTGAAAGCATTCCACACTTACAAAGCTCAAGACTACTGACTAAGCAAACTGAGCTAGTTATTGTCTTACCATGGCCAGAAGAGTCACTAAGTCTTCTTGTCTGCTTTGTACTAGTTTCATCACAGTCGCTTAGGTCTGGTGTGCTTTGTGCAGCAGCTTCAAAGAAGAGGGTGGTGGGGAAGATGTATGGAAAGTACAAATGATGAAAGCATTCCACACTTACAAAGCTCAAGACTGGGAGCTGACTACACATGCCCACCTCACTCAACCAAACTTGACCCATTGTGTACTCATAAGTACATACTGTACGTATGTAAACACACGCATACACGCATGCATGTATGCGCACACACACGCACACACATGCACAGCATCCCACATATATAGTACTGTACAAGTATAGCTAGACATATATGTATGCACGCACACACACACAGTTACATGCACACAGCAACACTTAGGGGCAACTTTACAAAATGCACTGAACGCACAATCAACTTACCAGTAGAGTCACTAACTCCAGATCCGCTTGTCTGCATTGTACCAGATGCACTAGAGTCACTTGGGTCTGGTGTGCTCTGTGCAGGAGCTTCAAACAAAGAGGATGGAGGGGAAGGTGTGTGGAGATTGAATTTACAAACATTAAAAGCATTCTGCATAATATACAGTGTGTGTACGTATGTACAAAAGACAATGACTGCAGCTGAAATAACTACACTTGCTCACCTCACTCGTCCAAACTTGACCTATTGTGTGTTAAGTAGACTGTCTCTCTCTCTCTCAAACATGCTCAGACTCACACACACACGCACACACATGTACACACAAAAGAGAGAGAGAGAACACACAGAGAAACACACAAGCTCTTAATTGTACGCAGCACATGACATTAGAACAGCGAGAATGTACTGTACAGATACAAGCAGCACACCAGGACTCACAGTCACCAAGATGGCTAGTGATGGTAAAAGGTAATATGCTCATAATGCACTAGATGCATACACCATTTTATGACCACACGCACACACATACGCACACACACACACACTTTAGCTTGAACTTGGCAAGAAGACTACCCTGACGAGTAATGCCTTGTCTGCCACGCAGTGGTAGACAAGGCTGCAGCCCAGTCACTCTGTCACCTAGGCAATCTGATCCCGAACTAGGCTCCCTGCCAATGCAGAGCTGTTCAATTTGGCGATGATTAGCACTAGTTTGGATGCAGTTCCTAGGTCATCCTGTTCTATCTGCCTTCGCCCAATCTCTGTCACCTCAGCTGGATTGATCAGACAGCATGGCCTGGTGTGAGCGCGTTGCCCAGGATCTCGTCATCCACCAGCTAGCCCCGTTCCTAACCCGCCTTTGTCCGTGGTGCCCACCGCCCCTCCAGAGCCTACCATGGCCACCCAAGTTACATCCCGAGCGGTCACCTTTCCCAGACCTGCCGTGAAGATCTGCTACATGGGCGAGCATATACTGTAAGCCCATTTTTGGGTGGTGCTGTGGACAAAACTAAACAGTCGCCTCGCTTCTAGTGCACAAAAGATGGAAGACTATCTCCCAGGGAGGTGCAAGTCAATCCACCCAGGGTAGTCGAGAGAGGCCAGAGGGACAATGGAAAGAGCTGAGTGGCACCATCAGTCGATGCCCCAAACTCAGCCTCCTCCAGTAGTTGGTGTGTTGGAAGGATATCTGCAGACTGTAGGATGCTAGGCTGCTCAGTCTCGATAGTCTTGCATCCGGAAGTGGCATTTGCTGCCGACGAGGTATCGCAGCGTTACCGTGGATCCCATTCTTGTTGAAAAGTCCGTCGAGCAGCAGAAAACGTGCCACCTCCATGCTGATGTCCATTTGAGTGAGCACCTTCTGGGACCACGTGGGTCATGGCCTCCATGCTGCCATTTTGATGACGTTACACACACACACACACACACACACACACACACACACACACACACACACACCAATTACCTGTCTGTAGCAGACACATCAAGCCCTTTCCAAGAACATTCATCTTTCTGTTGCCTTTCACAGCTGTGAGTAAACCACATACTTCAGCCAATGCTTCCTTGTCACATGTTCGACACAGGTGAGCGTGGAGGAACTCATTTTGCTGCTTTGCATCTGGACTCCCTTTGATTGTTCTCAGATTACCACCTGAAATGATTCCTGCACGATTAAGGTCATATACAATTGCATCTGCATCCACTACTTCAATGAATTGATCATGAAATTGCTCCAAAACTTGTTCAGCTGCACAAAAGGAGAGGAGATGGTGAAACACAAACCGACTAACATCTCATGTCTATCGCAGAACCATGTTATGCCCACTATGAACAGGATCAGTGGTGTGGAATGTTTGGCATACAGTCCAATGTCATCCTACTATCAGTACTGTAACATTGCAATTCACCATATCACAGTTCCTTATTGGTGTCACAGACTATTGAGACGGTACAGCTGCATGCACTGTACATGCAAGAGACAGGTGCACAACAGAACACCAATAATAGATCACATTTATACAAGTGCACATACGCTTGCATAATATTACAATATGTCCACACATGTACACTCACCCACACACATGCATAAAATAAACTCCATACCAGTTAAGCTGCTTTCCACAATAGGTTGGTCAGGTCCACTAGGAGGATTGCACTCTGTTGTCGCTGAAAGTGTAGAACAGTACACAAAACACTAATAGCAGTTCGGACTATAATTATACTCCACACAGTCTGTACATACTAGTGCTCAACAAGCATCCCATGAATACTTGAGGAATGCTCACCAATGGTACTGTACCATTTGCACTAAAGTGTAACCAGCTAGGATCATCTTGCCTAAGGTCTGTCGACATAACACCTCACACTCCACAGTGCAATATTGCAATACAGTGTCCATAGTCTGAACTGCTAGACCATTCCCTAGAATAAGCTAGACTGATGTAAAACATTTTAGGTGAATGCAATCGTGTGTTGCCTTTTTAACACCACGCAAAAGTGTTTGTGATTGGCTGCATGGCAAGTATATAATGCACTATATTAGGTTTGATGGATAGTCAAGCTAAAGTGACTGGTTGTATATTTTCAATGTCATTTTGTGAGTACACTCAGCAGCTGCAAGATGACCGTTAACTTTCTATTGCTGGTTTGATTCAATGTGCATTCACAGAATGACACAGAGTCTACCTCCATCACAGTACCTCCGGTAGTAACTGGTACTGGAGGTATCTGTGGAGGGTTGGTAGAAGAAGCAGGTTCCAAGAAGGCATGTGACACAAGGAGGGTTGCTGTACAGAGCAGAGAGTGTAGTGCAGTTATATAATCCTAGGACTATAATGACAACAGCCATGCATGATTGTAGTAATAACACACAATTGTCACAATTGTAAGATCACACTCACATTGTCCCAACCACAATACCATGTACACTCACTCAATTCTTCTTTGACTCTACAACTGAAGACAAGAGGCACATTTGCCCCATCCACATGAACCTTCATCCAGGCATACGTCACTCGTTTCTCTTCTGCACCAGTGTACAGGATCTTGCACAGGATGCAGGGAGGATAGCGTCCACTGGTGACCTCCATTTCCAGGTCTTCAGTGGACTTGTCCATAGGTAGCAAAAACTGCTGGTCACTGACCTACGTATTGAATAGGCTGTTATGAACAGTATGTTAACAAGGATGCATCATAACACACAGTCAAATTTGTAACTGTCTAGCCACTAACTGCTAGTTGTCCATCGATGGTTGCTTTCCATCCTGGGCCAGACATCTGCTCTAGTTTAGCTGTGATTTGATGTAGACCAGCAGCATACTGAAAACGAGTGATATCTGTATAGCTTCTTTCCCACTTCTTCTGTTTCAGTGTTTTTACGAGCTTCTGTGTGGAGAAGCAACCAAATGTATAGTGCTGACCAGCTAGCACAAGTACAGAGTTACAGAAACACCAACCACAGCCACCCTTTTGATACATACCTCATTCCATTCCCGTGAGTCACACATGATCTGTATTCTGAATAGCATAGTGTCTTCTGATGGGATGTACCGAGAGAAGGTGATGGCACTGTACCAAGCAGTAGTGTTGACTTTAGTCTCTATACAGTGCAGGCACTGAGGCGCTGAAATACTGAAGATCCCTCTTTGTGAATGAGTACAGAAATCACCTTCCTTCTGCACCTCAAATATGTACTTCTGCTGGCCTGCTTCCAAAGAGTGTGGAGCTTGGAGAAAGTGCAGAGCATCCTCATCATCTTCCTCTGCCCTGCTGCACCAATGGGAGATGGCCAACTGAACTGGTTTCACCAGAATGGCCTTGTCCATGTTCAGATAAATGATAGCCGAACTGAGTGTGTACCCAGCAGAGAATACAAAAGGTCCATGTAAGATGATGGCATAGCGAATCAATATCTCCTTCTCCACAGCACCTATGGGAACATACAGCGATGCATCACCACTTCCCAGAGTGAATGTCCCTCCATCAGGACCAATGCAGAGCTGTTCAATTTCAGAACCCATGTAGCACAGCTGCTGAAGAAGTACTTCATCTGGTGATTCAAAGGGCATTAGCTCCATGCCAATCTTATCAAGGTTGGGGAGTTCAACTGGAGCAGCTACAAAAGAATTAAGACAGTATCATGGACAGCATACAGACTGTGTCTGTCCTGAAGGGTACTAGTTAACTGAGAATAGCATCTAAATGCTGATATCTACATCTCAGAGCAGCATTCCAATCGCTTCACATGTGATTCTAAATCCCACACACGTACGTGGCGGTCAGAGTGTGTGTGACAATAAATTCCATACATGTACATGGTGGGTAGAGCGTGCGTGAAGTATATGACATCATCATCACCATTTTGTATCTGTTGTAATACATGCCTGTCGCTGCAAACTATTCCTTCATTTCTCATCAAATGGCCTCCATACAAATTAAGATTAAGGGAAGAAGGTGAAGGAGTGTAACGAGAAGGTTCATGGGAACTGGAGAAATACAAAATATTGTAGACACTCCTTGGGCAGCAATTCGTCCTGGGTGACACAACCCCCTACCACTATCTAGCGCATAGAAGATGGCACTCCCAATGGATTGCGAGTCCAAAGGTGAGTCAGAGGAACCATCACCAGAATCTGGACTACTCCTCATGAAATGGTGGTGGCTGCGGACCCTGGATTCAGCAGCTAACAGGCACCAAAAAGCCGACAGGCTATAGATATGGTACCCGCTCGACTGGTCGCCATGCGTAGCCTCGATGGCCGACAAGAGTTCCAATCAAAAACAGACGATTCCAGGGGGTGTGGTTGAAGGGATGGATAAAAAGAAGCGGAGCCTGTGCCGTAGGCTTGATGGTTTCAAGTTGTCTTCCATGTGAACAGGTGGGTAACCGCTGCCATTTTGGTGACGTCACACACACACACACACACACACACACACATACACACACACACACACACACGGACATACACACACTTGCACGCGCACATGCACACACAAACACATGCACATACACACACATGCACACACACACACACACGCACACACACACATGCACATATGCACATGCACATACACACACACACACACACACATATGCGTGTGCGCACACATACACACACACACACACACACACACACACACACACACACACACACACACACACCACAATAACTATATACAAGCTGAATGAAAATTACATTAAAGTAGAATATTACAATACAGGGCACCAAACGTAAGTGGGCAGGTCAGAGTGCTAATTACCGAAACAGGCAGGGCCTGGAGCCATGCACATGAGGATATCATGTGAAAGGAGGTGGGTAACAGTACATTAATGGTAAGCCTACCCGGTCCTGTTACCAATACCAAACTAACCTCCACACGGAGGTACCTATGGGGCAGATGGCCAGCAGGGGCTGTCTGGGCATATGGGTGGGGCTTAATGGAAGAAGGGAGAGTTAACGAACCTTTTATCCTTTCCTCCAGCATATCTGCTGGCATCGGATGGCTGCAGGCTCCTTGGCGGTAGTAAGCCTTAGTGTCGTTGCGTCCAAGCCAAACAATCATGTGGGTGTGTGGTTTCACACAGATGTCAAATCTCCATCGTCCAGTTTGTCTCCCATTGCTGTCAAGGAGGTTCACTGGCTTAACACTCCAGAACGATGCACCCACTGCAGGGAAGAAATTCTGCACTATCTGTCCAACTAGTGCTAGAATTGCATCCATGGCTTCATCCTGGTCAATATCAAGCCCCTCCTCCACAATGTTGCCTTCATCTTGGATGCCAAAGTGCACTGTTCCTCCGGTGGGGTGGTTCAGCATGGCGTTGATCTCCTTCTTGTGATGTTCCACGATGTCAAGGACATCTTTTGTCTCTGTACAGGGCCGAGGAGGCTTGGTCCTGAAAACTGGAACAATAAGTTTCTTGTACTGGTGTTCATCCGTTTCTGGGCCAACAGGAGCACCAACAGTTGCTGTGTAAGTGTAGACATATAAGGTGGACATTAACATACGTGCAAACCAGCTTGTATACGTATCTATCACCGAACTTCACTAGCCAAAACTTTGAATAAAACCAAACGTTTCGACAACTATACAGTTGTCATCGTCAGTGGCGAATACAAAACAAAGGATAAGCTCGCTTTAAGTACACTAAAAAGGCGGGAAAAGGTATGAAATCAAAACAGAGTGACAGCTAATGACATATATGAATAAATTAACAGTTGAAATTAAGGGGGGACGAGATTGGGACAACGTCAAGGTACTAGAACACCAGCCACACTTGCACCAGAGACTAATCTTAGAATCCGTGCACATTAGATCACAGGTCAGACCGTTAAATAGGGACAAAGGCTCTATGCCCCAGCTATACAATTCTTTGTTTTCCAATTAGATCACTAACTCTGTCCCCCCTTAATTTCAACTGTTAATTTATTCATATATGTCATTAGCTGTCACTCCGTTTTGATTTCATACCTTTTCCCGCCTTTTTAGTGTACTTAAAGCGAGCTTATCCTTTGTTTTGTATTCGCCACTGACGATGACAACTGTATAGTTGTCAAAACGTTTGGTTTTATTCAAAGTTTTGGCTAGTGAAGTTCGGTGATAGATACGTATGTCAGTACCTAGCCACACAGGATTTTTCGCAAACCAACTTGTGTCGTACATGCCAAACTAGCTGCTAAAACTGAAGGGGTCACGTTATGTAAAGCAAGTGAGATTTATGTACAAGTGTAGTCATGTATGCTTCTATTAAAAGTAATTTGGAAAACTATGCTCATCCCATTGGGTCATACCACATGATCCACACTATAGCTAGCTGGCATGTACCAAACAGTACACACACACACACACACACACACACACACACACACACACACACACACACACACAAAAAACTAAGTTTTCTTTGCACATGCGTATTCTAACTGGAGAGGAATCACTCAGTGAACACCAGCAAATACTCTAGTAGCACAGGCCAGTACTTTTAGATACAGCAGTAGCCATAAAAATGTTCCCCTTTTGTTTGCATAGAACAGCTGCATGTACAATCCTAATTTTCAGTGTACCATTTTGACAAATTAACAGTATTAACATGTCACAGCAGGACTGTTCTGCCAGCCAAAGTAGCATCATTGCATGCTACTTTTCACTTAGACACACATAGCTAACACTCCTGTGTTATATAATCTTCCCCAAAACAGTCTTCATGCAGACTGAACAATGTACCTCCTGCAACTCTAGGACTTCTCATGATCTTCGAAAGCACTTATCTATTGCACTAGCAGCATTGACCATGAATTAACACAAATAGTAGACAACTTGCTAATGGAAAGTTATTACAGGTACGTTTGTACAGTCCCATTCCAACCAGTCCATCTCAGGTCCATACTAACTGCACACCCATTGAATTATACCTTTTGGAGTGGTTCCTTCTTCAATGTCTCTCCTTTTTGTGGAAGGAATTGCCTCATTTGCAGGTGGCCTCTCCAGGCTGGACACTGAAGATTCAGCGGTTTCTGTACAGAACACAACAAAATACTGTATAAAAAGAGCAAATGCTGAGACATGGATGAAACAAGTAATGTGCAAGTCTGGTTCAGTGGCTTTATAACCTAGCTGCTCTTTACCTGATGTACTCAGAACAGTGCCTAGCTGAGGCTGTCCTACTGATCCAGTTTTAGTCCCAGTGGGTGGTGCTGGGGGAAGGACAGCTGTGGAACGAAGGGTCAGAATGAGTGTAGGGTTGTACACTGGAGCAATGGAACCATCTAGAACATTTATGAGTAGGGATGACACTCAATCACACCTTATCTCACGTCTCCTACGTACATACATAAAAGTACATTGACGGTTCACTCACTATAGACCACTTCATAAATGAACATGGTTTTTGCCCATTTTGCAGCGTTTGCAAAGGTAAAATTACAAGTATAGGGCTGAAGCTGTTTAGTACTGTTTCATGCATTAAGTTGCCTTTGATCAACTGCGATGGACTAGACAGTCACAGAAGATGACAGATACATACTGTGACACACACGGCCACCTATATAGGATGCTGTGCTGAGAGGAGGTGCTGCAGGAACCGTAGTGAAAGTGTCAACTGCAGCAACTTCTCATACTGTAGATCAAGGACATTTCCCCGTAGTGAAGGCGGGAGGTGATTGAAAGTGTGTTTCTTACACACAAAAGGAATACTGCTGTGAACCAGTGCACAACAGAGTTATCATTTGCTCACATCGATAGAAAGTATTCTGGATTATTATTGCTCATTGCAGTGCGACTACAGCAGCTCTGCACTATGGTAGGAAACACACACACACACGAACGCACACACACACACACACACACACACACACACACACACACACACACACACACACGCACACACCAGAGAGAGTAAACATATCTAATAAACTGCTCGCTCACTTACTGCTCTCTCCATACTTCTTTGCTAGTTCCTCTGCTATTTTCCGCTCTCCTAACTTCCTCACTGCCTTCACTATTGTCTGCCATGTGCGAGGGAGGTCACCACTTCCTTCATAACAGTCCACCCACTTGATGACCAGGTCTAGCATACAGTCAGTGACACTCCTGCTATTGTCACTCTGAATTGTGTACATCAGTGAGGGCTCAAAACAAAGAAAAGTGCCAAAATGTCTCCACTTTGAATCAAGTTTCTGCCCAAGGGCCTCTATCACATCTGTCATATAAAACAACTATGTGAACATCTTATGATGACAACAAGTCATTGTATTCAGTGCTCTTACCAAATGCATGGGTTATATCTTGTATACTGGTCTCTTGTTCACCAGCAGCTCCACCAGGTGGTGGGCCAGCTATAGAACAGAAGAGGGATTTGTGAAGGGCAAACACTGCAGCCACTCAGCTAATACATTATCAGGGAGAAGGAGCACTGAATGTTTTATCCTACATTCTCCTATGGTTGTGCAATGTCTAGTTATATTAAATTCTACAAGTACTTGAAACTCTTACAGCCCGTTTACACTACACAGTGGAATGGTTCTTACTGTAGTGTAAATGGGTGTGGAACGGTTCTAAACCGAACCACTCTAGGTGAAACGGTACCACCTTGGGTAGGTGGTCCAAACCAGTTCAGAACCAGTCCGTTCGCCAGTGACAATGATACTGCTCGTAAGCTGCTGTTCACGCCACTTGTCTCGTGTGTAACCGGGTAGTTGGAGAGCACAGAGAAGCTTCAGTAGTTCCAATTCTTCAGTAGCGACCTGTATCGTGCTCTAAGCAGGTAAAAGCAATGTCTGGTGTCTGGAGTGACGCAGAGGTGCTTCTTGTGATCGAAATGCATATGGGAGAAGGCCGCTCAGGCAGCAAATATCAATAACTGCACCTTTTGTTCAGAAATTCGGTGTCCACACAATGGAAACAGTCTGTTGGAGACTACTATGTTCATTTTCTGCACTTCATTTGCACTACTCAAACCTGTTTCACTGTAACTAGTGTAAACGAGATCTGAACCGATGAGAACCAAACCATGGAACGATTCTCATAACCGGATACAGAACCGTTCCACTAAACGGTAAACGGTCTGTTAGGTCAACTTGTAATGGACGACCCTGCTACTGGGGATGTTGATGTCCACTGAGCATTGATTGGTTGAAAGCCATTCTGAGAAAATGGCCACTGAAATTTACGTAGTTTTACGATGAAAGCACACATGGCAGCACTCGTAACACGTGTAGTCGCCATAGCATATCTAAGAGAAATAAGTGACCTTTCTTGTAGTCTTTGGATATTTGTTGTCAGCCTTATGATGACCAAGAACAAGTAGAAAATGTACGAAGAAGCTTGTTTAGAGCGATCACAAACAGGAAAGAAGAATAGATAATGGAAATTTCAGAAATTTTGTCCACAGATGACAGCGAAGATCAGTCTTCTACTGCACAGCAACTATCGGTAGCTGCCACTCATAGTGCTGGTTACTGTGCATAAGGGAATGAGTTCCGCATGCATGCAGAACTTCCTTAAAGGGAAAGGACGGTTAATGTACAGTCTCAATCCTGATCTGGAAAAAGGGTTTTCTTCTCCAGACACATCCTTGCTTAGTGAAGACGACAACCCAACAACGGAAGAGACCTGTCAGCGTGGTTGTACATCTATTTGCAAGCGACTTTTACCCGTCTTTAACGATGTTGGAAGACATAGTGCCAAATTCACGCTGCCCATGCCAAGAGCTATCCTAACCCCAAAATCGAAGATACTGTTTATCGCACTCTTACAGGTGAGCTACCACATCATTGCTACATGCAAACTTTGTGTTGATGTAGAATCGGACCAATTTCTTGTTGTGCATAATGGTGGAAGGCTTATCATGGTTTACAGTTGTTTATTACGTATTAGCATCATTCCTACCACCACCATTACATTCTGAGTTTTTCATGCACTTTGCATACAGATGTATCCTTTATTATTCTAGATCAGAATCATTGGATCCAAGTAATGTGCATGCAACTATCCGCATGTGGGACATGTCCTATGTAAACAATGTGGCTTCCGCCGTGACCAATTTTGACCTTCGTATTTTCGCATATATCTCCTAGAGGGGCAGCTGAATCAGAACAAGACAAGTGCTGCGAAATAGACAAAGAACCCCTTTGTAACACTGTGCACGATTTTTGTTAATAGAGCTCTACTACAATGAGTTATATCGACAATAGCGAAGGCACTAAAATGGAGATAAATAAATACCATTGCCACATTGAAGGAAATGTCTTACACCAAAGAAAGTGGCATCATTCGATGCGCATTTGTGCTACTTTTCCATGTGGGCAAAGTTGCCAAACCATTCCGCTGTGAAGCTATGATGAGAAAACTGTACCTACTCGCTGGTTAGAAATATTTAGGGTCATGTAACTCTAGATAGGAACCTTGTGCAGCATTTGCCCACATGGAGAAGCTAGAGAATTCAGTTGACTAACCATTTTTATCTTCATCCCATGAAAAAACCTTCTCGCCGACTGTGGCAGAGCCGTTTAGTGGAAGCAATGGTGAAATAACCGCTTTGGCAGGCGTATCACGTAACAATATCGTGACTTCCTGCTGAAATGTCATAATTCGTTCGAACAAGCCTTGGTAAATGAACGCGTAGCCTTCTTTAAGCCACGCACGGACGTCTTGCTGCAACAAAGAAGGCTTTTCTTCGTAAATGCTTCAGACAGGAAGGATGAATTCTGCAATTTTGTTCAGCCCAGCTCTCAAATCACGCACACATCACGCACAATCACATGCGTAGCCATGGCGACACAGGTATTTGACACCTTTAGGTGTTATATAAGCTGAGTTCAGCCTATATAAACAAAACGGACATGTCCCACAAGTGCTTTTCTGTTTCCAATGTATCATACGTAACGCGGGATACAAAGTCAAAGGTTTTGCGACAGAAGAACATTAAAGTCAGACAGTGCCAGAAACCTATTGTGAAGATGACAAAGAATACACTACTCAAACAGAAGCTTCTTACGCATGTAGTACAGTCATCTTGTGCAGGTAGTTCTGTTGATGTGCAAGAATGGTGGGGTGGACTGAGAGACAGTGATGTCGAAGTTCAGTACCCTTATGAGAGACACAGGCTAGCTGGAAAGCCTTCCATCTACACAAAGACATTGGTGAAGGATGCTTTTTTCGAGTTTGTTAATGCTAACAGCCATTCCAACGGTCGGCATGCTGAAAGTTACAGTCCGCAGTTCTATTTTATCCCTAAGTTTACATGCATCGACCCACCCAAGAATGGAGGAAGAGCTTTTGAGAGCAAGTCTCAGTCATCTGTGACTTCAACGTTTAATAGTATACAAGAGGAAGCAGGAGAAAAGACCAGCTCGGGATTCACAGCTTGTCAGTGGCTACATGACCATCGTCCCAAATTGGCACTTCATCCGCTCAAGTCAGACTACTGCGATACGTGCAAGGGTCTAAAGGAAGAAATCTCTTGGCAGAATGCCACTTTTAAATGCTTGATGCAAGGTGGTTCCACACGGGAGGAAGAGCTACGGTCGGTTAAGGCACAGATTGAGGCATCGAAAAACATATTGAAGGCACATAAGGAAGAAGCAGCAGGTGCCAGAGACTACTACAACACTACTGTGAAAGCTTGTAGTACCAACTGGGACACGATCATGAAGCTAACCAGCAAACAGAATCCAACTTGACACAACTTGACACAACTTGCAACTGCACAGCACACGTTCACTCTAGTTTTATTGGCTGACTTCCAGTTAACAGAGCAAGGTAATTCCACATTGGGGATGCAGTTCAACATACTACCTGCAAAAGTTTCTTACGACATCTTTGGCATAGTTGACCACAGGAATGACAGCAAGTTAATCATTGTTTTCAATGAAACCGTCGGACCACAGAACATGAATCATACCATCTCATTCCTGTCTAGTACATCTCCAAGGTTGATACTGAGTTTCCGTGGATCAAGCGAACGTGCATCCATTTGGACAATGCGGGCAACATTAATAAGAATCGATATCTGATTTTGTGGGGAATAGAATAAGTTGAAGGTCACCATTTGGATCACGTCCATTTCTGTTTCTTTCTAGCAACACACACTAAGTTTAGTCCAGACCGTCATATTTCCTTGGTTGCAAATGACTACAATCATGAAGACGTATTTACAGCTGAAGATCTCTGCTGCATCTGCTCCAAGTTCAGCTCTGTGTACATTGAAGATGGGCCCAACATTCTTCAGTGGGGATCAGCACTAACAGGTACTCTGAGTTGTCTGGAGTTCGCAAGTTTTACAATTTCCTTATAGTCCGAGCTGGAAGCAGAATCATTATGAAAGTCTGAGAAAGTTGCTACAAAAGAAATGTTGAGGATTCTCTGTTGTGCATTATCGACTCATCTGTATTTGTGTTGCCATTCGTATTCTTCTTCGCCTGCTGTAACTGATGAACAAATATAACTATCAAACTAATTCCAAGACGAACCTACTGCAAATTAAGCATACGGTATTCTTTTGTAGGTTAGAAACCAGCGCAAGTGTCACTCATTATGGTTACCGGGTCTGTCTTGAGAAGTTGTTACGTGCAAGACACCATTTTACAATGACATTACCAACCGACAGTTTTGTGCCCACTGTTCCTTCAATGTCTGTTCAATAGCCTCACAAGACCGTTAGACGTCCGTTGGGAGACGCATATGAGAGAAGCTTCGGTCGAAGTTAGCTTGTGCATCGTTTCAAAGGACATCCGTGGTCATGCACATTTCACACAAGGTGCGATATTCTTGCATGCAGGGACCATGGTTAATGCTCCACTGTGTAACAACCTTTACTTGTTTCGGTACTTCTTGAGCCATCCCTACATCCTTCCTATTTTTGTAGAAAATTTTCATTAATTCTGTCATTTAATTCCGGTGAAGAAGAATGTTCTCTGCATGGAGCTACTTAGCCAGCTATATACATCTTTGCAGCGGAAGATTGTATTGCTACCAAACTTTATAAAATGATACTAGAGATGTCGATTTCATGATTTATGTAAAAATCTCCATTTTGACAAGTGAGCATAATATTTGGTTTTTATTCTCAACTGCCACATATTCAGTTATGTGACAATATGTGTATAAATATGCCAACCTTGATCCACGATATAGGCAATGAGCTCTGGCCAGTCATCCTCCCATAGAGGACACTCTGTTGACAAACACTCCACTTTGTGCTTGGCAGGCGTGCTGTCACAGGGCAAGATGGCTGCCAAGTGGTCTTTGCCGATTTGACCACATGGGCACAGAAACGCAAGTGTTAGGGGGTGAGGTTTGTAGTAGATTCGTTTATATGCATTGTTCATGGCTGATTGACAGTCCTTGATGACCACTTGATGGCAGTCATAGTAAGACAATCTCCTCTTAGCATGCGATGGTCGAATCGAAATTGAGATGTGGTCCTTATTGTCAGTCAGCCTCACGTTATAGGAGTGCTCCATTGTAGAATCAGGAGAAGACTTTATCTCAAATATGGCCACATTGCGAGACAGGCACTTGTACTTCTCAGTATTGGGCTGAATATTGTAACCTCTGTTTGCAGTAAGAAGGTTCACAACCAGGTGAGGGAAAATCCCCCGAGGAATATAGCAAAATTTCCCATCTTGGTGATCAATGAGAAATGTGAAAGCTAGATCAGGAATGAGGCACTTGTCAGAGAAATAGCACTGATCTAGGTCACAAGCAGGCAAGACTGAAGGAGTAAAGTACTCACACATGGTGCCACCTGCTGCATTGCCTACAGAATCCTTGCTGGCTAATTCCGCAGCAAGCCCCCAGTGAACCAGCTGTTTCAGAAGGTAGGAGTGGAAACCAGTGTATGAACCAAGCTTGTCCGGAATGCCAAGATGATCAAGTGTGCCTACATTGAGTCGGCCAGTGCTCTGAATTTTTTTCAGACTTTTTCCTGCTTCTGGCTTCATCTTGGTCTTCTCCAGATGGCGGAAGGAAACTTCCAGTATCTTGGTCACCTGTTCGTAGAGCACATCTGGGTTGGTGAAGACTGGGTGGGAGTCAGGCTTCCACTGTTCTCCCAGTGTGTGCTCGTTGTCAATGTATGGGAAGGAGAAGATACCAAGAACGTGGAATGTGCGAACCATGGCTTGGAACTCTGGATAATCGGCAACAAGTTTCTCATGCAGGCAAAGATGTCGAAGGTCAGCATAGGTGAGAACATGAAAATCTTCCCCTGCTGACCAGAAGATCAATTGACAGAGAAACCATGGAATGGGAAGTGATAGACGGTAAATACATTCTGCGTCCTTGATGACATCACGCACAGACTGCAGTCCATCACAGTCTTGGTTCATGCTGTCTACAGCAAACAGCTTCATACCTGTTTCAGTACAGTTGAGCACTTCACTCCAGGTGGGCAAATGGCTGCACCCTGCTTCTAGCTTTCCACTCTCAGATGCAATGTTCTCTTCTATCTTCTTCCTTGTGCCAACCACTACCACAGGTAGAGTGTTTGCTGACTGGCTGATTGATTCTCCAAACCAACGATGCAATCCTCCCTCCATCAGCTCAAACTTCTCTTTGCAGTCATGGAGGACTAAAAGGGAGTCCTTGATCATATCCAAATTAGACTGATTTTCATTGGGTAACTCTTTGGTGGGGAAAGCTCCCTTCCGATATGTGATCTTTGGTTTAGCCTCCAGCCCTTCCTCCATGTTATATACCAGGAGGTATACAGCGCGAGACGTAGCAATCACTGGGTGGATGTCAAAGAAGGCAGGTTGGCCTCCACTGTCAATAAAGTGGATAATGCGCACCTTATCAAGGCCTTTCACCTCTGCAGCACCTGCCTCTTTAAGCACTTCGTTATCCACACTATTCCTGACATCTGCAAACTGCTGCAGTAAAGCCTCCATTTCCTCAGCTCCACCTCTGCAAGCCTCCAGCTCTCCACAGGCTGCAGCTGGTGTATCCTTTACCACCAGTTGAATTTCGGGCAGTACAGAATGTTTGGCTGAAGGCGAATTGGTGGCTGGTGTAGATTTAGTAAACTGCTTCCCTCTGACAGTTGTGTGTAAGGATTTACGCAACTTCTCTCGTGTTAGTGGCTCCCAAGAATTTTCCCGACTTATGTAGCGTAGCATTACTACCTCAGCTCTAGTGCACATTGGTGTGCTTTCATCACTGTGATCAAATCTGCCCACAAGAGCTGATTTGAGCTGTGTCTTCCCAGCTTCAGGGGGACCAAGGGTGACACACTTGACAATTTCAACCTCAACAGACCCTTTGGCAAGAATCGCTTCTAAGGACAACTTGAAACCTGTGAATGAATACATACAAACATTATGGTACATACATGTACAACATCTGTAACATACTTATCAAAGTAGGTGAATAGCTAGTGAGCAATGACTTAGCAGATTAATCAACAACTGATTGCAGGATGAACTGACTGTTTCGTATGCAGTTGACAAGACACAGCGTAAAAGCAATTACTTTTGTATATGCTGACAAAGGCCTTTGTGGCTGAAATGTCCTGCAATCTGTCTGCTTGTCATTGCTCATGAACTATTCACTTACATTGAACAACAAAGCAATAGAAATAATAACAATTTTCTACAGAAATTGTAAGGCTGTAGGGATGGCATGAAAAAGGACAGAAACAAGTAAAGGCTGCTACACAGTGGAGTATTAACCATGGTCCCTACATGCAAGAATGTTGCACCTTATAGTCCTACATCCTTGAATGTGGGGGCGATGGTTAAAGCTCCACTGTGTGACAGCCTTTACTTGTTTCTGTCCTTTTATGTCAGCCCTACATCCTTACAATTTTTGTAGAAAATTTTTATTATTTCTAGTTTCTGTACGTTTTATAGTAGGCAGCTAAGCTTAAGCAACCCACAGTCACTTAGTCTCAACCATAGGGCATTGGTGCAGACATTATACCTCATTTCTGTATCCTAGAGCTCAAGGTGTGGGCTAGCACCTAGGTTCCGCGTTAACCCAGCGAGGAACGGCGACCGGAAGCCAACCATGACTAGGAAATGCATGCACGACCGTGAACGTCCTTCAAACAGTGTGCAAGCTAACTGCTGCAGCTGCTAACAATGGCACCAGTCACTCCGGTTTCATCCAGTTTAATTACATAATTTTAAAATGGCATCCGTCCCACTTGGCCAAACAACACGGCAGGAGTTGTGGCAAGCGCCATCTTCTGCACTAACTCACGCCGCCTTCTAACCTACAAAGGAATGCAGCCAGCCAAAAATGGTGCAATATGGCGTGTGAAGTATTCTCCTGGTCCCTCTAGTTCGTGCGCTACAGCTGTCAAAGAAGAAGAAGAAGAAGAAGAAGACAAAACGTGGGTAATGTCGAGGGCACTATCTACATGTAGGCGCACCTTCGCTGGGAAGTAAGGTTATATATGTGCACTGTTTAGTCCCCACTTCATCATGGTAAGCTTCGTTCGCCGGTTTTCGATCCTGTTCAGGAGTAGCGCAACTTATCATTTGTATTACAGCATACAAACAACCACTGCCATCCCTACATAGACAGCACTACCGTGCTGTCTGATACTACATACAATATGATTACCAAAGTGTCATGTACACTGAACAATGTAGCAATGAGCCTCTTCTCCAACAATTACAAACTTGCTGGCTTGTATCAAATTTTGTTAAACCAGTAAAAGTACCTACTTATAACTAGTGTATAAAAATTCTTTTAAAATTAAAAGAGATTTAGGAATGGCCAGCACAAAAGGCGTAGAAACAGGAGGTGCTGGACCATCAGGGACCAATGCTGCATTTTGGAAATGTCTATGCACATCCTTCGCGCATGCCTCAAATGATCTCTGTGCCAGCTTGGCGCTACTTGCTAAAAAGATCTCCACAACCTATGTGAATCCCGAAGGCCTCAGCTGCCTTACAGCAAGCAGGTTAATAGCATTGGATAAAATGCCAGGAGTTAGGCCCATTGGTATTGGAGAGGTGGTTTGAAGAGCTATCAGTAAGGCCATTGTTGGGGCCATACAGGATGAAATCAAACAAGTAGCAGGCTGCAACCAATTGTGTGCAGGAATGGAAGCAGGATGTGAAGTGGGGGTTCACGCAATGAGGAAAATTTTGATAACCCCAGTTGCAAAGCAGTCATCTTTGCAGGTTCAACAAACGCTTTTAACTGCTTGAACAGGCAGGCAGCCCTAATCAACATCCAGGCCCTCTGTCCTGCACTAGCAATCCCACTGATCAACACTTACAGGCAAGATCCTGCTCTATTCATTGAGGGTGAATGTCTAATGTCATGTGAGGGCACCACTCAAGGTGACCCGCTTGCCACCTCAATGTACTCAATCGGCATACTCCCTCTCATTCGACAGCTCAACCGCGTTGCACACCAACTCTGGTTTACGGATGACATCTCGGCAGGGGGAAGTCTTGCTGATCTGCATCAGTGGTAGTCAAAGCTTACAGAAATTGGACTCTCTTTTGGATACCATCCAAATGCGGCCAAATCATGGCTTGTGGTCAAAGAAGTTTATGTTGAAGCTAGTAGTCTTTTTATGGATCTAGGAGTGAACATCACTACTAGTGGTCACAAACACCTAGGCCCAGTGATTGGAGAAGATGATTTCCTTGACCTTTCTTTGAAAAGAAAGTGGACAAGTGGCTATCCGAACTATCAAACCTCACTGAGATAGCGAGAACGGAGCCCCATGCTGCCTACTGTGGTTTTGTCCATGGCTTTAAACACAAACTAACCTATGCCTTAAGAACCACACCAGGTGATGCTGTGCTGCTTTCTCCACTTGAAGACCACATTAGGAGTAGGTTCACCCCTGCCCTAACTGGCAAGTCAGCGATCTCAGATGTTGGACGTCAACTCTTGGCCCTACCACCAAGACTAGGGGGACTTGGTATCACCGATTTTACCCAATCCCCCCTGGACCACTACCATGCTTCGCAAGACTTCTGCAGTCCAATAATCAACTGCATTGTGGACTAAGAGCATGAAGTGAATGACTCCATCTATGATGAGCGGTCTCAAATTAAGCTTAAGATCAAAGCAGCCAAGAAGATCAAAGATGCAGAGACCGCCTCTTCCATAGATGTGCCAGAGGACCTCACGAGGACAATTGAGCTTGCGAAGGACAAGGGATCATCCTCCTGGCTGACCACTCTCCCCTTAGAAAAGTACGGCTTCCATCTGTCCAAAAGTGAGTTTAGAGACGCCATTGCACTGAGATATGGTTGGTTACCAGAAAGGTTGCCAATGGCCCATCCAAATGTGTATGTGATGAGACCTTTACGATTGAGCATGCTCTCAGCAGCCCAAGGGGGTCTTTCCCAATGATCAGACATAACGAGGTATGAGACCTCACTGGAATGATGCTGACTGAGGTGTGCCACGGTGTCAAGCTTGAGCCTGGATTGCAACCCCTGACAGGAGAAGAGCTGAACTGTAACACGACCAACACCCAAGATAAGGCAAGAGTGGACACAGCGGCAAGGAATTTCTGGGGCAATAGATTATTAGGCATTCTTTGATGTTAAGGTATTCAATCCTTTCGCCAAGTCTAACCGGAAATTCTCATTACACTCAAGCCTCAACCACCATGAGAAGATGAAGAAGAGATCGTATGAACAAAGGATCATTGAAGTGGAGAACGGATCCTTCACTCCTCTTGTTTTCAGCACAACTGGGAGCATGGGTAGAGCTACTACCATCTTCTACCAGAGGCTAGCACACCTTCTATTGGAAAGGTGAAACCAGTCCTATGCGACAACAATGGGTTGGCTGAGATGCCATCTTGGCTACTCACTCCTGAGATCAGCAATCCTGTGCATCAGAGGATCAAGGTCCAAGCCTCAGTTCATTCCCCGATTCCCAGATTCCACTGAACTAACCATCACAGAGTCACATGCACATATCTAAAGGAACAAAAACTCACAGACTGCTCATATATAAAATTTCAATCATAGTGCGTTCTTGTATATTATCACAGGCAGTGCGCATGTGTGCCTGGGTTCATTATTAAATTTACTGAATATATATTCATATCGCGATATATATATTCTTGTGATAGATTATACGAGATTTACCGATATCGTGGCAGGCACAGTTTTGTTTAACACATCCAATGCTATACATGTGAAATTGATTCTGTAAGTGGCGGATCCGGCAATTGAAGAAGTTTGGGAGTGTTTGGAAGTCAAAAGAGGAGTGTTACAGGCCGTTCTTTAATCACCGACACCTTCGGTGAGCTGATTGCATGGCAATTCAGAGACAGTTTACCAAGTATGCGTGAGGAAGACCAGCGGGAAGGTTGGATATGCTGTATCTATGCTTGACTATAGCGCGTACATAGCTACTCATCATCGTAACATTTTACGTGCTTTCTTCTCTATCTTCAGCCGCACGTTCTAGAACATCATCCTTTGGTGTGGTCAAGAGCCTACCAAAGAGAAGAAGTGGATTGAGGAGATCGGCGATGTTCTCCACCTCCAGCTCTTGTACAGTCCCATACTTCACCAGAAGCTGGCGACTCGCTTCATGAACTACAGTCACTCCCTCAAAGCACAGAAAGGAGGTCGCAATCAAGAATTGTATCATAATTTGTCGTGGCAAGTTCCCATTGTTGACAGTGACGCTGCTTCTGTGGCCCTAAAAGGCAAGTGAGGGAGCTCTCAGACACTGTGTCCTTGAAACGAGACAGAAATGAGTCTGGTGAGCTTGAGCCAGTGTGTGTGCGTGTGTGTGTGTGCGTGTGTATTATACAGTGTGACTGCCACTTGTATAAGGGCAGCTTCAGGTCAGCAGTTGTGGTTACAGTATCAGTAATTCCGTGAAGTTTGCTCTGCATTCCTATTTTTCTTGTACAGCTACATGGACCCAGTTGTCTACCTAGCTAGTCCCACACAGCTACAAGGGAATTAGGAATGCAGAGCTAACTTCACGGAAATGTGGTTTATCATGGTGTTGGGTAGTGTTTATTGTTTTCTATGCTTCTGCTGGCCATTCCTAAATCTCTTTTAATTGTAAAAGAATTATCTATACACTAGTATACAGTACAAGTTATAAAAATACTAGGGTGAAGCCGCACAAGGACTGCGCCATAATGAATATGTGGGCAGCTGCTTGGGATGGCCTGGCGGTAATGTGCTTGCCACAATATTAAAGCTCTCATCATTTGCCTTTAAAGTGCCACTGAAGCAATTTTTTTTATATTTCAAATTTAAGTAGTATAAACCTTTCTAAGACAAACTGCCTGTCTTTTGTGTTGGAGAAAGTGGCCCCTTCATATTGTTTTTGACGGTTTACGCTTGCCACCCACCACCAAAATGTGTGACAATTCTTGCATAATAATCATGATGTCACAAAGCGTCATTGGGTTTGAAGCTCATCATCTTTTACATTGCGAAGATATTGCTAACAGTAGATTGAAGCACAATGGAAAGTAATGTGGGCTAAACGGAGTGAGATACAAGAACACCAGCTATACCTCTGGCATATCCATGCATCGCTTCCCAAAAGATGAAGGTTTGCAGAGGTTGTGGACCCACTTTGTCATGCGTCATCGCACTAAGTTCGCACTTTGCAGTACTCTGCTCAGTGTTCCAACCACTTCGCACCTACTTCCTTTAAGCGCAAGTTACTTTTGGGAGCTAAAGCAGTCAGAAAACCCAGTAACTTTTGGAACAACACATAGTAACCTTATTTCAACATCCTAGTAGCTACATACCTTTGAGGGTGATGATATTAGGCTATTTCGTCAGAATGTCTTCAAATGCAGCAATGTCATACTGCACACAATCAAGGCCGGTTCCCATCACCACAATACCCACAAGTGCACTGTGCACATAGAGGAAGATATTAACACACGGCTGATCATGACTGACTACTTTCAAAGCTACGTACGTAGCTAACTAAGCTCACCACACCAACTTCTGCTGAATAAACACGGGACAAGCAAAGCAGGACACGAAGAATCCATGGCCACGTACACATCATGCCACGTTATTGAATCTGCCCAGGACATTTACAGGACCTGCTGAGATGCTCTCGTTGTCATCAAAATTCACTTCCTTATCTTGAAGCTAGGTGCCTCCTGGTAGCTAAATGGTGTAATCAAGTTCTCGAGTAAAGTTCTCTGCATTATCTTTCTCACACCATCTGCCTAAAGGAAATGAAGATATGGAGGAACTAGTACCACTGTTATCCGTAGAAGCAAGAACTGCCTGTTGCAACAGCAGAAAACTGCAGCAGAATCACAAGTAATGGCAAGACGTTTCGGCTTCGTAGGCGTTAGCTACTCCACTTCCCACTAAACTTAGGCCTACGAAGCCAAAATGTTCCACAGTACATTATGATGGGTTCTGCTACGTATCTGCCCAATATCAAGTCGCCTTGAGGGCCTATGATTGAATAGCGATGCAATGAACTTCCATGAAAATACATTGTATTTATATGCACCGCGGACGTTTGCAAACCAGTGACGTCACGGGGGTGTGGCACTGCCGCACGTTTTTGGTGGTGGGTATTAAGCGTTAATTGTCAAAAACGGTATGAAGGGGCCACTTTAATAACCATATAGTGCTCAAGTTTAAAATTCGCGCCACACCCTAAATGCCCGAGTTGAAAAATAGTAGATTTTTGTGCACTAAATTTTAACGCTTTCTGGCCATTTCTTCACCCAAACAGCGACATAAGGAGGAAGGCAGTGTAGAGTGATATACTGCATGACGTTTGACAGTGTAGTTGGACCAAATCCAGACTCTTCGTGCAAGTGCGTGGTGCCATTGGGGAAGATGTCGCACGCCTACTCTTCAAGCTTTTTCTCGGCCCTGAAACATGACGATGTAAATACGTATGTAAGCGAATTGTTGGCACAGTATCACAGGAAGATGTAGAGCCCATACTTCACCATTTCGTTACACAGCGCGCGTTCTTTGGCTTTAACTACGAACGAGAAGGACACGGCGTAATGTCGCTCGAACTAAAGCAGTTGCTTGCACGCAGCCTGCGCGACCAGGAGACAAAGTACGCTCGCTGAGAGAAGCTTTCTCCACTGGTACATGTCCTTGGAAAACAGTTGCTTGCGTAGAAGACTTGTAACCACTGAAGCAGCGACGTTTTTCAGGCCTCTTTAGTTATGACACCTTTAGGTGTCATTGGGCCTTAACGACATTGCGTTTTATGACACCTAAAGGTGTCATTGGGCAGTTTGTCTTAGGAATTATACTACTTAAATACGAAATAAAGCATTTCACTTCAGTGGCACTTCCAACAAATTATTCATTTCCCCTTTTGTGTGAGGGAGGGCTAAAAGATTACATATAAATGCCCATAGGAGAATATTGAATGTACTGTGCATTTATACTTATAGTAATGCTTGGTATGGAAACAAAAGGCAGCATACAGCCATGAACCATGGCAGCCATGGCCACGTGGTCTAGCTGACTCTTGCCAAGGGCATGGTTGCACAATTTGGCTCATGCAGCCTTCGCTATAGACGGGCAAACAGAGTAATACTGCCTTCCTGTTTGGGACCCTGGAATGGCCTGGCGAAAAAGTGCACACCACGATATTAAAGCTCACAAGATTTCACCACGTACGAATCTTAATGTTGACAAAGTAGGCTATTGTTCTTGTGCAAGACGCACTCAAAGTGCACATATAAATGTGCATAGGAGAACACTGCATGTACTGTGCATTTATACTAAGACATAGTCATACGTAGTATACCAAACAATAACAGTGCATATATACAGTCACAAACTGCGGCAGCCGTATATACCCAGGTGGTCCAGCTGACCCATGGCATGGGCACGATTGCACAATGCACCTCAAGATGGCCAAGATACATGGCTTAATCTATAATAATAATAATAATTGATCTTATTTAATGTGGGGAACCTTTAGCCAGAAGCCTACTCTTCCAGGCACCCACAACACATACATAGTACAAACAACATAGACACACATACAGTAAATCAGTTTGTTATTCGTTCAGTGGGGCTGTTTGTTGTCAGGGGGGTGCTGCCACTGAAAATTTCTCTGCCATGGCCTGGGCTTGAGCTTGAACTGGAAACATCCCATAATCATGGATCTTGAAGCATGTGCTTCAGCTCCAGACCACCAGCACCCCCAAATCTAAATATAGCACCAATCAGTACCACTTAGCAGGAATCAGCACCTATGCAGTAGCCCAACCCTTAGCAAAGTTGCCTGACAATCCCTATGGTGCAGGGTACGAATCCTACTTCACCCATTACCCCCTCTTTTTTCTTGACTTTATCTGCCCCTACCAGCCCCACTATCACCTCCACCACCTGCACTGGCCACCACCACTACCACTGCAAAGTACAAGTTACAAAATGCAGATCCAGCATTTATATGTGCCAGTGCTACAAGGACAACACCCACCAGTGTAACCACCACCATGACTAGCAGCACAAATTGCAGAGGGCCAGGACCAGCACGGGCACCATTGGAGAGCATCATGCAGCAAGCAAATGTACCTTGTACACATTTTCAGAGAGCAGATGGTGCAAACAGTCTATGTGCACCTTAAGCCCTTCACAGCTGTAACTTGCAGTGTTGTTGTTTGCTGTGGCCAACAAGCCCAAATACTCTACTGGAACTTATGGTGGGTACCATCAGCAACATGCACTGGCGGCGGTGACCTTCCAGCAATGTTCCCAACTACTCTACATGCACTGGTGGTGGTTACCCTGTGTAACTTGTACTGGTGGTGTTTTCCTAGTATGTTCAGCCGCATATACTGGCTACAGAAATTGTAACTTAGACTGTATGGTGGTGCACGGTGGTGGTGGAGGTGATGGTGGTGGCTGCACTGGTGGGTGTTGTCCTTGTAGCACTGGCACATACACTGGAGCCGCATATTGTAACTTGTACTGTGTGGTGGTGGTACATGGTGGTGGTGGTGGTGGTGGCAGTGGCGGTGGTGGTGACAGTTGTCTTCCAACAATGGGTGCAGCTACGCTACATGCACTGGTGGGTATCTATATATTATATATATAAAGAGAGTTGAGCGCAACCTTTGTACCAATTTTTCTCGGCCGCCCACCGAGCTTGCTCAGCACTGCGACGCTGTGGTGTAGGCTGCACAATAAGGTTTTCATTCTTTAATGGCCAAAAACCGAGGAGGAAGAAACAAACGAGTATTAAATTTTGAGAAAGCTAGTCTGCCAGCCCTTCCCGCATCCGGTAGCGATTTGCTTCCAAACTTTCTCAGAGGCACCACACTATGCCTTATATATATAGAGCATCATCAGGGAGAGGTGTTCGGAGACAAACTACTCTTGCAGAGTACCAAGAGGAAAACATTTAGGTCCAGCACACTTGTGCACCAAACTTCGCTGATGGCAGCAAGTGGATTGCTACAAAACTTTCCCAATCATCTCATCTGTTGCTGCTATGTGTCAAGATCACTATCATTCTTGAAAGCAGGCCTATTCTGAGCAGCACGACGCTAACCCCACACAGCAGCCATCTTAATCAGTGGCAGTTGCCATGTTGCCATTAAAGATCTTTCTTGCCATAGAGAATTCGAGCAGAACTTTGTCCCGACTTTTCTCACACACCTGCAAACGGATTGCCACCTAACGTTTAAAGCATTACGACGCAGTGCTGCAGAGTGTACTGAATGTACTGAATCGCTGGTGTTCTCCAAGAGCCTACAGCTGAGGAAGGAACGTGTACGGCAAAAGAGTTTAGGCCAAAGGCCAGGCAATAGTCCAGCCACATCTTGATTACTGTGCAGCCGTATGGGCAGAATGTAGTAAGCAGGATGCCACCAAGCTAGACAGGATACTGAAGAAAGGCATGAGGATGATTCTCGGTGAAAGCTGGGACTGTCCCTCTGCCTCAATGAGATCCCAACTATAGGGTGGATGACAGCAGGCAACAGAAAGAAAATGATGCGAGCGGCACTCACAAAGAGATATTTATTTTGGGTGATTGTCCAAGGTACATGGCTAAGCTGTTCAGAACGCATAAGGACTTGGGTCTGCGCAGTGCTAGAAGGGAAAATTAATGATGTATACTTGCCCAGCATTAGATCAAACTGGATGGCTAACTCATTTCGTTACAAGGCAGGCACTGACTGGAATTCACTGCCTATGCCAATCAGAACTGCAAGCGCTAATGCCTTTCAAGGGCATGATCAAACCATACTACATGGACTAATTTAGCATTTATTCATTTTACTTGTCTGAAATTAACCCGGTTTATCTATTTGTTTATTAATTAATTTTGCAATTTGCGAACAGACCTCTGTTGCCCATGGCTGAAGGGTCACCTTTAATAACAATAACAATAACAAATTTCACCCTCTAACCTCCCGTGCATGGGAACGGTTTGCCACCCAACTTTTAGAGGACCAGGGACACTGAACTATGACATAGAGCATTGCAAGGGATGGGGAACGGGTGAACAGGGCCAAATTTAGGGCTTGCCAAAGGGGGCAGAAAGTTGGGCTAGCAGGCCAGACTACTACCAGAGGTAGTATAAATCGAATCAGAGGTGGTATATGCAGCCAATAAGATTGCAGCAATTTGCTGCATCATAGTTTAACAACAATCATTTTTGCATTGCAACAATATCACAAACAGCCTGTGTATGAGGCAATATCAGTGTCCACATGCATAGATTGAGGGAGCCTGTGAAAGGCCGACACAGAACCTCTAGTGAAATGAACAACTGAATGAACTTCAGTCTCAAACAAGACTCAGACTCCATCTGAGTCTGCATGGCGACTGGAGACAAATATGGTATATCACCCAACAGACAACTGACTACTTGTCTATCAAATCTCACCTGAAGCTTCTGAGGACACTCCTGTACTCTGAGCCTGTGATTGGCTGGATCTAAATAAATAAAATTAATGATACTCATAGGATTCAGCTTGGAATCAAAAGGAAGCTAAATTACACACTGAAAACTCACTTTAGCTTGGGCCATGGCCTTGACAGTTGGCTGAGCAATACCCCCTCAGCATGCTGTGATTGCGTTTTGTGTTCGGCAACACTGCAACAAGAAAGACATGTAATATGCCAGTAGTTCATTCATTTGCTTGTTGAAGGAGGTCACTACACTCTTACAGATGGGATGACACGGTATAGTACTTACTTCACTTGTGTGTAGTCCTCATTGGCCAATTGTGGCATATACTCATCTAAAGTGGTAGGTGGTCTACGTTCAACTTTCTTCCAGGCATCTAGCTCCTCTTTGGAGTGCGGAAAATGACAGTGCACGTCATATGAACAATAGCCACTTTTCTCAACATTCGCACACATTTCGTTTACTGGTGCTATCCCTGCTGGATGTTCTTGTCTTGGCTCTTCCTTTACCCTGCTCAGAAACCAGTGACGTAACTCTTCTTTAGAGTGAGCAAAAGTGCAGCCCACGCCATGTGGACAAAGTGGCTTGTTCATGCAGAGCTCATAGTGAACAAGGGGGTTGACTATAGGTCTTGGTCGAATAGATGCCTCTGTGCTTTCCTGGATAATACTGAAGATAGACAAAGCACACTTAAGTAATGGATAACCACAACTGCACACCAAAACACTCAGGTGCTAAATAATGATATTGTAGAGGCTCATAGTTGTGTTGATAATACGATGATACGAGATTCTTGAGCAAGACACAACTGATAATGATAAATCAATCAAATGCAGGACATTTCGACCCGAAGGTCTTTTTCAACTGCGTACAGGAATCTTGGATCATCCTGTACGCAGTTGACAAAGACCTTCGGGTCCAAACGTCCTGCATTTGATTGATTTATCATTATCAGTTGTGTCTTGCTCAAGAATCTCGTATCAGCGCTAAATAATGACTCTGAATCATGAAGTAGGTCGAACCAGAGCCAAAACATTGAGCTTTCCATGCACGGAGCGAAGAACTGTCTGTACAACATTTCACTTTGATTGACATTTTTTACCCTTGTGCATGCAGTAAGCTAGCTAGCAGTCTAGCATAGTACATAGCTCAGTCCCCCAGAGCCATGAAACATTCATGGCAAATAGTACTGCTTTCAGTGTCTAGCACCAAGTGCACAGCTATCACGATATAGCATTTGATTGTGGTGATGCTGCATTAATACCTTCCCTGCGACCAGGCTTCCAGCTCCTTCCTCGAGTGTGGGAAGATACAGCGAGCATCATAAGAACAGTATCCAGTATCCTGGACATTCTTGCACATCTTATACGGCGGCCTTGCTCCTTCGGGCGGTTGTAATCTAGGCTCTTCCTCCGTCCTGCTTCTAAACCAGTGATGTAACTCTTCCTCAGAATGTGCAAAGGTGCAGTTTGAGCCACGTGGACAAGGTAATCCATTTTGGCATCTATCATACTTGGTGTACCGTGGTATGGGCGGTCTCCGCCGAATCTTGGGAATCGCTTTGCCAGCTTGAGCGCGAGCGACTGCCCTTGAGTCCATTCTTGCGGCTTGAATCTTGGTCACACCATAGATGGTTTTTACTATCTATGGTCACACCATGCACCTGATGATTATGCAGCTGCATGAGGAATAAGTTCGGATCAACGAACATGGCTATATATATATATGTTGTATGTTATACATGGCATAATGACGTCACCGGAAGCATACTGTGACAACCCGACATCTTTAGGCTAGCTTCGCTCGCCTCTTCAAGAACTTAGCCTTGGGCGCCCGCTATAACAACTTAGCCGTATATTTCCTCGGTAGATCCAAGATGGCGGACGGTCGGCTTGAGGTTTTTCGCCACGCCCTCCTCGACGGCAGATCTGACTATGAGTAAACCATGTCTTCACTTTGTAGCATGACATAATTATGTATGCTTACATATTATAGCTATACACTTGTATAATTTCATGCACTATCAAATGACACATGCTGACAGTTAATATTTAGCTATGTGCAAGTGAGTATCACAAGCGCAGAGAGCAGACTAAAATTGTCCTGCTTTGAGCCAATGTCTTTTCAGCACTTTTATTCCATTTTATAATTTGCTAGGTGGACACCTAGCTAAAGGGAACATAGCCATCATGTATGTGTGCACACATTGCTATGAGATCACTTATCCTTTTAATGGCGCATGCGTGTGTGCGTGTGTGTGTGTGCGTGCGTGCATGGATAAATGGATGGTGTGTGTGTGTGTGCGTGTGTGTGAGGGAGAGAATGCTTAGGCAGTGTAGATTGTGGTAGCTATGGTTACTTTTAGACAGTATTATTAGTTTGATGCTAAATTAATGGTGATAAATAATAGAAACTGCTAAGCTCAGTAATGCCATTTGGTACTGCCGAGCCCTTCAGCTGCTCAAGTGACAAGTGCTGCAGTGAAAAAATTGAATGTAGTGTTGTCTTTCTTTGTAAACCTTGAGCCACTAGTGGAGTGGGGCTGCATGGGCTTGAGGAGGAGTATACTAATGAAATTCACGACCCGTTGTGTACCACTTCAGGGTATAATAGATAGGCACTAATTGTATTTTGCATATACCAATGTTTACATTCCCTGTCTATGAATTTCTGTGCACCTCAGCCCACCTGCAGCTGGCCAGCTCCTGCATACATGCATGCAGAGTGCCTACAGTATTTATAGAGCTAGTCTGGCCAATTGAAGATGACCAAACTTAAGTCTCATGCATTATATTCTATAATTATTATAATTATATAAAGAGAAGTCGAGCAGAACATTTACAATTGTACGTAAAACATATACGTCCAAAGTCATATAGCGTAGCCTGCTATACACACAGTGGTACACAATCTTCAGGAACCCTATACTGTACATCCTTGAGGTTACATGGGGCTTGCATTGACACTCGAGCGTCTGGTCACAGTAGCTACAGAAGGGAACGTACTGAGACACTTACATGAAGATAACAATAATGGCTATGCTGGCATCATTGGGGTCATTCCACCCAATAAAATACAGACTAATGGGAAAGGACTCCTTTCAAAGGAGACTGCATGTCTAAAAGAAAGGTGTTAACACAGACCAATACTAAATTGGGTTACATTTATGTTACCATTTGTCAGGAAAAATGATATTTATGGCCATAAATAAGGTTAACTCGACCAGGGAGGCTTGGGTAGGCTGGGCAGAAAGGGGAGAATCCCACAGCACGTACAATGCGGCTGTTGACCAACGACGGTAATTCAATAGTTACAATAATCTTATGCTACTGGGCTATTCACTGTTTCAGTCCAGCATGTAGGTTTTGTAGTATATTTGCACATAGTGCAGTTACGTGGATGTATATTGGTGACTATGTGTAAGCCATGTCTTTGTAAATATACACTTTGTAGCATGAGATACATATGTATGCATATGTATGCATACATATCATAGCTATACACTTGTATAATTTCATATGCTATAAAATGACACATGCAAAATGATGCTGACATTTGATATTTATGTGCAAGTGAGCATCACAAGTGCAGAGAGCAGACAAAAATTGTCCTGCTTTTGAGCCAATGTCTTTTCAGCACTTTTATTCCATTTTATAATTTGCTAGGTGGACACCTAGGAAACATAGCCATCATGTATATGTGCACACATTTCTGTGAGATCACTTATTGTAGTATCCTGTTTAACCTGTTGTTGTTTAGTCTTACCTAGGCCTTGCACTTGATTGTAGCCTTATTTCATGTCTTACTTCATGTTTTGGTCTTGGTGCATGGTTATCTCATAGTTACCTTGAGTGATTTATCAGGATCTAGAACTTTCTGCTGGCTTATATGTACTGATATAGGACCAGGTGTAGTCAGTCTTGCAATGTGCTTGTACAGGTCATTGGTTATTGTTCATTGAGTTACTGTTGGACTTGTGCAAGTGAACCAGTTCGTGCACGCAGCAACGAGATACCACACTTATCCTTTTAATGGCATGTGTACGTGTGTGTGCATGTGTGTGTGTGCATGTGTGTGCTGTGTGTGTGTGCGCGCATGTGTGTGTGTGTGTGTGTGTGTGTGTGTGTGTGTGTGTGTGTGTGTACTGTAGACACTCTGTAAGCATGTATACAGGAGCCGGCGCTGCAGGTGTGCTGATCATGAGGTGGGCCCAGGTCCACAGAAATTCATAGACAGAGAATGTAAACATTGGTATATGCAAAATATACAATTAGTGCCTATCTATTATAGCCTGTACTTCTTGGTACACAACAGGTCATGAATTTTATTAGTATACTTCATCAAGTCCCATGCAGACCCCCACCCCCTTAACCACTAGTGGCTCAAGGTTTACAAAGAAAGACAAAACTACATTCAATGATACTGTAGAGGTTCATTACTGCGTGTTCACGATGCAGGGGGAAGTTAACGAGCTTCGAGCGCAGTACTGACTTCAGTGGGATACAAGACGTTTCGATCCGTAGATCTTCATCAGTTGTAATACAAAACTTAGGGAAGCGCGACATTAAATAAGGGTGTGTGTGTCATTGAGTGTCAAAAGTTTGGCGGGGGGTGATGTAATGGGTGCATCTGATTAGGAGTAAAGGGGGTGATAGGCAATAGAATGAATAGGGGTGGGAGGTGAGGTAGGGTGAGGTGGCCTGGGGTCAGTCAAGGGGGAGAGTGAGAAGGAGGCTTGTTCAACAAGGGGAGCCAGGAGGGATTAATGTTAAGTCCACAGTCCAAGTTAGAGGTTTGGGGTTGCTGGTGGATGTGCAGGGCCTCTAGGACCCTTCTCTTCCAATAGCTACCTTCCTCTTGTTTGACTGTAGCGGCTTCCCAGTTGACCTGGTGCTGGTTGGTCCAGGAGTGCACAGCAATACCATTCTTGGGGTCATTCTTCTTTACTGCAGTCTTGTGCTCACTGATCCGCTTCTCCAAGGTTCTTCCTGTCTCCCCAATGTATACACTTGGGCAATCCTTGCATGGTACCTCATAGACTACTCCCTTCTTCTTCCTGTCCGATCTTGGCTGCTTCACCTTCACTAATGAGGATCTGAGAGTGCTTCGGGATGACGTCACTGTTTTCACTCCCAGTGGTCTGCACATCCTCTCAATTCGCTCACTGACTCCTTTGACATATGGAATGTGTAGGAGTTTGGGAGGTGACTCAGTTTCTACAATTGTGGTGGTTGGTGTTGTTCTGCCTCTCAAGTTGTTCTTCACTACTGCTCCAGGATAGCCATTGGCCATGAACACTCGCCTGAGGTGCTGGATCTCTTGCCATCGCTTTCCTCCCCCGCATACCTTCTCTGCTCTGACTCTCAAGCACTGTACGACTCCTCTGAACACCTTGGCTGGGTGGTGAGAGTTGAAGTTCAGGTATCTGTCAGTATGTGTCTTCTTGCGGAAGACAGATGTCAGGGCTGAGTCGACTTACTTCCAGTTTGGCGGATCTTTCTTTGAACAAGTGAAAGGGGCAGCCATGGGCTCTCCGCTCTCACCCGTTGTAGCTAACATCTTCATGGAAGCCCTGGAGACACGAGCTCTAGAGACATCGCCATACAAGCCCAAGATGTGGCTGAGATACGTGGACGATATCTTTGCCATCTGGCCACATGATGATGACCGCTTGAAGACCTTCTACCAGCACATCAATGGACAGAACCGCTCTATCCAATTCACAATGGAAAGAGAAGCAGAAGGCAAGATCGCTTTCCTTGACGTGCAACTGGAAAGGTGTGGAAACTCAGCCCTGACATCTGTCTTCCGCAAGAAGACACATACTGACAGATACCTGAACTTCAACTCTCACCACCCAGCCAAGGTGTTCAGAGGAGTCGTACAGTGCTTGAGAGTCAGAGCAGAGAAGGTATGCGGGGGAGGAAAGCGATGGCAAGAGATCCAGCACCTCAGGCGAGTGTTCATGGCCAATGGCTATCCTGGAGCAGTAGTGAAGAACAACTTGAGAGGCAGAACAACACCAACCACCACAATTGTAGAAACTGAGTCACCTCCCAAACTCCTACACATTCCATATGTCAAAGGAGTCAGTGAGCGAATTGAGAGGATGTGCAGACCACTGGGAGTGAAAACAGTGACGTCATCCCGAAGCACTCTCAGATCCTCATTAGTGAAGGTGAAGCAGCCAAGATCGGACAGGAAGAAGAAGGGAGTAGTCTATGAGGTACCATGCAAGGATTGCCCAAGTGTATACATTGGGGAGACAGGAAGAACCTTGGAGAAGCGGATCAGTGAGCACAAGACTGCAGTAAAGAAGAATGACCCCAAGAATGGTATTGCTGTGCACTCCTGGACCAACCAGCACCAGGTCAACTGGGAAGCCGCTACAGTCAAACAAGAGGAAGGTAGCTATTGGAAGAGAAGGGTCCTAGAGGCCCTGCACATCCACCAGCAACCCCAAACCTCTAACTTGGACTGTGGACTTAACATTAATCCCTCCTGGCTCCCCTTGTTGAACAAGCCTCCTTCTCACTCTCCCCCTTGACTGACCCCAGGCCACCTCACCCTACCTCACCTCCCACCCCTATTCATTCTATTGCCTATCACCCCCTTTACTCCTAATCAGATGCACCCATTACATCACCCCCCGCCAAACTTTTGACACTCAATGACACACACACCCTTATTTAATGTCGCGCTTCCCTAAGTTTTGTATTACAACTGATGAAGATCTACGGATCGAAACGTCTTGTATCCCACTGAAGTCAGTACTGCGCTCGAAGCTCGTTAACTTCCCCCTGCACATTCAATTTTTTCACTGCAGCACTTGTCACTTGAGTGGCTGAAGGGCTCGGCAGTACGGAATGGCATTACTGAGCTTAGCAGGTTCTATTATTTATCACCCTTAATTTAGCATCAAACCAATAATACTGTCCAAAAGTAACCATAGCTACCACAATCTACACTACCAAAACATTTTCACACACACACACACACACACACACACACACACACACACACACACACACACACACACACACACACACACCTGTACTTGTAATAGCACAGCCAAGACTTGGCTAAGTGGACCCCATGATGGGGTGAGCCAGCAGGTGGCAATAAGATTGGTGGCACCGTTGGCTGCGGAGACACCAGCCTTATCACCCCAGTCGCATGGGCCCCCTCCGTGCAGTAGGGGTACTCATCTATGGGCTTGCAAGACCCATGCACACACACACACACGCACACACACACGCACACGCACACACACACACACACACACGCGCGTACACATGCCATTAAAAGGATAAGTGTGGTATCTCGTGTATGTACATGTATGAGCTGGTAGCATCTTCTCCATAAATAAGGTTAACTCGACCAGGGAGGCTTAGGCAGACTGGGCAGAAAGGGGAGAATCCCACAGTACGTCAATCCAGGTGTTGACCAACGACGATAATTCAAGGTGGGGGAAGAAGATGGGCTTGGTGTGCGTGCAGGCTGAGCTAGCGGGCACCACACGGGGCACCCTCAACTAGAAGTGCTAATAGACTGGCGCACAAAGGCTGTGGAGGCAAAGCAACCACTTGCCAGTGGCTTTAGATATAGACACATGCAGCCAAGCTGGCCAGTAAAGTGTGTAGCTACCCTGTTGGAGACAGTGTTCATTCTCCCACCCTCCCTCCATGCACTCAGGAAATCAAATATATACAGTGTAGTCCACCTAATTCGAATCCGCTTTTGACAAATTTTTGCTTTTTCGAGCTTTAGCTCTGGTCCCGCTATCAGCTAATACAAATTTACCTCTGAATTTTACCTCTAAATTGAAGAATGAAGCAAAAATAATACACCAATATAACATTATGTAGAATTTTTCAATTTTGTAATTTGCTAGGTGGACACCTAGCTATAGGGAACATAGCCATCATGTATGTGTGCACACATTGCTATGAGATCACTTATCCTTTTAATGGTGCGTGCGTGTGTGTGTGCGTGTGTGTGTGCGTGTGTGTGTGTGTGTGTGTGTGTGTGTGTGTGTGTGTGTGTGTGTGTGTGTGTGTGAGAGAATGTTTAGGTAGTGTAGATTGTGGTAGCCTAAGTGATGCAGTGGTAGCTATGGTAACATTTTAGACAGTATTATTGGTTTGATGCTAAATTAATGGTGATAAATAATAGAAACTGCTAAGCTCAGTAATGTCATTTGGTACTGCCAAGCCCTTCAGCTGCTTAAGTGACAAGTGCTGCAGTGAAAAATGAATGTAGTTTTGTCTTTCTTTGTAAACCATGAACCAGCTATAGTGGTTGGGGGGTGGGGGTCTGCATGGGACTTGATGAAGTATACTAATAAAATTCATGACCTGTTGTGTACCAAGAAGCTCAGGTTATAATTGTATATTTTGCATAATTATACCAATGTCTACATTCTCTGTCTATGAATTTCAGCCCACCTCAGCCCACCTCAGCCCACCTGCAGCTGGCCGGCTCCTGCATACATGCATGCAGAGTGCCTACAGTATTTGTAGAGTCTACAGCTGGCCAATTGAAAATCTGATTCACCAAACTCAATTAACTCTCATGCATTATATCTACAATTGTCAATATATATAATTCAGTTTGTTTGTTTGTTTGTTTGTTTGTCTGTTCGTTCGCGTTTCGGGCAAAAACTACTGCACAGATCGCCACTAAACTCTCAGGGATTATAAAGTGGGGCTCCGCGAGTGTCCTCCACGGGTTGAAATCGCCCGTCTTGCAGTTCTTGAAGAGATATCTTTCTATTTCCGGTTTTTCATTCACGGCTGACGGCCATTTTATTAATTATCGCTCCCTTGACTTCCAGTTTTTGGACGGTTTGATTCGCTGTTGTTCAACGATCAACTTTAAACTCGGCCGTCGTTATTATTAATATAGCAGCAGTACCTTCCGTTGCTACCAGCTCACATACGTCAAAACTGGCTAGGGCTGACTCGCTGTTGTGCGACTCACCATAGCAGAAGCCTGCCGAAGGCGGGCACCCTGCTAGTTATACATAAAGAGAAGTCGAATGGAACATTTACAATTGTACGTAAAACATATGCGTCCAAAGTCATATAGCATAGCCTGCTATACACACAATGGTACACAATCTTCAGGAACCCTATACTGTACATCCTTGAGGTTATATGGGGCTTGCATTGACACTCGAGCGTCTGGTCACAGTGGCTACAGAAGGTAACGTACTGAGACAGGTGGATTTTTCCACCAGTATTCATAGTTCATAGCTTTGCATGCTTGCCACGAGTTCACCTTGTGTCATTTGGCTTCACATTTACATCTATTGGTTGTGTTTAATTCATGTTAATCGGTATTTGTGATTTTACAGTCTTATACTTTGATTTAAAAGGAATTCTCATAAATCAAAAAACCTGATCCTAGACAGTGTGACACTGTGATTGGTACATGACCGAGTCTAGGGATAGTGAGTTTCCAAAATGGCTCCCTTAGACACGGCCAATTACTGGGCCCAAGCTAAATTAATAGACCTAGCAGGTAATGTGAAACCATCTAATTAGGATAGACGGAAGTGGGAAGGAGTAAGGCAGTGCCGGGAGGGGCACCAAACGGAAGTGGGCAGTTCAGAGAGCTAATTACCGAAACAGGCAGGGCCTGCAGCCATGCACATGAGGATATCATGTGAAAGGAGGCGGGTAACAGTACATTAATGGTAAGCCTACCCAGTCCTGTTACCAATACCAAACTAACCTCCACACGGAGGTAACCTCTGGGGCAGATGGCTAGCAGGGGCCGTCTAGGCATATGGGTGGGGCTTAATGGAAGAAGGGAGAGTTAACGAACCTTTTATCCTTTCCTCCAGCATATCCGCTGGCATTGGATGGCTGCAGGCTCCTTGGCGGTAGTAAGCCTTAGTGTCGTTTCGTCCGAGCCAAACAATCGTGTGGGTGTGTGGTTTCACACAGATGTCAAATCTCCATCGTCCAGTTTGTCTCCCATTGCTGTCAAGGAGGTTCACTGGTTTAACACTCCAGAACGATGCACCCACTGCAGGGAAGAAATTCTGCACTATCTGTCCAACTAGTGCTAGAATTGCATCCATGGCTTCATCCTGGTCAATATCAAGTCCCTCCTCCACAATGTTGCCTTCATCTTGGATGCCAAAGTGCACCGTTCCTCCGGCGGGGTGGTTCAGCATGGCGTTGATCTCCTTCTGGTGACGTGCCACCATGTCAAGGACATCTCTTGTCTCTATACAGGGCCGAGGAGGCTTGGTCCTGAAAATTGGAACAATAAGTTTCTTGTACTCGTGTTCATCCGTTTCTGGGCCAACAGGAGCACCAACAGTTGCTGTGTAAGTATAGACATGAACAGGTAAACATCAAAAGTGCAAACCAGCTTGTGTCGACCATGCCAAACTAGCTGCTGAGACTGAAGGAGTCACAGTATACCATATAGCGGGAAATATTGGCGGGCAATAATTTTGGCGGTTTTCAGAAAATCCATCAAATTAAAACCCCGCCAATATTTCCGGCTATTATAAACACATGCAATACAGTACAATAAGTATACGTATGAGTAACTTGCAGTTCATTACACATGTGCACTGGAGTTGATTGCCAGATGACGCTGTTGAAGTATGTACAGAGAGAAGGACCTGTGCTCAAGTGTGACGCTCTCTCAAGGAAGGAGACAAAACACGTGAACAAAAGCGTGAGGCAAGCTCTCGTGCCTGGTGAGCAAGCGAAGGTCGACATGAAGCACAGTGTGACTCGTGGCTCTTACACGGGCTACACGCCTGAAGAGAGAGCGAAGATAGGAAGAATCGCAGCTAAAAACGGTCCCGCTAGAGCAACTAGACACTTCGCAATGCCTGAAACAACCACGAGAAGGCTGAAGTACGATACCTGCAGAGAAGTTGAAGGCAATGCAGCATGCTGAGAACACGACTGTTGTGGTGACAGTCACTGCCCACGAAGCCTCTTCTCCTTGGCCGTCAATAGCCATTTTGTGACATCATCAGTCTTGGGGAACGAAATCTGCCAAATTTAAAAACTGCCAAATGCCTTTCATGGCAAATCTGCCAAATTTTATGCCCGCCAATATTTCCCGCTATACGCTATAAAGAAGTGGGATTTATGTACAAGTGTAGTCGTGCATGCTTCTATTAAAACTGATCTGGAAACTATGCTCTTCCCATTGGGTCATACTACATGATCCACACTAGCTGGCATGTACCAAACAGTACACACACACACACACACACACACACACACACACACACACACACACACACACCACAACAACTATGTACATTTATCAACACTGAACGAAAGTACTCTAAAGTAGAAGACTACTCTACAAGCTACTGATATCTGATAACATATGTGCATGAGACAGACACTGACACACTCACCAAATCTGGTAGAGTCAAAAGGCTTTTCCATGATCCACATGCTGTCTAGCTTCACAAGCTGTAGTGGGCACAGAACAGAATCACAAGATCATGTAGCAGGAAAAGGAACGAGGACAGTATACTGGCATGAGTATATAGCTTGTGCTCCAGCTGTTGAACCTCCATCACCACCATTTCTCCTCACCTTAGAGTCTACTAGACTGAACCAAATCTGTTCTTCCTGTTTGCTGTCCCGTCCCTCTTCTGTGGCTTGGCAAATCAGGGAGTCTCCCTTTGACGCTGCCTGTCTGAGGGTTGCTAGATGAGGTGTCTGAGTGCAGTCACAGCAGCACTCAAACCCAAACACGAGATCGGCTGCTTGCCTGCCTTGGACTCCTAACACATCATCAGCCGCAGATTCCAGGCCCTTGGAGAATAGGTGGCGCATCTCTCTGCAAAGCTCATGGAGTTCTGCTATTGGATCCTTCCCATCCAACTCCTCCACCAGAAAGGGAGTGAGGCTGATGAATCCTGGTGCTTCCCTCAAGTACACATCAAACTTCCCCGACCTGAACTTGACTGTGTTGCGATTGCTTGCTTTCGGAAAAGGTTTCCAGGAACCAACTTTACTGAGCTTCACTGCCAGTTGGCAGAAAATGCCTCGTGGGAGGTCTGTGTCGACCAAAGGGGGTGTGGCAGCCGGGAATTCAAAGGTGACACAAAGGGAGGCCACAGTGCCCTGATCTTCCATCTTCATCTTCTCTTGCGGCAGGGCAATAGGCATGAAGTAAGATGGAGCAGAATACCCAGAATCCGAATAGCGCGCCAACAATCCAAGGTGCTCCAGAGCTCCAAGGAACCACTTTCGGTCCACCTCCTTCCTAATGCCCAATTCCTCAAAGAGTTCATCATCTTCACTGGAGATGATGCCATACTGTTGGAACTTCCTAACACCAGAGCACCTTGGTTGCTTGTGGTGCTGTATGGCGAGCAGCTTGGACACCTCCTTGAGGAAGACACCGGTGTCAGTGCAAACAAAATTGCTTTCATTGGGAACACCTCGGAGGTTGAAGAAAGAGTAAAAGCCAAGGAGGGAAAACAGATGTAGGAGGGCAGAAAATTGCTTTTCTGCATTTTCTCCATCTACAAAACCACATTTCGAGCAGAATTCTTGTAGATCCGGGAATCTGAGGAATTTCTGTGGGCAACGTCGTGTGGTTTGCATGCAGAGAAACCACATCACAGGCACCTTCAACTGTAGACTATACTCAGCTTTGGAAATGTCTTTACGGAGACATTTGACATAGGCTCTGTCATCCTCATTTTCAGCCATGCTGTTGATGAGGTAAAATGGCTGGCCTGCGGAATTAACCTGGATAGAGTGATAATACGGCTTTCCCTCTAACTTCTTCAAGCGCTTGCAAATATCCTCTACCGCCTTCATTTCTCTTCCCTCCTTGACGAGCTGATCTCTGAAGTTGCCCACAACGAAAATGCGAAGCGTTGGTGGGTGACTTCCTTTCTGCTGAAAGATTGGCATCTTTTTGGAGCACTTGTGGGCCATGGTCTGCATGCTGGAGAAGGAGCGCAGCATCGTGTCCCATGCTGTCTCTGAACTGAGCTGCTGATCTTCCTCTGTCTCTTCTTCATCACTGGGGCGATAGGTGATGGGGACAGGCTGGTCCAGATCACGGGATGCGTTGAATACCTGAATGTACGTACACGGGGCATTCAAAAGGAGGGGGAGGGCATCCTGAAAAGACGGCTGACCACCTGTGTCAAGCAGGTGGATGAATGATGCGCGCTGCAGCTTGATGCTCTTTCCCAGTCTTTCTGGTAAGATGGGACGATGCTTCTCAAGCAGAGCAACAACTTCATTTTTTGTAGACATACGCTCAAGTGCCTGGGAGTCTGCCGAAGCTACTGACATTTCAGAAGTGCGTCCGTCTACAGCTTCTTCTTCCACAGGTTGCTGTAGTTCTGGATACGTATGTTCATCATTATACTCCTTCTTTGCAATGCACTTGTGAAGAGACTTTTCCATTACGTCATCTGTGACTGGCTGCCACTCAGAGGTGAACTCCCCCACAGCGTAACGTTCTGTGACTACCTCTGGTGCTTCCATTACAGCGGTGCTCTTCTTGACGGCCTTGGGCGCGTTGTGCACGAGGAGGTGCTTCAGGGAGGACTTTCCTACCGACGGGGTGCCAACAAAGATGCATCGTTTCACATCCACGTCCACGGAGCCATGCCTGTCAAGGGATTCTTTGTACGCTAACTGCCACTCTGTGCATGGGAGAAGACGTGGAGAACATGTGGGTAGAATTATGCCTTCAGTCCATTATTATAATTATTAGTTGCATTTTACTCCATTATATTCATCCTTTGTCTTACAACTACCTTGCCACAAATTTCATAATGGTAAGCTCAGGGAATTTCAAAACTGGAAAAAAACCTTCAAGGATTGTAATTGTGCCATAATTGCTGAGCAGCGAGCGTAAGCGAGCGAAGTGAGGCCATTGATCGCTGTCTATTCGAGCCTCGGCGATATACGTATATATATCCGAATTATGTATCGCACAACACGTGACAGCGCATGTGACTCCATCACATGACGGCTTGTCTTCTGCTCCTGTTCGGCCGCTCATCTTTGCCGGCATGCTTCCGCGGAAGAGGGGCACAGAAGGAGAGCAGCTGGGAATAGCAACAACACAGCTGTGTCCAGCACGCCGAGGGGGCCATGCTGCAAGACGGTGGGCGCAACTTGACAGGGAGACAGCGGGGCAGAGAGGCCAGGCTAGAAGTGAATGCGGCAGAATGGCGCAAGGCTACTGGCCACAGCGACGGACAAGCAGTGGCAGTTCAGGCTTGAGGAGCTTTGGCAGTAACAAACAAGGCGCTTGGCTACTAAGACAGCTCCAGTCTGTAACATCACATTACACTTGTACATGTACTGGCCACGTACTGTTCATGCTGCAAGGCAATTCTTATGCACTTAGCATATGCCTAGTTATATTATACTCATGCATACATATACATGGGCTAGACTGAGATCCGAGGTGTCTACAGGATTTAGAACACCGTGTATGGGAAACCTACTTTTTTAGGCCTGCATGCAACGTGCAAGGGCCTCTATCGGTTTCCAAGGTGATATAAATCCCGTAGACGCCAACGGTTCTCAGTCTAAGGTGTTCAGACTATGATAGCAACCACTGCCAATACGGGGAAGGACTATGCTGGTGAGATCTACCTAGAAATGACGACAGAATGATAGCCGAGTAGCAAACAGCAGTGTAAACTGCATGGCAACGACCTTGCAAGGCCCAGCTCCCAAGACATACCTCAGAACAGTACGCAAGTTTCTTTCACTCCAAGCTTGTCGCAGCTACGTTGCTGAAAGTTAACCATAACTAACTAGTAGCTACCAGAGATGGTATAAGTCGAATCAGAGGTGGCAAACGTGACCATTCATACTGCAGTAATTTTGTTGCATCATAGTCTAACAGCAATCATGTGTACATTACAACAATATCATGGACAGCCTGAGTATGAGGCAATATCAGTGTCTGCATGCATAGATTGAGGGAGCCTGTGAAAGGTTGACACAGGAACTCTAGTGCAATGAACAACTCAGTGAACTTCAGCCTCAAACAAGACTCAGACTCCATCTGAGTCTGCATGGCGACTGGAGACAAATATGGTATATCACCCAACAGACAACTGACCACTCGTGTATAAAATCTCACCTGAGGCTTCTGAGGACGCTCCTGTACTCTGAGGCTGTGATTGGCTGGATCTAAATAAATAAAAATAAAAATATTCATAGGATTCAGCTTGGAATCAAAAGGAGCTAAACCGCACATCGAAAACTCACTTTAGCCTTGGCCATTCTCTGGACAGTTGGCTGAGCAGTACCCCCTCAGCATGTTGTGATTGTGTTCTGTGCTCGGCAATACTACAAGATAGATGTGTACAAGCCATTCATTCATTTGCTTGTCAAAGGAGAAGGTCATTACACTATTATAGATGAGATGACATGGTAGTACTTACTTCACTGGTGTGTAATCTTCATTGGCCAATTGTGGCATATACTTGTCTAAAGTGGTACGGGGTCTGTGCTCAACTTTCTGCCAGGCATCCAGCTCTTCTTTGGAGTGCGGGAAGTGACAGTGTACATCGTGTTGACAGTAGCCACTTTTCTCAACATTCGTACACATTTTGTATTCTGGTGCCACCCCTGCTGGATGTTCTTGTCTCGGTTCTTCCTTTACCCTGCTCTGAAACCAGTGACGTAACTCTTCTTTAGAGTGAGCAAAAGTGCAGCCCGTGCCATGTGGACAAGGTGGCTTGTTCGTGCAGAGCTCATAGCGAACAAGGGGGCTGATTATAGGTCTTGGTCGAATAGACACCTCCGTGCTTTCCTGGATAATACTGAAAATAGACAAAGCACACTTAAGTAATGGATAACCACAACTGCATACCAAACAGTCAGGTGCTAAATAATGACTCTTAATTATGAAGTACCGCATGGCACAAAATTTTCGAGGAGCACAATTTTTGCGAATTTTACGGATAGATTACAATTCACAAAAATATTCCCCGTGAATATTTTGTATAACTCTATGCTTATACATTGGGTGGTGATCTAAGACAGATGATGGCATAGTTGCCTGTAACTAATTTACTATGTATATACCGCAGCCGATCTAGCCTAGCTGTGCATGCTCAGAAGGCACAGTGCCTCATGCTCGTGATCTCATCGTTGAGTGTTTACTGCTACACCTGCCACCCTAAAGTTTACAGCCGTTACGGGTAATCTGTCTGTACGACTACTTCATGCACCCTGGTTCAGTGCTACCGATGCCAGACAGTTTGCTGTCAACAGTAGTACCGGCATCCACCATCATAGCTGCCAATAAAGAGGTGAAGAAGGTCATCAGCACCGATGCGAACAAAGAGAATACTGCCTGCAGTTCACAATGCAGAGCGTACAAGTACTTTACTCAGAAAAGGCTTGTATTTGGAAAAGGACAGCAGAGCACGGTGTAACAGCGGCCGTACAATTCCTTTCCAAAGCGTTCCCTGGCCGTCCTCTCAAGGACAGCAGTGTGCGAACTTGGAAGAAGTACGAGGTAGAATTGGCGAAGAATAAGAAAGCAGGTAGCTAAAGATATGGCTGTGAAGGAACTAGTAGACAAGAAAAGAGGTCGTCCATTGTTGTTTGGAAGTGAGCTCAATAAGCAGGTACAGGCGTACCTAACCACACTTTGTACAAATGATGCTGTCATCAACACAGCCATAGCAATGGCTCCAAGCGCTTCAACGTCATTGCTTGCTTTACACTGCCATTGTATAGGGACATGGCTTACCTGCATCTCACAAAATGCAAAATTTTTCACGTGAAAATTATAGTTTGAGCCAAAATTTTAAGATTCACAAAAATACTGTCCTGCGAAACTTTTGCACTATACATTAGGTCACACCTGTTTACCAGAGCCACAACATTTGGCGCTACATGCATGAACCTTAATCCTCCATATAACATTTCACTTTTTTATTGACATTTTTTCACCCTTGTGCAGTAAGCTAGCTAGCAGTCTAGTGGGGTATGTGGTAACTACATAACTCAGTTCCCCAGAGCCATGAAACATTCATGGCAAATAGTACTGCTTTCAGTGTCTAGCACCAAGTGTACAGCTATCATGATATAGTACTTGATTGTGGTGGTACTGCATTAATACCTTCCTTGTGACCAGGCTTCCAGCTCCTTCCTCGAGTGTGGGAAGTTACAGCGGACATCGTAAGAACAGTATCCAGCTTCCTGGACATTCTTGCACATCTGATACGGCGGCCTTGCTCCTTTGGACGGTTGTAATCTAGGCTCTTCCTCCAGCCTGTTTCTGAACCAGTGATGTAACTCTTCCTCAGAATGTGCAAAGGTGCAGTTTGATCCACGTGGACAAGGTACTCTATTTGGGCATCGTTCATACTTGGTGTACCGTGGTATGGGCGGTCTCCGCCGAATGATAGGAATCCCTTTGCCAGCTTGAGCGCGAGGGACTGCCCTTGAATCCATTCTTGGTCACACCAAACACTTTGAGGAATGCAGCTGCATGAGGAACAAGTTCGATTTATGAAGAGACAGAATTATTGGAAACACAGCCATCACCATCTATTAAATCTATAATACAACTTACTTTCACTTATAAAGTACTTTGGAATACACAAGAAACATTGCGCCTCGATATACCGCCATTTTATAGATAGCTCCGCCCTCCCTGACCACTGCCTGCCACCCCACGAGGGGGCACGTGAGCTAGCTATTTCACTTGCATGGGCCATGACAACTGGCATATAGCTACACAGCACTGTGCATGCAGTTCCTGTTGTGTGTAGGTAGTACTGTGCTATGGTTTAGCTAGCAATGTGTACATCAGTTTTGTGTTTGTGTAGACCTAACTTAGCCTTAGCTATGTGTCTTGAACTTGCGACGTGCGACTCCATTTCCAGATCTGCATATACTCATGTGAGGAACAACCAAAAATGCACCCAATGCAAATTCTATGCATGTAGCTAAACTGCATAAAATCCTAGAAATGCTAAGATAGCAAATTTAAAGCAAAATTAAACATAATAGCTACAGTGTTAGGGTTAGGGTTAAGGCTAGGGTTCGAGTTTGTTTGTCTACCGCCATGCTGGTGGTAGACAAACGAATTTCATTTACATGCATGAATTTTAAACTCCAAATACATGATTCCAATAAGAAGTAATGTGAAACATCAATATTCTCTCTGCCTGGTTGACAGATGTACGGCAGAATGCAATTGGTCCCAATAACTGACAAAGATGTAAAGATGTGCTTGAAGCAAAGTTACAAAATGAAAGCAACTATTATACAAAATTGGTCAAATTCAGCAGGATTAAACTGATCCTTTCAACAATTCATTTCTTGGGTCAACAGTCACAATTTGACTTCTGAGAAGCCGGAGATGACCCTGTAGAACGCAACACCACCACAGAGTCACTGTGGCGGACAGGTTGTATAGCTCCCCGTTTGTGGCGGTCCAGAAGTACTTCTGCCATCCGCTGGAACATCTTGTCGACATTAGTCCCACACTTTGCACTAACTTGGAAGAACTCGGAATACATGTCCCTGTGTCGATTCTTATACTGCTCTCCATATGTGATGTTCTGAGGATCACTGTCCGCGTCATCAATCTTGTTGGCTACGAGGAAGCATGTCACACACTCAAACTCCTTGAGAACGTCTCTGCACTTGTCTTCAATAGGTCGCAGCTCTTCCAGCGAATCGCACGCAGTGCTGTCGTACACGAGGATCACACCAACTGACTCTCTGTAGAACTGAGACGTTATTGAATCTCCACCATACCCCACTGCGTCCCATACCTCTAGAATAACCGTCGAGTCGTTGTCGATCTTGTATTCCTTCTTCTTCATGTCTTTGCTGCTCCCATCCGCGCCCTGCTGGTCATCAAATTCGGACAACATTTCTGCTTCGGATAGAGGCTCTTCCAGAAACATCTGCTTCAGGAGAGCGCTCTTCCCCACACGCTGACCGCCAACAATGATAACTTTGAAAGCATACGTCTTCATCACTGTGGAGCAAGATACTAATCACGTGATAATCACGTGATCAGTTAGCCTCTTGCATCATTACTCTTGCTAGCTAGACCGTTTAGCCCTTGGTCTAAAAACCACGTCTATGAATGCTTCACATGAGCACTTCACCGCACAGCCAAGCCCACAACTCCAGCTCTGCAATCTCCATGGCTAGCTGTTCAGTCTGTTAGCTACTCCATTGTAGCTACATAGCTACATACCATAGCCCTGTAGTCCCATGTAGATAGACTGCCATTTTGTAGACTATTGCAATGCCCTCTACACCTGACTTCCTAGAAACTTACACAGCAATACTTTGGGAACTGAGGTCTGACAAAGGATTGCATAACAGCTGACATTTTATTATTAATGTACTAGCATGCTTATTCTATAAAATTGCTGTGGTGACAAAGATCATCGTCAAATGCATGCACATGTACACATTTGGCATATATGGGTATAGGATTATAAGCAAATGGAGTGGTACATACATACAAGTAACCATTCAGGCACACAGCCCTCCCTGGACATAGCATTATGTTTGAACTGCAGATGGGAAGGACCATTCATTGGTGGTGGAAGATGTGATTGACATGAATAGCATTGTGAATTTATAACAGGAGCAAATTCTAAAGTACCGAGTAAACAAATGTTAGTTTTTCACACCTCTAAATTAAAAATGGTTGACTCAAAGAATACATAACTGATCACTGCCTTACAAAACCTGCGCTTTAGAAGCAAAATGAGAAATGAAATGAATTTAAAACATATTAAAAGGACCAGAATAATAAATTAAATTCCACTGCTCTATTTAAGCCGTCTCATCACCAGTCAACATGCACAACTTGCCTTCCTTTGAGAGCTGGAAGATGATGATGCAGACCTCAACACAACCACAGAGTCCCTGTGACGGACAGGTTGTATAGCTCCCCTTTTGTGGCGTTCCAGAAGTAATTCTGCCATCCGCTGGAACATCTTGTCAACATTATCTCCACTCTTTGCGCTAACTTGGAAGAACTCGGAATACATGTTCTTGTGAACAATCATATACTGCTCTCCACACTTGATGCTCGCAGGATCATGGTTCTCATCATCAATCTTGTTGGCGACGAGGAAACATATCACCGACTCAAATTCGTCGATTTCCTTTTTGCATTTCTCCTCAATTGCTTGCATCCCATCCAATGGCTCCTTCGCAGTGCTATCATACACGAAAATTATTCCAACCGACTCTTTGTAGAACTGAGACGTTATCGCGATGGGATCAAAACCCACGGCGTCACACACCTTTAGAACAACCACAGAGTCGTGACCAATTTCAAACTCCTTCTCACTCATGTCTTTACTGCCGCCACCCGCTTCTCGGCCAACAGAAACTCCTGAGGGCATTTCAGCTTCGGAAATAGGCTTTCCCCAACACATCTGTTTCAAGAGGGCGCTCTTTCCCACACGTGGAGGGCCTAGAATGACCACTTTGAAGGTGCACGTCCTCTTCGGAGTCATAGCAAAGAGCCACGTGATAGTAACGTGACCCTTGCTCTTGCTTTGCGTTTTGCACCGTGTCTCACGCAATTGAATCGAGCTACACGCGTCAACGCCCCCCACACCTCCGTGGCACCAGAAGTTAGGAACTGGACGTGGTCACTGTGTTTGCTCTCCTAGTCACACTTCCAGACAAGAAAGGGATTGGCAGGTCACAAAGAACGTTTAAGGTAAATGTGGAAGCATGTAAGGCGTCTTGATACCATAGCAACTGGAGTAGGAGCCAATGGAAGGGTTTCCCATTGGCTTGGTGTAAAGAGTGACCGTCAAACCTGCCATTCGTCGGCGTGTAGTGTACATCCTGCCATTGTCACTAATGTTTGAGTGCGTGCGTAGATATGTACATCTGTGCAACGTGAATGCGCAGATCATGCTGAATGGCGATCGCTTGTGTAGTGCTGCCCGCCCTAGCCTTGAGCCGCCCGTGGTCTAGATTGGCGTCCCCACAATCCAATGAATGTATAATGCTTGCAGTATTTGCTGGTAGTCCCCTCAGTTTGTTGCTATAGTAACCTGGATCAATGGATCTCTATCACATTCAACATGGCATTGTGCACTCGAGTGATGTGTTGACTAGCACAGATACGTAGTAGGGTAAATCAGAACAGATGAGAAAGGAACATCTCTATATGATCTCTTCCACAGTCTTGCGCTGAGCAAGAAGCAACAAAATCCCCCTATCTTAGCACCCTCAGTGTCACATACGTACATATGTAGTGTGTTGATGTCAAACATTTGCATCATTTTTAGCTCCTTATTAGGATATCGTGATTTGTGCATGTTTTGTAGAGGCTCATTCCTATAGTCAATTCTTGTCCTAATTCTACAGTGTGCTATGCACTTGATCACATGAACACACATACATAAGTGTGGTGCGTGTGTGTGTGTGTGTGTGTGTGTGTGTGTGTGTGTGTGTGTGTGTGTGTGTGTGTGTGTGTGTGTGTGTGTGTGTGTGTGTGTGTGTGTGTGGTGTTATAACATTTTGCTGTGACATTTACCTTGCAACACTTTAATCTTGTGAGTGAGTGCAGAATGCAAATGTCAAATTGCGACTATTAACCTTGAAACAAGTGTACAAGGCTGCAAGACGTTTGGCCAGTACAAGCTTGTCAGATGTACCATTCTGTCAGATTTGCAGCTTACTAAAATTCACAATTGGTACGATGCCCTTTGTGATAGCTTCCAGCTTGTCAGTTGAATAGCTACGTACTTCCTAGCACATCATCTCTCTTAGCTCATCACTGCTCATATTACAGCTCTCCTTAGTGGTTGTGTCATGTTATTGAATACAGTTGTGGTATCATGTAGTTCTTAATTGCAGCTTTCGTTTAATGACGTGCTGTGGAGTGTGTGTGTACATAGTGTAGACCGTGCGTGCGTGTGTCTGTACGTATGTGTGTATGTGCGTACCAAGTGAGCAGTAATGGAATTTCTCTGTGTGTTTAGTTACACACACTGTGGGACATATGTGTTAACGTTATGCGTATGCTTACCCAATGCCCACCATTCATGGTATATGGTGTACACTCTTCAAACAGCTCTTCTGTTGTGTTGACTGGTGACTTGGTTTGTGTGAGATGGGAGCTTGGTATGTCATGGTGTGAGGTAGAGCCTCATGTCCTTATAAGGAATTGCTCTAGTAGCTGTGGAGTGGTGCCCTGACATCACTGGGTAGTGGGGATACCATACATGTGTGTGTGTGTGTGTGTGTGTGTGTGTGTGTGTGTGTGTGTGTGTGTGTGTGTGTGTGTGTGTGTGTGTGTGTGTGTGTGTGTGTGTGTGTGTGTGTTGTGTTGTGTTGTGTATGTTACTGGCTCATCCCTGACTGACCGGTGCTTGACTGTGTGAAGTTGTGGTCATCTATTCATCCACTGTCCTCTATCCCCTTCTTTGGTACTCGAGGATGCATGATTGTATGGTGTTCCTAAAGTGTATATGCATCTGTATGCATTGTGTGTGTGCCGTGTGTGTGTGCTATGTTGGTGGCATTCAGTTTAGTTGTGAGGACAAAGTGAGTGGTCAAACCCATTTCCTGATAGTTGTGCTTGTGTGTGTTTTAGTAAATATGCAGTGTGAAGCAGTGTGAAGTTATGACAGCTGCATGGTGATGAAACACAACACACACACACACACACACACACACACACACACACACACACACACACACACACACACACACACACACACACACACACACACACACACACACACACTGTAACACATGCACACACACACACACACACACACACACACACACACACACACACACGCACACACACACACACACTGTAACACATGCACGCACACACACACACACACACACACACACACACACACACACACACACACACACGCACACACACACACACACTGTAACACATGCACACATCCTATACGTATGTACAAAGCCTCTCTATTGATCTGTGACTGTAGCTACGTACGTGGCAATGAGTCTCATGCTGTCCATGTATGTACATGCACACACAGACACACACTACTCTCCAGCACTCATGACCCAATCCACATGACTGTTTATAAAGTGTGTTGGAACATGCCCACTCTCTCCAAAGTGAAGATGTCCACCTCGCTTAGTTATTTGCTTTTGGCCATACCACTCCCTGTGTACTGCATATTTCAGTGCTCTTTCAGTATCTGCTTACTGATGATTGATGTAGTGTGTTGTGTAGTGTGTTGTGTAGTGTGCTGTGTAGTGTGCTGTGTAGTGTGCAGTGTAGTGTGTTGTGTAATGTGCTGTGTAGTGTGCTGTGTAGTGTGCTGTGTAGTGTGCTGTGTAGTGTGCTGTGTAGTGTGCTGTGTAGTGTGCTGTGTAGTGTGCTGTGTAGTGTGCTGTGTAGTGTGCTGTGTAGTGTGCTGTGTGGTGTGCTGTGTGGTGTGCTGTGTGGTGTGCTGTGTGGTGTGTTGTGTGGTGTGCTGTGTAGTGTGCTGTGTAGTGTGCTGTGTAGTGTGCTGTGTAGTGTGCTGTGTAATGTGCTGTGTAGTGTGCTGTGTAGTGTGCTGTGTAGTGTGCTGTGTAGTGTGCTGTGTAGTGTGCTGTGTAGTGTGCTGTGTAGTGTGCTGTGTAGTGTGCAGTGTAGTGTGCAGTGTAGTGTGCAGTGTAGTGTGCTGTGTAGTGTGCTGTGTAGTGTGCTGTGTAGTGTGCTGTGTAGTGTGCTGTGTAGTGTGCTGTGTAGTGTGCTGTGTAGTGTGCTGTGTAGTGTGCTGTGTGGTGTGTTGGGCTGTAGTTATATTGTATTACTGTTCGTGGTCTTTTCCACAGAGTGATGTCATACAGTGAGGAGTCCATTAGACAGTGGAGTGAGCGTGATGTGGGACTGTGGTTGTCTGAGGTAAGAAGTGCAGGGAAGGGGGGAGGGGTGGGGAGAGGTTTTGATTGTGAGTGCAGCAAAGTGGATGGATGTTACATTTCTTGGACACAGCATAATTCACATACAGCATCTCTACTTCAAATGTTATAAGTGACAAGTCGTATACACATTAGTTTGGCCCCTATACCCAACTTCTCGTTATTGTCCTGGACCCCAACCCCCCTTCCAGCTGTATGCGTATCCATGACAACTACTGTATGACATTGTGTATCCATGACGACTACTGAAAGTGAAAGTGCTGTTTGTACTTGTTTTGAGTTGTGGTAGGTGTGGTGTATGTGGATGGTCTCGCACATTAACTCCATTGGAGCAAGTGGCTATACACAATGTACAGTGTTTTTTACTTTAAGCTGAAGTCGTTAATGGAGCACAGATCAACAGAGTTGTGGTCTTGTTCATGAATGTTAAGTGCAGCCTGTCACTGTTCCCCCTCTGTCCCTCTCTCCTCCCTGTGTAGGCTGGTCTCCGTGATTGTGTGCCAGAGTTTAAGTCACTTCAAATCACAGGAGTGAGGCTGTTGGTGAGTGCAATGATAAGATGTGTGCTTGTAGTAAGTCTATAGAAGCTGTCAGTGAACTGTGACTACATGGAGTACTTGCGTAGGTAGAATGGTAGTTTGGCAACTTTTAGTGGTAATTACGTAGTTCGGCTGTTTAAAAACCAATTGCAGTGTTGTCTTTTATGTACACCCTGACACTGTACTTTCCCCTTACGTATGTACATGTACAATTGTGTGTGGTGTTGTGTAGTGCTCACAGGGACCGCTATTAGCAGGTGTACAGTGCCTGCTATGAATTTAATCGAAGGGTATTCCCCTCCTTCTTTCTCTGTCCCTTCCCCTCCCCCTTCCCTCTCTTCTACTCTCCTCTGCAGCTGTTGGGTCCAGATGACTTAAAGTCATTTGCGTGTCTTAAAGGAAATGAGAAGAGAAAAAAGTAAGACTTGTATGCTTACTGTTACGCATGTGCAAGGTGGAAATGGTGGGGTGCATGATCTGTGTGTGTGTTGTGTATCTCAATGCAGTAAGAGCATGCACTTTAGTATGTGTGTGCTGTGTGTGTGTGTCTTCACTGCAATGTGCACATTCTTGTTCCTCTCTTCTACAACCCCCTCCTCCCCTCCCCTCCCCTCCCCTCCCTTCTCCTTCCTCACTTTTCTCAGGGCTGTCAAGAAGGCCCTAGGCAACTTGCCTGGGAATAGCATGGTTCCATCCGGAAAGAAGAAGTTTGGAAAGTGAGCACGCCTCCATCTACTGTTTGTCTGTCTGTCTGTCTGTCTGTTTGTAGTCCTCTGTTGACTGCTTGATGTTCTTCATACTTCCCCTTTCCAGGTTTGCTAAGAAGGAACCAATGATGCGCCGTCCAATCCAGCAACAGAATCAATCTCAACCACCCCTCCCCCCACCCCCTGGGGCCCCTCCCCTCCCCTCCCGTCCTGGTGAACAGCCTAATGCCCCGCCCCTCCCCTCACGCCCTGGGGCACCACATTTGCCCCCTAGAGGGTTTGAGCAGGAACAAGACGTGTATGGTGAGCTTGTAATGATGACACACACATGTTTTGCTATGCTGGCAATCAAGCCCACACTAGCATGCCCACCCATACACACCTTATTCATAAGTTTTTGCTGACACTTATACCCCTTTCACACGGACCATTATTCCGGATTTAAGAACCGGATTCGCAACCGGGTTAGATCCGGTTTGTGTTCACACGGACAATTTTCGCTGCTGGTGAACGGTTAATTTCCGGCGTTCGAAGAGCTGCTTTTAATCCTGGTGTTGTTTGGCTGCGCGCAAGGAGAGGGAGGAGGCGGCGAGCTAGAGGACGACGGACAACTTCAGTACAGAACGCACTCTATGCGGTAGTGGGGTTGCAGCGGCAAATGCTGGTCTGTGCAAGTTTAGCGAGTGCACGACGCCTCTTTCAAAGTACAAGAGCGAACAGGTCGATGTGGGTTGAGCACTGGAACGCGGCAATCTTTCAAAATATTGTTCCTGGTTGGAGTGATCACAACTTCAGTCGTGCAACATTTCGCTAAACGCTGTTTAACGTGTGTTAACGCAATCAACTCCTGGATTCACCGTATAATGCGGATTTAAAACCACCTCGCCAGCAGGTTGCTAACCCGGATTCGGATCCGGTATTTGATCGCCGTGTGAATGCGGAAACCCACATTTATCTGGGTTTCAATGCGGATTAACCGGTCCATGTGAAAGGGGTTTTACATACATGTAATATACATACGTATTCCACACAGTACACACTTGTGCACTTATGGATACATACGTACGTACATGCGTTGAACTGTTTGCCCCTCCTCCTTTCTTCTCTATCCCCCTCCCCCTCCCCTCCCGTTCTCACCCCCGTCCCCCTCCCCTCCCCTCCCATTCTCATCCTCGTCCCCCTCCACTCCCCTCCCCTCCCATTCTCTCCCCCGTCCCACTCCCCTCCCCTCCCATTCTCTCCCCCGTCCCACTCCCCTCCCATTCTCTCCCCCGTCCCACTCCCCTCCCCTACCATTCTCTCCCCCGTCCCACTCCCCTCCCATTCTCTCCCCCATCCCACTCCCCTCCCCTCCCATTCTCTCCCCCGTCCCACTCCCCTCCCATTCTCTTCCCCGTCCCACTCCCCTCCCCTCCCATTCTCTCCCCCGTCCCACTCCCCTCCCATTCTCTCCCCCGTCCCACTCCCCTCCCCTCCCATTCTCACCCCCTCCCCCTCCCCTCCCCTCCCATTCTCACCCCCGTCCCCCTCCCCTCCCCTCCCATTCTCACCCCCGTCCCCCTCCCCTCCCCTCCCATTCTCACCCCCATCCCCCTCTCCTCCTCTCCACTGTCACTTTGTCAGAGGCATTTGATGAGGATAACTTTGCAGACCAACCTCCTGAGGCATTTGATGCAGACGATGACTCATTTGATGTGAGTGCCGCTGTAGCAACATGCACTGCTCCCAACAGATGCCACTATACACTGTTCATATCACATGTACATATGTCTATACTGTGTGGTTTGTGTGCCAGTGTGCGTAAGTGACAATTCCTCTGTTCAAGGACTCCTGTCTAAACAGAATCTACAATTTTGACAGCAATTAATTTAGCAATTGGAAAGTTCAGGATCTGGCGTGTACTAGTTTTCATGTTTTTAGGATTAAAAGATTTTTGCTGTACATTTCTGGTACAATTTTTAGCAATTTGCAGTACCCGCTAAATTTTCTAAAAGTTATACGTAATTTGTTTTTACAGCAGAGGTGTACGGTTGAGTGGGCCGGGGAGGCTAGCTCCTTGGAGTGGTGATCCGGGGACTACCCTCCACCGCGACCCCTTTAGAAGGTTTACGTAGCTGTGTCCTACCACTGACCATACGGTATTCTCAGGAGCAAGTTGCACTAGTGATGTTCTGACAGACTTACCATACAATTGTGTTGCTACATACGTATGGCAGTCAATTACATGTACGCACATTCGTGTGTGTTGATGGTCGATTTTGTGTGTTGGGTGTGATGCATGTGTTTATCCTTCTTTAGGAAGAGGATGAAAGCCAAGGTGGACAGACGGTGAGTATCCTTTGTGGTGGTGTTGTGTTTGATCTACGTAGTGTCTGCATGCATTGCCAGTGGGAAGGACTTGCCTGTGATGGGTGCACTGTGTTTCACGTAATGTGTATACAACATGTGTGGGGAACACACATGTTCATACTGTTTGTTGTTTATGCGTAAAAAGTTAAACAAACAAACAAACAAACACAAAGGTGGACAAACTGTCTTTACATTACTGCTTACAGTGTTTGTTGTGTGTGTAGTTCTAAGGTGCTGTTTAAGTTCTGTAGGTACGTATGTATGTTCGTATGTATGTATGTACGTACCATACCATCCTTCTCCTTGATGTGCTGCTGTAGCACTGTTACGTACGTAAATACAGTAGTTATGACATTAGAAATGCGTACCTGTAATGTCCCTCTGCGCAATATACCTTTGTGGCTAGGCATAGACATGGAGCGGTTGAGACTTCTCTGGCCAGGAACAGGTAATTAAATCATTAATGCCAAACGTTTCGACAGCTATACAGATGTCATTCTTCAGTTTATCAAAATTTACTTTACTACAACTATGTACGTACGTACGTAAGTGCAAACAAGCATTTGTACATAGTTTGGACTGGTTTACTGTGTTATGCTAGCCTCGTGAACCAAATTGTTGTGTGTGGGGGGGGCAGTGATTAGGAGTTGGCGTAGGAGCTCTAGTTGTAACCAAATCAGTGGTGGTGGAATCTGAGATTGGATTTTGGGCATACTTTACATTTGTACGTTAAATGAGCACCAGACAGGGCAGGGCTGGGGAGGCTAGCTGCTTTACACGCTTCAACTTACATACTTAGTTGCCGCTACTTTGGTGAGTGGTCCTATCCTTTACTAGTGTATGTACTTACGTACGTACATGTGTGTCTGTTTGGGTGTCTATTGTGTGAGTACATATACAGTACCTATAGCCTGTTGACGTGTAGTGAGAAGCTGTGTTACTTGGAGATAGCCTACTATGACATGTTTGTACGTACGTACGTACGAGGGCACTTATCTAATGCTGGAGCACAATTGAAGACAGTCTCCATTAGTCTTTTGCTGTTTCCCCATGATTTCAACCTTCTGAGTTTTCATTTTGCGAGAGGCAACCCCTTTGATGATGTACGTAATGCAGTAGATACGTAGAGTGAAAATAGGAACCCCTTGACTGAAAATCCTTGACCAGCCCCTAAGTATTGTACGTACTGTATGTACGTATATTGAACTATGTTTCTAAACCCCATAACACAACAGTGGTTGAACACTGGTGCCGTTGTGACTCTCCTTCGAGCACTGCAATGGTTTCAGAGATTCACCGCTTGACCAAAATACATTGATTCATGTATTTATGTATTACGGACATGGAACTCAGATTATTCGTAGCAGTGTGTACGTATGTATGTACGTACGTATAATTATGTATACGCCATACTTTATATATTTTGGTATAATTATGTATTTATGTATGTTGTGTACTTGTGTGTGTACAGTACGTGTGTGTGTGTGTTTGTGTGTGTGCAGTTGTCCTTGCTGGCCTGTGCTGTTGGGTTTGTTAATGTACATTTGGTTTGTTTTACAGGGATTCTTTGACATAGAAGCAAAATTCAGGGCATTTGGAATTGTGAGTTTATTGTGTGTGTGTGTGTGTGTGTGTGTGTGTGTGTGTGTGTGTGTGTGTGTGTGTGTGTGTGTACTCAATAGCTCAACTATTCTTGTTTACCCCCTCCCCCCCCACACACACACAACCACCTCTACCCTCCCCACATTGCCTACCCGTTCATAGGGGTGAGTACCTGTCTTGTGTGATGTATCACACAGTGTGGTTGCAGACACTAGCCCTCATCGTATGCTGCCATATCATTCTCCATATGTATGTTATGTGCCTGTGCCATTGGAACGTCACTGACGCTCTTCAGAGGACCCTCCCGTGAGTTTGGGGCATGATGCATCCAGAGGGACATGACTTTGCATCTCATTTTTCACATCCACCCCTCCTTCACTCCTGTACATACCTACATCCTCACTCAGCCCGCACACAGCTCTCACATTTCACACACTCACATTTCGCACATTCACACAACCCCACACTCCCCTACACACTTCCCTAGTTCATATTCCCTCACAATCCACACACCCTCAAACCGTACTCTTTGTCTCCCCATGCTGTTCTAATCTTAGGAGTACCACAAGAAGAGGACGACTTTGTGAGTTTTGGGAAGATGTATACTTACATATGTTACGTGTAGCTTCAGTGGTTGTTTGGGCACACTCGGTGACTCGGTGACAATAGAGCACTTCTCCACTTTGTGTGCACCCTCTCCCGCTCCCTCTTCTCCCTCTTCAAACCAAAGGGAGACTCTGGTGAAGATATCTATGACATGCCTCCAGGTGGGTATTTTGATACAGTGCTGTACGTATGTGTAGTGAATATGTGTACGTACCATACACTAGGCTTCACTGTATAGTGTTATGCAGTACCATACACAAACTGACCGTCAGTATACACATGTACACATGAACATGTATAAATAAACATGTATGTACACTGAGTCTAGTATAGTGGATTGTTTCATTCCCACCCACTGTTGCCACAGATGAGGTCCTACCCACAGCTGGGCCTGGGCAGGGCGAGGACAGCGAGGATGAACCCAGTGACATCTATGACTTACCTCCTGGTGTGTGTGCGTGTGTGTGTGTGTGTGTGTGTGTGTGTGTGTGTGTGTGTGTGTGTGTGCTTGTGCTTGTGCATGTGTGTGAGTGTATTTCCTTTGTATGTTATATGTTCCTTTTCCTTCCACCTCTCCCCTCCCCCTCCCACTGTCTTCCTCTCTCCTTCACCTGCAGACAGTGAAATGATGCAGATACAAGCAGGTATGTGTGTACAGTGTATATACTTCAGTAGCGCTGTTTCCTATTGTAGTCACTAGAGGTGACCAGCATTGCCCAGTATGGACACTGCTGCTGGAAGTTGGTACAGTGGTTAGTGTGGTCCCCTGCCTCCCCCACCTCTTATTAGGGCTTGGATCTCAGTTTCCTCCACCTCCCCCACCCCCTCCTCCTCAGGTATGTTTGTATTCAGATCACCTCACTCGTGGGCATACTCATGGTTACTGAGTGTGGTTGTACATACATACGTACGTACATATGTATGCTGTGTTGTGTGTTGGTGTGGGTGGGGTGCCACGTACATGTGTGTGTATAGTGTGAGGGTGTTTATACTGTATGTGTGCGTATGTACGTACGTATGTGCACTGATGTTGTCTACACATGTAGTGTGAATGTGTGGACTTTCATATACGTATGTACATGTGTGTGTGTGTGTGTGTGTGTGTGTGTGTGTGTGTGTGTGTATGTACGTGCAATGTTCCTTATGTAGAATATGCCGTTGCCCTACATTGAGGCTAGGGGACAGGCCCAATCGCTTGAGGATATTTATGAGATGGAGGACCCAGGTGTGTGTGGGGTGTGTGTGGGGTGTGTGGGGTGTGTGTAAGGTGTGTGTGGGGTGTGTGTGGGGGTGTGTGGGGTGTAAGGTGTGTGGGGGGTGTGGGGTACATATGCATGTGTGCGCGTGTGGGGTGTGGTTGTATGTACGTATCATGACTGTGTGTGTGTGTGTGTGTGTGTGTGTGTGTGTGTGTGTGTGTGTGTGTGTGTGTGTGTGTGTGTGTGTGTGTGTGTGTGTGTGTGTGTGTGTGTGTGTGTGTGTGTGTGTGTGTGTGTACTCTTAGGCGTAAACACAATCACGGTATGCATGCAGTCACAGTGACTATTAGCATTTCAATTCCCTCCCATCACTCAGGACCGCCAGAAGGTATCTATGAGATGCAGGATGAAGGTGAGTGCAAGTTGTAACGTGTACGTACATACGTAGTTGTGTGTTAGTGCGTGCATCTTGCAACATAGCAATGCATTGCATGACAAGCTGATGTACTCTAGCCCATTTAACGATCAAATATGGTGTAATGTACACATCGCAGTGACCAAGTAAGAAAGCAGTAGTGAATATCAGTGTTCATGTATGGAGCTGTTCTGTGACAATGACACATTCATTTGGTAACAGATCAATTCCTCTGAATCAAACAACATTCTTTTGGCCATTGTGCCAGCTGGTGTATGTAGTGTGGTGCTATTGAGCAGTACGTACAATATTGTTAGTTGAATTGGTTTCTATGTGTGTCAACCCCTTCTCTTTCACATTGCTGCCTTTCTTCAATGGTAACTACGTGCGTATCTCAGAAACAGAGGATATCTACGACATTGCAGATGAAGGTGTGTTGTGAGAGTGGTGTGAGGAGAAGAGGGCGTGTATGAGGTGGAGTGGGTGGTGGTGTAGGGAGGGAGGGAGTTGGTGTGATGTAGTGATAAAGGGAAGCAGGTTATACCAAGGAGTGCAAGTTTTGTGTAACAGAGCCCCAAAATGGATGGTGTGTGTGTTTATATGTGTGTGTACACGTAACTGTGTTAATGTGCTACTACTAGTGTGTGAGTCTTGTCCAGCTCCCATAGTGTGATGGTGTCAATCTGCCAGTGTTTCGTCCTGATTTACAGCAGTGTTACAATACAAGGCTTTAATGTGCATACACTCTGCCAATAAAGGTGGTAGTGCTGCTTTATCATAGCACCTACATATGGAGGACATCCTTGTAATGTTGGGCTTCTGTGCTGAATGAGTGAAGCCTTCTAGTTCCTATACAGGGTGAGATCTTCTCAGCTGCCCACATAGTTTTCTAGTGTGTGTGAAGTACGTAAACCCCGTTACTCTGTGGCTGTGTGAAGAGAGAACTTGTGTGAAGAACCATGCTGTCTGTGAGTCACCCTTCTGTTGCCTATCCTCTGCCCACAGACGAACTTCCAGCTCCTGCAAGACCTCCAAAGGTTTGTTGGGTACACTACTTAGTTTGTTGGTGGACTGTGTCTAGTAGTAAGGCTTTATAGGGAGAGGGTAAGGGGACACCTTCTGTCTGTACCTACTGTGTGGGGGTGTGTGTTGGGATGTTGGGGTGTGTGGGTGTGGGTGAGTTTGGAGTGTGGGAGTTTTGGGATGTGGGTGTGTTGGGGTATGGAGGTGTGTGTGTTGGGATGTTGGGGTGTGTGTGTCTGTGCTGTGTGCTGTGCTGTGTGTGTGTGTGTGTGTGTGGGTGTGGGTGTGGGTGTGGGTGTGCAAGAGAGTGGTCTGTCAAGCTAGGCTATTATCTTGCTTACTGGTTGTGGGGACTGCATATTGTGAAGTTTGCTCTGTCCATGTCGGTGGCAGTACCTGGCCTATGTAAGTAGGTTTAGACAAATCACACAGCAGTTTAGGTTTGATGGAATGCTTTGTCTGTCCTTTTGGCAATTCAAATGGAAGGTGCATCAATTGTTCCCTAGTATGCAGTAGTGTGTTGTCTGAGCTGTTGAGAGGTGGTCATCTGTGTTGGTCATAGTGGGCATAGTGGGAAGTGGGTGTGGCTGTGTGTAGTTACATACGTATGTATGTCCACTTATGTCCTCATTGCATGGTCCTCTGTACGTATGTGTGGCGTATGTGTAAGTATAATATAGGAGACTTCTTTCACTACTTCTCCTTCCACCCCACCCCCACCCCCACCCCACCCCGTCTGTTCCTTCCTACATCGTTCCATCCCATCCTGCCCTCCCTAACCTTCCCTCCCTCTCTCCACTCCCCTCTGTTTCCTCTGTAGCCGGGTGCTGGTGGACCAATGTCACGTCCTGTTATGCGACCTCCTTTAAAGTCCCCACGCTCCATGTCACCAGAGAGGGGTAGCCAGGAGAGTGAACCACCAATCAACCAGTCCAAGTCGGTCATGCCAGAGTACCTGCGGGAGAGATTCGCAAAAGCCAAGAACCGTCCCAATACTAGTGGGTCGTCGATGACACCATCCAATCAGGTGTCTGGCAGCTCCATTGAACCAGAGCCCCCCTCTCCCCCAATGGGTAGGGCACCTATGCCCCTCCCACCAAGGGACCCACGCCCCCCGTCACCTCCTCCTATTGAGAGAGGCCCTCCTCGGCTCCCTCCAAAGGAATTTGGTGAGATCTCGGATCGTCCCCCGGCAAGACCACCAAAAGAAAGCTCAGGTCCACCCGGCCTCCCACCCAAGGAATCCCCTCTTCCTCCTAGGAGGATGGATGAGTCAGTTGATGGTCCTCCCCAGCTTCCACCAAAAGAGCCTGGTCTAGGAATTGGGGTACCCATGAGGCCACCGAAGCCGGGCTCTCCTATGATGGAGAGAAAGGAGTTGAGGGCTCCTTCACCAGGTGCGTCCAGGAAGTCCCCAATGCCCTCGCCAGCCCTTCAGCGCCCACCTAAGCCAGCAGGCCTGTCTAGAGAGGAGTCACCTCAACTCCCAAGAGCGCAGAAGCCACCACCATCCCCAAAGACGTCCCACCGTCCCATACCCCCAGCCCCAGAAGAGGAAAGCCCGGAGCCAGTGGCTCCTATACTAAGGCAGAAATCTACTTCGCCTGATCCAAGTAAGCAGATTAAACGAAGATCTTCTGGAAAGATTGCTGACTTGATGGCCCGGTTTGAACAACCATCCGAAGATTCACATCCACCAACTAAGCCAAAGCCAAACATAGCAAAACGCTGGCCTCCTGTTCAACAGGAGGAGACACATAAGCCTACACTTCCTTCAAAGCCGGGACCACCATCGAAGCCTCAGCTGCCAGAGAAAGACACCAAGCCGCCACCACCAACCAAACCCAGCCGCCCCTTTCCTCTGCCGACTGAGCTGCCTGCAAAGCCCTCTCCACCCTCCTCCCCCGTCTTTAGAAAGCCTCCCGTACCACCCAAGTCTGATTCAGCTTCGCCACACGTTCCCCGTAAAGAGGCGCACATCAGTGCAATGAACAGCCACAATGTGCACGTTGGAGGCAGTGGTGGTGTGGACAGTAGACCCGCTCACCCCACACCAAAGGAACGTATGCGATCACCTTCGCCCGCCCAAACCCCTCCCTCCCTACCTGACAAGCCGTCGCTAGGAGGAGATGCCCCCCCAAGGCTGCCCGACCGACCACAGTTGCATCCACCTGCAGACAAACCCCCTCCCCCCATCCCCGGGGAATTACCTTCTCTAGATGTCTTTAGGGAGATGAAGCCACGGACTTCAGGATTCCCCCCACCTGTGGCACGCCCACCTGCCCCGCCCCCAGAGGATAAGCCGTTACCGCCAGTCCCCCCCGTGGCATCCTTAGTGAGTTCACATCTACGTAGTATGGGCTGGGCATGCACTGAAGTGTTCGTGTGCATTTGATCAACTAGTGAAATAGTAGAGGTTCCTGTGTGTATGGTTCAGTATGTTGAGGGTTATTTATACAGTACTGTATGTGGGTACGTATTTATATTCATGTGTGTATGTATGTATGTATGTATGTATGTATGTATGTATGTATGTATTTGTATGTATGTATGTATGTATGTATATATGTATGTATGTATGTATGTATGTACATACAAGCATACGTTTATGTACTATATGTATGTACGTACGTGTGTGCATATGTGTGTATGCATGTGTGTACATTGCTTCTTGCTCTGTTGCAGCCTTCACCAGTTCATAACGACAGGGGACTAGGGCGAGCACCACCGCCTTTACCTCCTCCTGCTACTTCTCCAGTAAGTGTGTGGGTGCGTATACGTAGGCATATGTTTGTGCAAGGTGTGTGTGCACTCACATGTGTACACGTGTGTGTACACATACCAACAACTGACCTAGATGTCATTTCATGTTCATCGTTAACATTCCTTTCTTTATTTCTTACTGAACTTCCTACCTAATTTACAAATGTGTAGATGATGAAAAGAACCATGATTCACGTACACCCCCAGAGTGCTTAGTAGACAAATGACTTCCGTCTGTTTTGCAGTCTAGTGTTTCAAGTTATAGTCGTGTGCTTTGTCTGGCCTGTTATGCCAAATTTGGGCCCACCATAACTAGGCCCCCCCGTGGAACCGAAACGCTAACCGAAATGGTTCCCCCTCTGCTAAATCGCCAGCGCAGACTGACAGTCAGATTCATTGTGTACTTGTACCCTGACATCTTTCCCAAGTTAGGATGCATTCTCGATCCAGGATAACACATTTCGTTTGATGAAAAGGCGATTTTGTTCATTGAATGGGAACTTTGGTTCGATTTATAGGCGATTTTGTTTGATGAGTGGATGATTTTGTTCAATGAATAGACGATTTCAGCTGACATGTCTTCACTGCACACTCAAGATTCACCACACCAACAAATATCGGGAGATGAAGGGACTTTGTCACTACGGCAGAACCATTACGGCAGCCATTTTCTGCCATTTTTGGCCCAGCGGAACCATTTTGACGGGGGAACTTTTACGCCGTGACAGGTCATGTCATGCCTTTAGCAATTCTATGCAGTGTTCTCTTGTTTGGTGCTGTGAGGTGTGTGTGTGTGTGTGTGTGTGTGTGTGTGTGTGTGTGTGTGTGTGTGTGTGTGTGTGTGCTGTGTGTGTGTGTGTGTGTGTGTGTGTGTGTGTGTGCTGTGTGTGTGTGTGTGTGTGTGTGTGCTGTGTGTGTGTGTGTGTATCTACCTGCACAACCCAGCCTGTTTTTATTGTGACTCGTCTTAGCAGTGAACTGTTTTTCACCATGTTTCTTCACATACCACAATCACTGTTTGTTAGGCACATCTGCTATATAAATACAAACTACATTTATACTGTTAAAAATGTATTTACAGTAATTCCTGATTCTGCCGCATTTGTTAAACTCCTATCAGAGCACTCCAAAACACTGTCTAGGCCTGTGCCCTAAGGCATCTTTACTAAATAGCAAACATGCACTGTTCCCTTTGAGGCTTGTACTATCTTGATACTGCAAATTTGGCTACTCTTGTGTTAAGGGCTGTAAATATATTGTAAATGTGATGGCCGTGAATCACGCTTTGGTTCTGTGTGTTCCTGTACGCCTTCCTGACTTTCCTCGTTATGTTCAATTCTTGGCAGAGCAGCAGAATAAATTATTTTGCATTGTTGACATGCAATGCCAGTTTAAACCTACAGGTAACCAAAATGGTCACCAGTTGGGTACTTCTAGTATTTCACTGGATTCTCTGTGTATTTGTGCACTAACTTCTTCCGCAAGTTGGGATCAATTCTCGATCCAGGATAAGAGATTTTGTTCAATTAATAGACAATTTTATTCAATGGATAGACAGTTTTATTTACTGAATGGCTGATCTAGGCTGACGTGTCTTTGATGTGTGCCCCAGATATACCATCACAGTTAATGTCAGGGGCAAAAGGGACTTTGTTCGTACAGCGGAACCTTTATGGCAGCCATTTTACCATTTTTGGCCCAGAGGAACCATTTTGACAGAGGAAACGTTGTCCTACATGGCACACATTTGTATAGCAACAATTACTGTATTTCTGTGACAGAGTCATAATAATACACCTATATATACAGTGGAGCCTGTCTAAGATGGTCGCTGTGTTAGGCAGCCACCTCTCTAAAACAGCCAGCCTCCCTGGCCCCAAATAGCACTAAAACATAGCAATCTACCTCTGTAGAGCAGCCACCTCTCTGTGAAGGTCAGATAGAACTGGCCCAAAGGTGGCTGTCTTAGACAGTTTTCACTGTATACTATACTGTGACTATAAGATGTATCCTCCTCAGGCCCAGGCACACTTTATTGCTGCCAAGGCTACATACGTATGTATGGGCATACGTAATTGTGTCTGACAACTGTGTGGTATGGTGCATAGGAATCCTGCAGTGTGCCCACATCATCACTTTAGTATGAAAGTACGTAGTGTAGTCATAATACAGTGGAGTTGGGGTTGTCGGGCAACTAATCACATGAGTGATAGCAGTAAATCAATCAAGTCGGGTCATGTGCAGATACAGGAGAGGAAGGGGGTGGGGAGGGGAGGGGGCGGGAAGGGCAGGCTGAGTGGGAGGGGAGAGGTGGGGGAAAAGACAGGGGAGAGGAGGTGAGGGAAAGAGGGGGGTAGGGCTGGATTAGAGAGAGGAGGAAGACAAGGGGAAGGAGAGAAGGCGAGAGGAGCAAGGAAAGGGAGGGGGAGGGAAGTCGGGAGAGAGAAGGAGGAGGGAGGGGGATGGGGAAGGGGGAGGGGGGGTGGAGGAAGGAGGGGATATAGACAGTAATGTAATATTGCACATGTCGTCAGTTGCAATTGCTATAATTCAATAGTTACAGATTGTAGATGATAATCATCATTGTGAACGGCCACAGCATTCACAGTACAGTGTCATTCATTGCCAAAGAGTTGACCAACTTCCTCTAGCTCACGTCAGCATTAAGGCATTGCTGAGCCTCTTAACATAGTCTGCCTGTGCACACCCAAGAACTTGGTTATACGTAACACACATTACTCTACATGTACGTACACTGTACATACAGTTTGTGACTACTGTACTGATGTACTCACTCCCATCACTGTACGCATATATACGTACGTAACTGCATACGTATGTGTAACTGCCAATGGTTTGTTCTGTAGGATGATATCTCTGACCAGCTCTGGTACCATGGCAACATTGACAGGAGTGAGGTGCAGAGGAGGCTGGGCATGGTTCACAAGGTGAGTCACAGGACAGTCATGTGACCAGTTTCAGTATGCGTGCACGTGTGTGTGTGTGTGTGAGTGTGTGTGTGTGTGTGTGTGTGTGTGTGTGTGTGTGTGTGTGTGTGAGTGTGTGTGTGTGTGTGTGTGTGTGTGTGTGTGTGTGTGTGTGTGTGTGCATGTGTGTGTGACCCAACTATCACATGCTAAGTCCTGTATATGGATGCATCCCATTCGTCACCCATACCATTCCCACCCACGCTAATGCAACAAATGACCTCATACATCCTATTGTACTCATACGTATAGGGTATGTATTCTGCTTTGAATAGCACTTCCTTCATAACAACTTTGTTGATCAGGACACCCTCTATAGGGTGCCGGTCGTGACCTTCAACACTGCTGAAACCCTCAACATGAAACTCAGTGGATCAACAGCACATTCACCTTTAGCTGTGTTTCCATCTGAATAGGACTGCACTTTCAATCCTTTGGTGGATTGTTGAGCTGTCCTGTGAAGAGTGATTATGTAATGCATGACACCATTTTCACCGTGTATGAACAGGCTTGTAGTTTTAACCACCTTCCTCTCGGTGGTGTAGGAAACACATTTTCAAGTCATAACGTAATCTCTGTGCTGGTCTTGTGATCTGCGTACGTATTGTACAGTAGCAGAGCCTCCCTGCCGGTGTGCAATGTGTACGGTGGGTGCTGTTTTTTGGGGCACAGTGTCGGCTACTCTACTTGTAACCCACATCCTTAGGCATAGGGAGTCGTGTTCTCCGTACGTAGCCTCATACCGATGGGCGCATTGCCCTTTGCAGCGCCTTTGTGTGCCCTTAGCCATTACTCGTCATCCCTGCCAAATTTGCCCTGCTATGATACCCTCTATGAAGGAGTTATCAGACGCGATTACATGATGTCCGGGAGAGATGGCTGCTAGGGGAGGATGCACTGCGTGATGTGATGTGGAGTAATCGTATCTGGCTGCGGTGGGCCAGCTATGCTTGTATCTGCGTACTTGCCGTCCGTTGTCATGGCAGTGCACTAATCATATAGTAATTAAGTTGATTGGCTGTTGATAGTCTTGCTATGCGTTTGCCAGCTGTGAGGGCGAACGCAGTTGTGTCAGGTATGTAGGGGGTGGAGTACAGTGTGTCATATGATAACACATGGATAGGTACGTACAGGGGGTGTGTACATGACATATGGCCATTGTGCTTGTTGGGCAGTTTACAGGGTGATTACAACTGTGTGTAGAGGTGGGTGTGTCTAGGTGGGTGTGTCTGGCTGTGTGTACATAGAGGTGAGTGTGTCTGGCTGTGTGTAGATGTGGCTGTGTCTGGCTGTGTGTAGAGGTGGGTGTGTCTAGGTGGGTGTGTCTGGCTGTGTGTACATAGAGGTGAGTGTGTCTGGCTGTGTGTAGAGGTGTGTGTGTCTGGCTGTGTGTAGAGGTGTGTGTGTCTGGCTGTGTGTGTAGATGTGGCTGTGTCTGGTTGTGTGTAGATATGTGTGTGTCTGGCTGTGTGTAGAGGTGTGGAAAATACACTAAGGATTTGCAACACTGGATGTGACACATTTTATAAGTGTGTTCAGCTTGACCATACGTACCTACAGTAGTGTCGTGTGGGTGTGTGTGTGTGTGTGTGTGTGTGTGTGTGTGTGTGTGTGTGTGTGTGTGTGTGTGTGTGTGTGTGTGCCTGTGTGACTGGGCAATCTGTAAGAGAGACATGTCACATAAGCCAGTCTCTCCCTCCTCCTCCTCCTCCTTCTCCTCCTCCCCCTCCTCCTACTCCTCCAGGATGGTTGTTTCCTGGTTCGTGCAGCACAGAAGGGTGAAGGATATTCCTTGTCACTGTGGTACGGAGGGCAGCCCAGACACTTGAGGTTAGCCATTCCCCCTCTCTTAAGAGTCTTAACAAAGTTATTTGAATTTTTCTTTGGGGGAATCTTATGATGTTCCCCATCATTTGAAAGTGTCCACTGCATTTTGTTCTTGAAAGATTCGCACAATTCATGCTACAAAAGATGAAACTAATCAAATTTAAAATAATAAAATGTGTGAATGCAGTCAAAGCTGAATAGGACGAAAGGCCCAAACCCTCTTAGTTCCTTGCTGTTCACGATGTGTTGTGTAGTCCCTCCTTGTTAGAATGTCCATGTGTAGGAGCCTTGTCCAACCCTGTACGTAAGTCAACCTGTATTAGGTACTCCATTGGTATATTAACGTATACTGCTACCATTGCATGTATTACAATAGTAGCAAACACTTACTATGTTAGCCTATACAAAAGATACGTAAAGGTGGCTGTATGTCAGAACTATATTAGTACGTACTTAAGCTTCAGTATTAAATTTTTGGATTTTTAGTGTTATTTGAGGCCTGTGAAGCTGGCTGTTTGGAGAGGCAGTTGCCTTATGTGTACAGTTACATTTACATACGTGGATATCTTATGCTGTACGTATGTGGCAATATGATGCCACCGTGGCAGTCAGTAGGGATACGTACATTGTAATGATTTGATAGATGATCAGTGTCGCGTGTTTGAGAGCTGCAAAGTAGACTGGTTTCATTGAACTGGTCAAGGTCCTCATGGCAACCAGCTACATAGATGTCTCTTTCCTTGTGGCTACCCACCCAGGCCCTGTAGTGCCATTTGTCACGCGTTTGTTATGAGAACTAATTTGCTGCATATCTAATGATAAATAGGTCCCCTTTGGGGATTAACATTTTAGTAGAGGATATCCTGAACATTATCAGTACCAGGCTCCAGCTCCCCACACACACCATATATCAACTGCAGGCTAACAACTTCCTTTGGAATATTTGAGAGTTAGGAAATGTTTAGTGGGCTCAAATCCTAGCAAGTGCTGTTTTGCCTGGCTGCCCCAGGTGTGTTGTGAGGCATGATGTCATAGGGACTGCTCCAGTGTTAACCAGAGGATGGTGACAGTGGGAACTTCCCAGAATGAGTGCACTCTATTGATAGGTTTAATCACTTGACTAGTCTTAATTGGAGTGTGCTTGATTTCAATTTGAAGGTTTGAAGGTGTATCATGTTGTATGCTCTCAGAAGAGATAGTAATTTGCTACTTGGTGAACTGTAACTCAATAGGTCACATCTCATTGTCTTAATTTACTGCTGGGAACTTGTGTTGTAATGGATGCTCTACAGTATGTGTAGTGTAGACATACACACACCTCACTGTATGTCATCTGGTACGTACATACATACACCATACACACACATGCACACGCACACACACACACACACACACACACACACACACACACACACACACACACACACACACACACACACACACACACACACACACACACACACACACACACACACACAAGCACTCTACTCTACATTCACAGTCATGGTGGTCAGTTCCTCAATGTGTTTTGGCGATGACTTTACAATTCATGTGCCCTGTGTCCTGCTGAGGTGGCCGTCCTTCCTACAACCTTCCTGAATTGCCCTACTACTGCCAGTGGGAAAAGTTACTATGGTTTGTTGTGGTCCATTGCACTAGAGTCTTGGCAGGAAAACAGACCGTTATTGCATGAGTGCTTGGGTAACTGTCCATTAAAGCATGCACAATATTGCCATCTCTGACGCACATTGACACGCATGCATGCACACACACACACAAACACACACACACACTCAGCCTGTGTGTGTACTATGTCCATATACGTATGTGTGTAGCAGCTATATAAATGGGCTTGTATTAACTATGTGTGTTAGGTAGGAACTGCTTCCAAGGAGGTGTACACCATACAATGTGTGTGTACTGTATCAGACACAGTTCTACTGGAAGTATTTGCTGTATAATTATGTTACTCACATCGAAGCCAATCAATGTACCTGTAAGTGGTGGGGACAGCACTTTTTATCGTTGTGGTCAGTACCACCTCATCACGAGTGGTGCACCTACACCAACACGTGGGAGTGCATTCTGTAGAACTGTAAATCACAATTGACTGAAACTTTACAATTGTGAGATTTCTTGCAATTTACTGCCCACCTGTTCTTGGAAATAGAAATTGTACAGGAACAGTCGCATATGTTCACCTGTGGTACCAGGTACTGCGGTGTAGAGCTGCTATGAAATAGCTATAAGCTAACAAGTACAGTAACTATAGACCCATATTCTTTGAAATACACATGACTAAGTGGTTATGACTTCATGGCCAACTGGCTATTATTTCTAGGAACAAGAGTGGGGTCATGAGTGGGTCCAATCTTCTTTAGGGCATCCTGACCTTGTTCCCGCAGACAGGCTGGCTGCCAGTGCCTGTGTGTTGATGCCACTGAAGCTAACTGCTACAGTGTGTGTTGTAGGCAGGTGACTGCATTGGTATGGATCCCTTGTAGACAGTCCTGTGATACTAGACTATTAATTAATTGCTTCTGTGTGTGTGTGTGTTTGCTTGTGTGAACACACACCTAACACACACACACACACACACACACACACACACACACACACACACACACACACACACACACACACACACACACACACACAATGTAGAGCTGCACCATGAACCTTCACCCTGTACTGTACATTTACCTATCTCCACAGGATACGGAAGAGAGAGGACAACCTGTATGCAGTGGGAGAGAAGAAGGAGAGTGAAGTGGTGAGTGCAGGCATCGGCTGACACACAGTTCATTCTTGTTACCTTCCACTCTGTCATTGCTTCCTCCTGGGCCTGGCTTGTGTTGCTTCCTCCTGGTGTCTGTCTGTGTTTGATTGAAGGACCCTCTGACACCACCTGCAACAAATTGGTGGTATTGACTGTGCTTGTCTTGCAGTGTTTTGTGGTTGATGTGTCGTTTGATGGTCAGTAGTTAGCTTGGGAAAGTGGGAAAGTGATTGGCAGTGCACAATGGGAGATATGTGTCACCATAGAGGTAAACATGAGGGACAAGGCACTTGGGATTTTGGGTGTGAAGGTGCAGGGAGAAGTGTGAGTTTGTAACAGTGCCGGGGGTGGAGTGTGTGAGGGTGCTAGGGAAGATGAAAGAGAGTGTTGGAGGGAATGAAGGAGAGAGGATTGGGGAAAGTGATGGAGAGAGCGTTATTGAGAGTGAAAGAGAGCTAAGGTGAGAGTGAAGGGGAGTGTTGGTGCCACAGTGAAGGAGGGAGTGAAGAAGAGGATGTTGGGGTGTGAAGGAGATAGTGTTGGTGCTTGCCCTACCCCTAACCCTTCAGAGTGTGAACTGTTAGTTAAAATTTCATGTGGAAATGAAGGAAAATGCTGTCTTATACGTACTCCATGTTTGGTGTCGTTTTGTTGAGTTCTTACTTGGCCAGTGTACTGTGATCTACGGTGCTGTGTGTGTGGACACCAATTTCAGAGTGGTTTGAAACCGATTCCCGCCCCTCCCCTCCTCCCCCTCCCCCCATGCAGGCCTTCCCTAACATCCTTGAACTGGTAGCGCACCATGCAAGGGAACCACTCGTCCTCAAATCTGGTGGACAGACACTCCTTGCACATGTGTGCCCCAAGACCTAGCGGTGTGTGTGTGTGTGTGGACACCTCGCTGTTCTCCACTTTGGGACCCACTCTGCCTTGTACATTTCAATAGTATTGCTCGACATGCATAATTCAGTATTGATTAAAGTTTTATAGACTTTGCATTATTTTGTGCATTAAATAAGGTTACTATACTGTTTAATGTGGTGTGTGTGTAAAGTGTACAGGCTGCATTAATTTTGTTTTAATTTGTTTGCAAGATAATGATATTTGTGGTAGTTATAGTTTTCCAGTAATTTTGTCAGTTATTGTTTGATCGAGAGCATGTTCTGATATAGTTTTGCTGAGTGCACATCCTTAATTAATGTATTGATATTTTATCTTGTACAACACAACACACCGTGTATCACAATTTTCATAGATATTCTTAATTAAATGAATTATAACTGTGCAGTGCATGTACTTGATGTGATGAGCTATGTTGCACGCATATAATTATGAGCACATATGACATCAATGAATGCACATTGCTAGCTATAGCTAGCTAGCCAGCTACATTAATTACATGCATGCTTACATACAGACTCAGCTAGCTTCTCCTGATATATCCCCTGGCTCCGAATCTCAAGCATGATGAGCTCAAGAAGTTGGCTGAATCTAGTGGTGCATGCATGTGCATGCACTGTGTGTGGTCATGGCTGGATATTATTTAATGGATGTACATGTCCAGGCCACGCAAAGTGGAGAGCTAGCTATAGCTAGTGTTCATCACCAACTGTTAGAAGGCCTCTATAGCACATGCATCATCCTATATCTTGCCCAATGTCCATATGAATAAGGAGTTCAGAAGAGAAGCTGAGTGTGTGTGAGGGGGGGGTCTTGTTGTGCAACCTCTAAGTGGTGATCCTTGGGACCTTGACTCTGATCATGCTAATGGCACAACTGGGGTCAGATGGACCAGCGTCCCATACTGATCTACATGCATCCATGGGTGCACAGAAAATGAAAGCCAGTAAAACCAAGGAGAATATAGAAGGACAGACTCACTGTTTCATGGCACGCATAACACAAGAATTGCCTGCTGGAATGTGTGCCCACTTGTCAGCGGAGTCTGCCGCTCATGTCTGTCTTGAGTACCATGAAGGAGAGGAACGTTGAAGAATGTTGAAGTCAGTCACTAAGCTAAAGGTTGGTTCCTATACCATTCTTCACTCTGCACAACACCTCTTCAACACATGTGCATGGTGTAGCCACTATTCCCAGCCCCAAGGCTGCTGCTTGTTGGGAGGCTGCAGGCAGTGTGTTTCTGCCCGTCTAAGTTTTTGGCAGTGAACAGCATGGAAGGAAGGTGTGTGTGTGTGTGTGTGTGTGTGTGTGTGTGTGTGTGTGTGTGTGTGTGTGTGTGTCACTCTCTCACCTTCCATGCCCAAAACAAAGCTGGACTTGTTAACCACCAGAGACAGAAACACAGGCACTCAGCCCTGAAGGCCCTGACCTGCCCACACTGTGATGGTCAATACAAGAGGCAAGGCCTTAAGAATCATGTGAAGTTGTGTAGAAGAAACCCTTTTTGCCAAGCCAAGTGTTCAGGGTGGAGGGAGGGATCTCACCAGCATCCTCTCCCCCCACCCCAGTCAATATGTTCTTTCTGGATGTGGCCTGCACCACTGGAAAGTGAAAGCAGAGCATGGATAAATGGATGGTGTGTGGGTGTGTGTGTGTGTGTGTGTGTGTGTGTGCGCGTGTGTGTGTGTGTACGTGGTGTATGCGTGATTTCATGTGTGTTGACAGAGCGGATTAGAAATGTTTTGTACGAGTGTGTACAAAATATGTGTGCATAGAGAGATGAATTCGAAGAGTGCATGACCATATGCACGTCTCGCTTGGAGCGAGAGGTCAAATGTGCGTGCGTGATGGTACACAAGGAGTGGGCTAGTGCATGGCAGTGTGCTGAAAGAGAGATGGGTAGCTAATACAAACAGTGCTATACATCATTAACATTGGACAGTTATCTTATCTACACACTGAAGGCGATTGGCATGCAGTGTGAAGAGGTGATGTCTCATGAATACACTTGGCAAAGGTCAATGTCGTGATCAAGTCCATCTGGCAAGGGGCACATGATCAGGTAGTCTACATCAGCTTGACTGGAATGCATGTCGCCTGTTGCTGCGTCCATGATATGACACAAGTGATGAATGACACAGCACACATACGGACTGACTGGGCATGTAGCAAGTTTGACAAGCTGACAATGCATGCCTGGGCCTGCTCACCTTACAACACACACAGCTAGGAGGGGTCTTGCATGTCTTCTGCAAGCACAGCTCAGTCGCAACACAATGATGCAGCAATTCTGTTGCATTCACACACAGTGAAAAGCCACAACCGCTAATTACGCTGTCCAGTGAAGCCATCGTTCCATGTAATAATCACCAGGCATGTCATCTGCATGTCGATACCTATGCATTGCCACATGGTATCCAGTTTAGCTGCTAATTCTCAACTTGTCAACACCTATGTGCTACCCACAACAATAGTGTTGGCCCTTTGAGCCGGGGCAACAGCACAGGCTGTCTATCCTTGTTACCGTGTTTGTGCATCCAGCATTGGTTATGTCTTAGTCTAATGGTGCATGTGTGTTGATTTCAGTGCTACATGCACGACTCACACTTTCTTGAAAAAAAAAACAGCACAATCGTGCTAAGAGAAATTCTTCAGAAAGCAAAATTAGAGGAGAAAAGTAAAAGAGTTTACAGCACAGGGGAAGGGGAAACATATAACCGTCAGTCACATCTAAGTCAACAGACAATTTCATGCAATGATAAAAATCTGGACAACACACACACACACGCACGCACACACACACACGCACAAGATACAAGCATGTCCTCTTCTAAGCTCTGGTGGCAGTTTGTTGCATCGTCTGTAGTTCAATTGGTGAGGAGCAATGTAGCATTGTATCAGACACAGATAGACCTGTACTTGAACGCAAGGTAGCCTGTCGGCGTGTTGAGTCAATACACGGGCCCAACAGACCCTTCCTCTTGCTAGGAGAATTTCCAGCACTTCTGCTCTCAAGAGATGAAGAAGAGAGATTAAGCGATCCTGGTCGTTGCTTAGGGGTTGTGGGTGTCGGGGTCTCTGTGCACATGTCCTCGTCTTCCTCCAAGGGACAGCTAGTCATGTCTCCCACCTCCATGTAAGATGGAGGAAGCAGTGGACATGAGCCACCAACGTCAGTGTCAACCAAGCAGGTGTCTGTGACCTTTGCTAGGCACTCCTTCTGCAGTTGGTTCTCAAAGCTGAGGAGCTGTCCCATGAAGTTGAAGTTGGGGGAGACACAAGGGCGCTTGCGACGTGTGAACTCCAAGGCCTGGTGCATGCTGAGCCCTTGAGTGAGCATCAGGTAGGCGATACAAATGGTGGCAGAGCGCGATATGCCAGCGAAGCAGTGTACCAGGACGCGACCGCCCTCACTCTTGACGGAATCTACAAGGACAAAGTGGACAGAACACGGTAAAAGGCAATTAGCACGGCACGCTTGAGAAACGCCACACGCGGTCGAGAAACGCTACACGGAAGTGTCAGTGTGTACACACTCACCGATGAAGGAGGCAGCCTCCTTGAACCTCGACAGTAGGTCCTCGTCATAGGCGTCTTCCACCGAGATACGCATGTACTTGAACTTGTCGTCGAAATGGATGGGGCAGGAGCTACTCACGTTCATGATGGCCGTTATCCCGAGGTCTTCTAGGTTAGGGAGGTTCGACGAGTCGCGCGCCATCCCTAGAAAGAGGTGGGGAAGGATCTGAGTCGGCGGGAGGGTTGGGAGACGAGGGCTGGAGAGAATATCTTCCCTGAGACAAGGCGCTGTCTTCGGCGACCCCGTAAGGGACAGCGTAGGCGGCTTGACTCTGCAATGCCCATTCATTCGCCTCGTGGTCTGGCAGAGACACTGGTGGTTGGTCTTGAAAGCCCGAAAGCCTCCTAAAATGAATGAACAGAGAAGAAAAGCTTTAAAACAATGAATCTCCTTTGCCCGCTGGGGTGGGCTTCTAAGATGTTTAGCGCGCGTGCGCGAGAGGCAAGACGACGTAGCTCACCGTTAAGTACAAGTAGGTTCCCCTGCCTGCCTTTCTGTAGAATGTTCGTGTAGGTCTTTGTGTCAGAAACTAAATTGTCTTCACAGGAGCTGTCATCGTACAACACAAAGTCCACATCACGCGAGAAACGCTTCTTCAACACTTCTTTACAGCGCTCATCCGTTAGGATGGTGTCCAGTTCTGAGACGCCCTTGGTCAGTCGCCTCAGTTGCATAGAGTTCAGGTGAAGATGTACTGCCCCTCTGACGTGGCTTTCCAGATATTCCCGGTGAGGGCGAACATCAACCAAAACACACTTCTGACTCCGAATGGGGCATCTGATCTGAGATGCTACAAAATCCGAAGGGATGAAACAGCAGGAATCGTCCGGAGATGCATAACTTGTAGTGTCCATGATAACTGTAGTGCGTTCTTTAATCGTACAACTGTTCGAATGAAAACTTGAGATCTGCGACCTCGTTGCCAGGCCCTGGCGCGCATTGTGGCTTATATACTCAACCTAGCATTACGTCATCTCTATTTGTGGAACAAGATGGCTACTGGCAGTCGGAGGCACCCAACATTCCGACTGGGGGAATCGAGATTCGACCAGGTACTTCCTTTGGTAATGTATTTACGACCTTGTGTATCAATTGGATAGTCTAGCTCGCATTGGGAGTAACCGATCGCACGTTTCAAGTCTTTTGGTGGAACTTCCTGGAATTGTTTATGTCACACACTGTCACGTGGCCTGTGACAACTTTAGCGTGTGCGTTGATGAGCGTAGTCAACGATGCTAGGCTTATCGCGACTCGTGCAGCTGCAGGTGGACCTTCAGAATAGCGTGATCTTGCACCAATGCCCAGCTGTGAAACTAATTTGCAATGAATAGCTATTCATCCCTTTCATTACATATTAAATGTCCATGTGTTGGTCTAGTTAGCATAATCAAATTGTTCCCAGTGAATGCCAAGTACTTGATTGGGAGCACATCTTAGCCAGATGGAAGTTGTGTTATGTTCAGTCGCAACATTCTGCATGAGTGAAGCAAGTATTGCCTGTGAATGTGCACATCAGCTTGCAGAGCACGACACGGGAAGGGACCAGAAGGGAGATCTGTGACATAGCAGCGGAGTAGTGTCAATGTGCTGTGTGTTGTGTAGTGTTGTGTGGTGTGTATGTAGGAGAGCAATGCATATAGTGAGGTGTGAAAATGTGACTGTGTGTGTGTGTGTGTGTGTGTGTGTGTGTGTGTGTGTGTGTGTGTGTGTGTGTGTGTGTGTGTGTGTGTGTGTGTGTGTGTGTGTGTGTGTGTGTGTGTGTGTGCATGTGGTATGTGACTGATTGACTGACTGTACCAAGCCATAACCGGAGACCCTTGCCCATTTGAGTATGTGTGTGTGCATTTGTACTAAATACAAGCCTTACTATTGAAATGTATGAACTGAACACAGATGTATATCTTATTGGATTTTATCTCTGATGTTGACTGGACAACCATACCTCCTTGGGTCAGGGTGCAGACTGTGATGTAAGGGTCAGCTTGGGTAGGGTGGGGCTTCAGCAGCAATACAAGTTCAATCAGCATTCATCAGAACTGTGGGTTCCTCAATCACCCTATCCTATCCCCCCCAGTGTTCTCTCCCTCCCCTCATCCCCCTCTCCTCTCCTGCTCCTTCCCTCATCCCACTGTCTCCTCCCCTACCCTGCCCCCTCTCTCCTCCCTTCCCCTCCCCTCCCCCTCTCCTCCCCTTCACTCCACTCCCCTCCTGTCCCCTACCCTCACTTCCCCCTGTCCCCTCCCCCTCCCTCCACCTACTCTGCTCTCCCTTCCACTATTCTACCCATGTTGGGAGATGTGTGTTAGAAATCTTGGTAGTTTTGTACTTTGCCTTTCCCTAGTTACTGTATGTGTGTGTTCAACAGTTGTTGACACTTTAGTTGGTGCCGAAGTCAGTACGTTAAAGAAGATGTGGATAAGATGTAGAAATGTAAGAAGACAGGAGAGACAAGTACCATCCATTCACATGGGACAGTCCCTGCTCAACCTAAGCCTTCCCCCCTACTCTTGGCCTGACTGATTGTGCTATTAAACTGGAGCTCCCCCAATCAAGCCTACATGCATGTAATATGTGGGACATGCTATGGGAAGGAATGTTTAGGGAGTGGCTGTGCGTGTCTGTGCATCTTGCATTCCCGCATTCCAGTCCCTCCCCCAGGCCAAAACAATATGTACTGGGGGGCGGGGGGGGGGGGTGGGTGGGGGATTACTGGAGGTAGCCTTAGACTGTGGGGTGGAGATTACAGAGATAGAGATTAAAGGCCACTTTGTGATTTGTGATGTATTGATTCCATAATATTCAATTTGGTTACAGACAAATGGTGAGTTAGAAATGGATTACAGGATGATTAGTCAGCCCCTAACTCGTACTGCTAACTTCGAATACACCATTTATGCCTAATGTACAGTAGACGCATCAGTGGACAGGTGGTATTGGGGTACGTTGTGTTCACATGCAGATTATGTGAGCACTCTGAACTTTGCTGAAAAGCAAAGTAATAATAATTTCTTTTCTTGTAGTGATCTCATTGGGTTCAGCCTGCCCTCTAACCTTCTGCACACACACCAATCATATGTTGTTCCTTTAATACCTAATTAGGGTACACTGTTATGGGTGTACGCTATACCAGACTGCATTTCTTAATTATTGGTCAGGAAGTTTCCATTTAAAGCTCTGTGTTATGTCTGTTGAATGGCTGCGCTTACTCAGTTGCGTGCATGTTATGAAGAGGGGAAGTGTATGCATACAGTACTGTATAGTGTGACAGTTGCTCCCTATCAGTCATGCCTTAGATCAGTACCTTATTTCAAACTCCTTCCTGCACTTGCATGTAATCTTCTTCATTAAACTTGAACCCCCTTCCTCCTTGCTAAATGTGACTCCTTCACTGAACCTTCACCCTATCCTTCAAGTTCTAGAATTTTCCTTCCTCCATTCTTTCTCAATGATGTCAATCAGTAAATGTGGTGCAAACTGAGGAGGCAATTGAATGAATGAATTAATCTGCTGCATGTGCACTTTGTGTGTGTGTGTGTGTGTGTGTGTGTGTGTGTGTGTGTGTGTGTGTGTGTGTGTGTGTGTGTGTGTGTGTGTGTGTGTGTGTGTGTGTGTGTGTGTGTGTGTGTGTGTGTGTGTGTGTGTGTGTGTGTGTGTGTGTGTGTGTGCGTGAGGGAGAAAATGTTTAAGTAGTGTAGATTGTGGTAGCCTAAGTGGTGTGGTGTGTGTTCACTTGTGCTTGTGCAAGTCTATACATGATGTGTGTGTATCCATCTTCTGGTCACAATCCTGCTGCAGCAGCTCTTTCTCTTGTTGTCACTTCTGACTGTTGCTTCCCAATAAGGAACACTTCTTTTGCCCTTATATACACACCCTTACTTGTCGCATAACCAGAGTGCAAGTATGAACTACATGTGTTCGTTGTCCACTGTCCCCTCCTTTACAACTGGTATAGACTGTGTAAGAATACTTCTTGGCAATGGGATAGGCTTTAACACTGCACCCATTCTGCTAGTTACCTAGTCTAGCGCGGCGCAACTCAACAGCGGAATTGAGTCGAGACTGTTAGTTAGCTAATTAGCCTGGCAGTGTAATTAGGTATGCACTTTGAGTAATGCTACCCACAGCACTTCAGGCTGCATCTGTTGGTTTATAGTGGAGTTCACTAATGGCCGTACAGCTCTGATAATGTAATATTCACACGATGTGTTCACTCAGCAAAGATCCTGCTAGCTGTCTTTGATGTCCAAGCACACACGTCATTTGGGGTTTTATTGATGTCAATGATTACACAGTCTGTTGAACTGTGACAATTTGTGTCATGGTGGGAATATTACGTAAGTGCTGGTTGCTAGAGTATGTACTGACAAGGGCACATTCCCAGGAGTTTGACTAGTCAAGAATGACATAATTTAAAACTTACTTTACTGCCCTGGAAGCTATGCAGTCAGTCCTCTTTTGAGGTAGGAACTGTGACTTCTGCTTGGAGTGATGAAATAGCTAGAGCAACTTGAGGAGTGTGGAATGCATCCCAAATTTGTTTTCTCTCTCCTTTAGGGAAACTTTCAGGGTCGATTGAGACACTTTTTGGATGTTGTTGACCCTAGAACTTTGCTGACTTCAAAGGTGTGTGTGTGTGTGTGTGTGTGTGTGTGTGTGTGTGTGTGTGTGTGTGTGTGTGTGTGTGTGTGTGTGTGTGTGTGTGTGTGTGTGTGTGTGTGTGTGTGTGTGTGTGTGTGTGTGTGTGTGTGTGTGTGTGCGTGTGTGTGTGTGTGCATGCGTGTGAGTGTGTCATAACTGTGTTATGAGTATCAGTTGGGCTACTGTTTATCCAACAGAGCACCTTGATACCTCCCCAACCTGCACCCCTGTGTGTACATGCGCACACAGCAGGGTTTGGCATCAGCAGAGTTGCATCAGCCACTCACTGTACTGCACTGAAGCTAAACACTATAATTGAAGGTTGATCCCATGGACCCAAGGGGCTAACTGGATTGGACCAGGCGGCCCTGTCATCTTTAAACTAGGTTTGGGGCCATGGGGGACAGTGTGACCCAACCCATCTAACCACTGCAACAATGTGGTTTGTACTGGGATGGGAGAGTTGGCTTCTGGGCTGGACTTATGGTACACACACACACACACACACACACACACACACACACACACACACACACACACACACACACACACACACACACACACACACACACACACACACACACACACACGCGCACACACACACACAGACACACACACACACACACACACACACACACACACACAGAGACACACTCACACACACACACAGTCTCTCTCCAGCTCTCTCTTGTATGACTCATTTATCCTGGCCCCAGCATGAGGTCCCCCTGATGATCCATTTTTGCCTAGCGTGTTGTTCGAGCATCATATATAGAGATGTTATCTCTTCCATTTCAGCGGGAGTTTCACAGTGTCTAGTACGAGCATAATGTGTGGTGTCTAACAATAAGCTTTCAACATCATCTTTGATCAGTTTACCTCGGCACAACCGGTTTGAGAGCTTTGTAATGTTACACTGTTATTGTAGGGAGACGTGGGGTAGTGCACATTGCTGGAGGTAGCTGGAGGTGTGTGGGCGACAGTTGTATATAGTTGATGTGCTGTGCAGTGTAAGTTGACCAAACTCACAAATTGAGCAATTTCAACATCTCAGTTGTCGACCACTCTATGGAAATAATATGTTTATGGTACTTGGGTTATTGTAATTTCTTGTTCTGAGTGTATTGCGAACTAGGGGACATTCCATACCCCACGCTTAGCTCATGCATCTCTTATGGTAACTCAATGCCTTCCTACTGTATGTTACTCTGTATACCACTCACTCACAGTTTTGATGAGAAGACATGTTGTCATCATTCTGAGGTCTAGGGTTAGTGCCCCTTTACATGAACCCTATCCTTTCAGAAATAGAATTTTTCGGCAGGTTCAACCTGTACTTTGGACTCTATGGGGAATGTGTTTACAATGAATATCTTTAACAGGTTAGTCTATGAATCTAATAAAAGTGTGGGCTAGCTAGGACTGGGCTTCTCCCCAAGGCTGGCATATGTTACAGACAGCTTTGGTGACAAGGCATATATTGAATACTGACCTAGTGCCCAGATAGTTTATTGAATAATGCTGCCCAGTTCCCAGATGTAGTATATTGAATACTGCATTATTCATAATTAGTTTGGTATGGCTGCATCTCTGTAGTATGTCAAAGGCATACTTTAACCACACTGCACTGCTTTACACATAAGTTGTGGTAGCCAGTGCTGATATCATAATCAATACATGGGTGTGTCTGCACACAGTGGACCTGCCCTACAAAACAACTTTGAATGCACGATACTATACAATTCTGTAAAGGGAGAGTGCTTCCTGTCCCAGCTACACAGTGAAGCGTCTAAGCCTACCTCTGAAATAAAGACACCTCTCTAACCAGGACACTTGGGCCTGTCTCAAACTGTCCCAGTATGTCCAGAATAGAAAGGTGTGTCACTCAACTTCACATTGTATACACTCCCTGACAATGTATGTAGTCTGGACTGGCTAGACCCTCTCCCCACATGAAAGCAGTAGTAAGGGTTCCCTTCATCTGGATTTCACATCATTCTGATGGCTTCTGTACCCATTTTCAAGGCACCCTGCTAGGTGTTGTCACATGTTACACATGATGTCACTGTCTGTCATGAATAAATGACATCACTTCCTATTGTGATGTCATCTTGCCATTTCATACCTTGGAGTGTTGGCTATGGATGAGTGTAATGTCACTAATACAACTCAGCAACTTTCTGGCTCCTGACAGCTTATTGCCTCATCTGCACACAGGACACCTCTGGGTGCATGGTGCAATCATTGCTCCTCTCTAGGTCATTATTGAGGCTGTGACTGTGATTGGAGGAATGTTAGCCTGAGTTTATTGAACTGAGCCTTAGCTGGCAGTAGGAGAGACACAATGGTACTACGATCCCTGTGTGTTGTGGAAGTTGATAGTAGAATATTCGCTTGAACTCCCTCCTCAACTAGCATTTGAACCCCCTCCCATCACAGCACCCCTCACACAGCACCCCCCCATACACAGCTGCCACCCACTCACTCACTCACTCACCAACCCACTCATTCAGCACCGCACGCATGCACACACACACACACACACACAATGTAGCATTTGAACCCCCTCCCATTTGAACCCCCTCCCATTTGAACCCCCTCCCATTTGAACCCCTCCCATTTGAACCCCCTCCCATTTGAACCCCTCCCATTTGAACCCCCTCCCATTGGAACCCCCTCCCATCAACTGGCACTAGCATCTATATATGGGTGTACTGTGAAACTTTTTCAATTGAATTGGATCACTTGCTTTAATGTAGCTTGTTTCTGAGTGGTGGCAGATGGCATGGAATTGATCATGGCACTCTTCCCTTCAGTACCAAGTGACAGGTGGCAATACTGATTCTAACCTCCCATCACACTAGCTTTTTCAAGGAATATTACTAGAAGGGACTGTTACAGCTTCATAAGGGGATGGGTAAAGTTGGAACTGTGACTTTTTCACTTCTGTAATCAATGTTATTGTCAGTATGACCTAGCCTGGACTGACGAATCATCCTGCTCTGTTTTCATTGTGAGCTTTACCATTTGCTGGAAGCAGGATTTTGGTTTTCACAATGCATATAATGTGTTCCACTTTTTGTTGTGTCATTCACTTTGTGTTGTGTAGTTCGCCAATATGTGAAGACAGTTGCAGTGGTACCTGTGGGGGGGGGGGGGGGGGGGGTTCAAAGACTCCCCCCCAACTTGCCTGGGAGGTCCACCTAAGAAGCAATTTCTATACAGAATCTGAGTTCTACTATACAGTATATAGTCTTACAATGGACTGTGCCACTCAAAACCCTGTTAAAAGCTTTAAAGACCAGATTAGTCGCTAGTGAGCACAAGCTAGACATTCTCCTTGTGAACACCAGAAATGTGCTACATGTTAATCTATGATGAGTTCCACTTTGAGAGCAGAGGAACAGTCTCGGAGCTGCATACGAGCCTGCACACACACACACACACACACACACACACACACACACACACACACACACACACACACACAGCACCCCCCCCACACACACACACAGCACCCCACACACAGCACCCCCCCCCCACACACACACACACACAGCACCCCACACTCACGGGTTGATGTGAACACACACGCAAGCACCAATTGTAATCCCTACGGTTTCTTCAGGCATTGGCATCATGAGGTTTGAATTAGTCGTGCGTACCCATTGACCCAATCAGCGGTATAGAATTGGGCATGTGGATACCCCACAGTGTTTTGACTGGTGACCAAGCCAAGTGTGGGTTGCTGTCCTGCTGTGTCACCTGCCACATCCCATTTTTGGACACTGACAATCCTTGTATTGATATTCAAAGACACCCCCGTGTGAGTATTGTCAAGATATGCCTTGTACATGTGTATATGAGGGGGTGCAGTGCCTAGCTGGCTTCCCTGCATGTTCCATATTTAGTATGCACTATGCTGTCACGCTGTCTCAGGGTGTGGGTAGTGACATTGCGTTGCTTGCGACTGTGAAACAAAACTAGTGATTCACACCAAATGTAGACCCTGCAGTGTGATAGCTGTCCTCTTTTAGAGCACTGGCATCAGTGAAGGACATTCTGCAAGGGAAGGCATGTCTCTCTCTCTCAGGGTGCATTAGTCTCATACAGGTTTACTCAGCAGCGCACCACTGCAGTGTGATAGTGATGTGTGAACTAGTCAACCCCCTGCTGACAGGGCTGTTCTCTGCTATTGTCTCACACTGTGTGTGTGTGTGTGTGTGTGTGTGTGTGTGTGTGTGTGTGTGTGTGTGTGTGTGTGTGTGGGCAGTGATGAAACTACTGATCTCCTGATGATGCAATGGGTTCATTTTTGAACCCAACATGTGGTAGACCCAAGCACTGACTCACTAATCAACCCCCTTTGTGTGACCTTAGCCTGAAATCTGACAGCATTATTCCTAATGGCTGACTGACTTTGTGATGGTTGACTTCATTCTACCCCTAGTGCCATCAATGGGAAGTTCGTTATTGTTCTGCTAGGTTGGTGTCACTGTCAGTGTGTTTAGTCGTGTGTGTCATCAGTGTGTTTAGTCGTGTGTGTTGCAGTGCATATTGCCCAATCACCCTCCAGTGACATGTTCAATGATGATGTGGAAGAAATGATGCCGCATTTTGTTGTCATGGTGTAACATTACCTGTCCATATATGGACGATGCATCTATTTATAGCATGACATCATTGGTCAAACGGAGGAAGTTCAATACTAATTTGTGTGTATAGCATCCCATACTGTATAGCATCCATATGTAGTATGGGATGCTAATGATGGAGCTTGTGTACATAGCAGGTGTGTGTGTTGAGGGCATGTTGTGAAATTGGAAACCGCACACAGGCTGAGCTTGCACTGGAAGTATGCAACTCTTGACACAAATTCCTATTCGGAGAGATAGACAGCAGCATCAGTGTGTCAAGGGGGATTGTGCGATTTTGGTGGTTAGTACGTATGTGTGAGTAGATCATTAGTATAGTAGCTGGTGTTTTCCTGATAGCTAGTGGGTGGTGATTTCAGCTACAAGGTTATTACCACTGTCTGATCTGTCAGTGCCTGCATTCAGTCATGTTGTACAAGTGTTTGTGTCTGCGCCAGCTGAAGGCATGTACGTACACGTGTGGCCAGACTGCTGTCGTACCCTTTCCCCCTGCAGCTGTATGTGAACCATAAGTGAAATACATATTGTATGTAGCAATGTGTTGGTTGAAAATTACAATTGTGTACAGACTGTGTGTAATGGATGGATAATGGTCGCACATCTGGCGAAGACTGTGTTGTGAAATGTGTGATTCCTTTTGGACATGGTATTCTAAACAGCCTCCCTGTGATGCTAAATTGGCTTGCCTGTAACGAAAGCAACCAGCCACCCAGCCTGCCTGGGCCTGCCATTCTGACTGAATGACTGACTGCCTGACTTGTTAAACTGACTGCCTGACTGACTGACTGACTGACTTGTTTGACTGATTGACTGACTGACTGGCTTGTTTGACTGATTGACTGACTGACTAATAGACAGTGAAGCATCTCCCCTTTATTTGACTGTGACATGAATGAGTGATGTGGTTGAACTGTGTGTGGTGCCATGTGGGATGAGTGGTGGTCGTCTTGCATGTATTTTGGATTCACTATACGGTACTCTCTGTGGTTCTCGGTCAAGCATACATTTCCCAGCCAGCGCATTGTTTTGGGGGACTTGTATCGAAACAATACTTCAGCCTCTACCTTTCCTATCATGTATATACCTGCATACAGTGGTAGGGCCGTATATAACTTTAATACTACGTACGTACTTGTAGTCTTGTGTTTCTCGGTTAGGGGTGGGGGCAGGGGTCTATGGGTATTTGTGGAAAAGCTGTGGCCTGTGCTGCAGCCAGAGTGTCTCTAGTACTCTCCACCTGTTGTCACTTGGCACTAGTCACCTGGACTATGTTTTGTATTAGTACCTACATATTCGTAGTGTGGATATGTCGTGTGTGTGCATATGTGAGCATGTATGAATGTGTGTGTGCATGCATGTGTGTGTACTTGGTAGACAGTGTTCCTGTCCTGAAGCACACAACATGCAATGAATAGTTTGGTGTAATTTATGTAATTACATCTCTTGGTCCCATCCCTGCCCCACCCACTTTTCCCCTCCCTCTGCTCCTCCTCCTCATGCATGCCCCGCCTCTCTCTTTCCAATTCACTCTCCATACAGCAAACTCTGGACAAGTCAGTAAAACTGTTGGAAGACTTTAAGAATGGTACTCTCCCTCCCGGGACAACAGATGAGCAGCTGTGGAAGGCACAGAAAATTAAGCAGGTTTGTGTGTGTATGTGTGTGTGTGTGTATGTGTGTGTGTGTGTGTGTGTGTGTGTGTGTGTGTGTGTGTGTGTGTGTGTGTGTGTGTGTGTGTGTGTGTGTGTGTGTGTGTGTGTGTGTGTGCGTGGGATGGGTCTAGCAATCCAGACAAGTGCAGTACGTACAAAGGGACTCGCTCTTGGATTCCCAGAACTCCAACTGCTTCACTTGTTGTGATTTCATGTGGTACTGTATCAGATAGGAATCATTGAAGGTATGCCGGCTATGCTCCTTCAGCAGGTGATGCCATGTGGAGTGTATGGGCTAGCAGCTGAATGGAATGGTTGTAGGTGTGCGCGACGGATGTGTTGGTATGAATACATCCTTTGAAGGATTATTATGTATTAGAATAGTTATTTGACACATGTAGGGTATACATGTGTCATGGGAAGAGGTGTGGGTAGAGGTGTGAAGGGAAGGTGTGTGGTGGTGGGTGGGGAGGGTGTATATGTAACAGGTGTGAAGGGGAGGGGTGGGAGAGTGGATAGGGGTGTGAGAGGGGAGGGGTGGGGAGGATGGATGAGGGATGTGAGGGAGAGGGTGGGGAGGGTGGATGAGGGATGTGAAGGGGAGGGGTGGGGAGGATGGATGAGGGATGTGAAGGGGAGGGGTGGGGAGGATGGATGAGGGATGTGAAGGGGAGGGGTGGGGAGGATGGATGAGGGATGTGAAGGGGAGGGGTGGGGAGGGTGGATGAGGGATGTGAAGGGGAGGGGTGGGGAAGGTGGATTAGGGATGTGAAGGGGAGGGGTGGGAAGGGTGGATAGGGATGTGAAGGGGAGGGGTGGGTGTATGATGTAAGGAGCAGTTGCTGGCAGTCCAGTGAGGGAGACAGGGGTTGACTTAGCCTATGCGCTCTCCACTTCTCCATATCAGCATTGCCAGTGCACACAGGGTGTGTTTGACACACTCTGAGATCAGAAATGCTAGAGCCTTGAGATTGTTTAGTGTTATTGTTGCCCATGATAATGTGTTGATATACTGTGGAGCAAACATGGACCCCCTGACTTGATGCAGTGACCTCTCCTCTTCACTGCAGTAGCTCAGGCCATATCTCCAAGGGCATGTGACTTTTACTTTATGACCTAATTTGGTAATGTTTGCTTAGCCAGCAACGGATGTTAGTACAACTACCAATGAATATTCTTATAATTGCATTCCTGGAGGATGGGTAGATCTTTGGGAGTTACTTTGCATATCTGAACTGGAGGTGATGTGTGTTGGGGTCTGGGAGATGTGAAAGTGGGCCTCAGGGGATATTATTGGATATTTCTAATTCTGTACTGACTTGTTGTGTAACTTCCCCAATGCTTTTCACACCCAGTCTCCTCTATGCCAACACCCACCAGCCTTACCTTGGATCTACAAACTCCTAAAGGGAATAGTGTCTTTGTAATCCTCATGTGCCTTCTGCTGTTCATTTGTATCTCTTCATGTGGCCTTCCTTAGATCACTAATCGCTCTCTTCACAGTGTCAGAAGTGCTTGTGATGTGTGCATCATAGTCAGTGCACACAGTAAGTGTGTGTCCAGCTCCAGGTTACATTGTTTGGACCTGCACTTGTGGAGAGAACACTGGTGCACACAGATGATAGATACCAGCACACACGGTGTGTGTGTGTGTGTGTGGATGTGTGTGTGTGTGTGTGTGTGTGTGTGTGTGTGTGTGTGTGTGTGTGTGTGGTGTGTGCTGTGTGTGTGATGTTGACTGTAGTGTTTATCCCACCTGGTGTTATGGCATCCCAGGCAATGGTATGTTGTGTACACGCCCTTACAGGGCAATGTTACACTGTGTTGCCTTATCCTCCCCATCCAAGGAGCAGTTACACCTGCTGTCCGCTCATGGCTCTGTCACTACTGATATATCCCCAATTCCTTTCTCTGACATCTATTGCCTTACCTAAGGTGTAGCAATGTGATCATGTAGATTAGACTGTTGAAAAGATCATCTCTGACCATGTGTGGACACACTGTGACACATGCTTCCCACACATAGTGTTGTCATAGGCTGTATCTATTGCTGTAAAAGGTCTGATATCATGTCATTGATTTAATAGCCTAGCATGGCAGCAAGGTGACCCTTGCCTCCATCCTAAGCAAGGGGGAGACCATACAACTAGAGTGACTTTTGTACTCTGAGATCAGAACTGTGAAATGGCTGTCCTTGTGATGTCTGGAGTCCCATATTTGCCATGCTGTGCATGAGATCACTTACTGGATCACTGATCCAGAGCTGTGCTTCCTGTCAGTGCACACTGAATGATGACTGAATCACCTGTAACTGGAGAGCAGAGGTCATTAGCATTCCTCCTGTGAAAGGTCTCTTACTTGGACGAACCTGGTCAGGCCTAACCTTTGACAGTGCTGAGGGATATTGAAACTAAGGGGTTGTTTGTTCTGCTACGTTCTTGTGTGCTCCATAGAAATGTTAGAGGTATCAAGTTTCACCTTTTTTCATGCCTTTTACTGCTCCGTGTCACCCTGTGTGCATGTCTGTAGGTGTGCTATCCTTCACTCTGTCCCTCTCTCCATCACTCCTGCCTTCTCTGTCACTCTTACACATGCTTGCTTTCACACATACTCTGCCTGGTGTTGTCAGCCCCCCCACTAGCCCTCTTACTGTCAAACTCATATTCCCACAGTTGTAATGTCAGACACTTGCATGCTAAATCTATGTATCCTACTGTGTGTGTGTGTGTGTGTGTGTGTGTGTGTGTGTGTGTGTGTGTGTGTGTGTGTGTGTGTGTGTGTGTGTGGTGTGTGTGTGTGTGTGTGGTGTGTGTGTGTGTGTGGTGTGTGTGTGTGTGTGTGGTGTGTGTGGTGTGTGTGTGGTGTGTGTCTGTGTGTGGTGTGTGTGTGTGTGTGGTGTGTGTGTGTGTGGTGTGTGTGTGTGTGGTGTGTGTGTGGTGTGTGTGTGTGTGTGTGTGTGTGTGTGTGTGTGTGTGTGTGTGTGTGTGTGTTGTGTGTGTGTGTCTGTGTGTGCATGTGTGTGTGTCTGTGTCTGTGTGTGTGCTTGTGCATTTGTGTGTGTGTGTGTATGTTATGATGTAGACCAATAAACTCACAGCCAAATGTACACAACACTACACAGACAGATAACAACCTAACATTTCACTCCTCTGCATGTGAAGTGTGACACAGATGGAATTACGGTTCTATTCTCCTGAATGCATGGTACCTTATTGAATTGAACTTGTATAGCATAGCTCCACCCACCTACATTCAATTTGTAGCTGTGCCCACTGTCAACACCATGCCCTGTTGATCACATACCCACAACACTGCCCAGTGCGTGTAGTGAAGTTGAGTTGTATTCCAGTACATGGTGTGGATGTGTGTTGCACCCTGTAGTGTCAGATTCTTGTCCGTCCCCACCTGTGTTGTAGTAGACTGTGTGTTAAATGTATTCTTGTCGCTATCTCTTTGCTACATATTTCAGTGTAATAGGATATGGGTAGGCGAGTGTGTGAGCAATGCTTAGAACCTCTTGCACAATGTGT
>OZ025877.1:2328378-2438378 GCA_964019415.1 Ianthella basta | reverse complement strand
ACACTAGCCTATCCTGTTTACTCAAAAGGGGTCTCTGTCTCTTGTGAGGTCAGAAACCCTTCCTCTCCACTTCAGCATGTTGTGGCTGTGTTGTGTGGCTGCTTTGCAATCAACTCACCAGTGGGGGAATCCTTCAAGCTCTCTCCCTCCCCACAACAGACAACCACCATGTTGATTAGGCAGGTTAACACAAATAATGACATTCATTAGCAGGTGTAATAGAATTCATAGTTATGTACAATAGGATTCATGGTTATCATATGTGCAATTATGTGAATCATGGGTTACTTAGTGCCCTAAAGGGCTGATGACTTCAGCGGCACTTTGGAGAATTGTGCTGAGTTGTTTATAGTTTTGTGGGAGTGGAGGATAATTATATGGGATAGTGTTGGCATAGTATGTATGGTTAGTTATGTTGCTATGGAGCATTTCTGTATAGTGAAAATACAGTTGCTAAGTGACCAACTGCACCAAGTTTGTTACTCTTATTGCAAGCAAACAGCCCAGGAGGTAATTTGTTAGCTGTGCTCAGATTTACATCAAACTGGCATTGTGTGTGGGGTCAGTCCCCATATAGCTAGGGCTCTGACATCATAGCCAGGTGTTAGTGAAGCTCCAGTTATCTCTAAGCTGATGAAGCAGATTCTTTTGGAGAATATGTAGCAGTAGTAGTTGTGGCAATGTTCAGCTACTCTGTGCTATGACCACATCAACTGTTAGTGGTCTTCTTGCTCCCAAGATCATTTCAGCCTGCAGAGGATTGCAGTCTTGCTGTCTGGCTCAGTGGTGTAATTGCTGTATGTGTCTGTGAGCTAACACTGACACAATGATGCAATGTAGTAGGCCATTATACTGCTGCCAGCCCATATTACATGTGTGTGTTTCCACTTTGGTACCTTTTGTGTTAGTTGTTGATACAGCAACTCATGCAGTTACATGTAGTGTGTGTGTGTGTACATGTGACAGTTATTTCTGGGCACCTTCGGGACAGCTTGGGGCTATCCCAAGTAGAAGTACCCGGCATTATTACTGGTGTAGTTTTGTCAGCATGTCTTTTGTAGCTGGGACAGTAGGCACTGCCCTCTTTAGAGCAGTGTCTGGAGTTTAGGGTGGCCTTTTAAGGAGGTTCCAATATGTGTGTGTCTGTGTGTCTGTGTTTCTGTCTGTGTGCACATGTGTTTGTCTGTGTGTGTATGTGTGTGTGTGTGTGTGTGTGTGTGTGTGTGTGTCTGTGTGTGTGTGTTTGTCTGTGTTTCTGTCTGTGTGTGTGTGTGTGTGTGTGTGTGTGTGTGTGTGTGTGTGTGTGTGTGTGTGTGTGTGTGTGTGTGTGTGTGTGTGTGTGTGTGTGTTTGCACGCTTGTGTGATGGTCACATTGTAGGCATACTTGGTAATGTGTGTATATAAATGCAGTGGACACATTCAGTCTCTCGTGGTGTGGTTCTGAAGAGTGAATTAAGCCTTGCATACATATTTACACCCAAATTGACAGTGCATGCTCCATATACGTACCATGATTGTGCTGCACACTGAAGCTGTATAGAGGAGTCCCAGTCCAGCACGTCTGTGTGTGCTCCATCAATATACGTAGTTGAGGCCATAACAGCCCCTATACATCAGTGATCATCTGTCATATCAGGCCATCTTAGCTATCTCCCCTTTGATGGATTGATGGGTGTTTGATAGATGCTGAATGGTATATTTCATCAAGGGGGATGATGGGGAAGGGGGAGGGGAATGAGGGACCTGGAGGGGGGAGGGGGTTGGGGAGGGAGGAGAGGGGAGGGGAGGCGGGGTACTGTGTCCCAGACACAGACAGTTGACATATATAGTATCCATTTACCACCACTGGTGGAGGGTGCAATCGACAGGGTAGTCACCAGAGTGTCAGCATTATAGTCTTTCTTAAGAAGAACGCTAGCAGGTTCACTTGCAATGGCTGGCTGGTTTCCCCTATGTTGAAAGGCAGCGTGACCAGCTCCCCCTACCACTCATTCCTATCCTAACCTAGTGCCGGTAACAACACTTTATGCCACACACCTGCACACACCATTGGTGTGCATTGAGTATGCAGACCACTTGTACGTATGGCTTCTTGGATATTGACAGCTCTTGGTTACTGATAGTGATGGGTTGCTATGGTTACTACACTCATGGGTAGCAGGATATATGTGGTGCATGTATGACACGCTCACTGGTGTGACCATATTTAGCGCAGCACTCTGGCACATGAGAGGATGATCTTATGATGATGTATGTACAGCTGTCCAACTGCTGCCCTGTAAGGGTGTGGTTGCTATGGTGACTCCCAGCCTTATGGCGTGTGACCTGTGAGGGTGTGATGTGATGCCTTGTCATGTGCTGTGATAATTGTGGTGTCTTGATCTGATTGGTTCATGCATATGCAACTTGTGTATGTGTGTGTACTGTATGTGTGTGTGAGTATAGCAGTCTTTATCACATCCCCAGAATTAGGTCACATCTTCATTTTCTCTCTCTCTCTCTCTCTCTCTCTCTCTCTCTCCTGCTCCACCTCCTTAAACCATTCCTCTCTGTTGTCTTTTCTACTCTCCTGCTACCTCCACCACCTTGGTACTTCCTCACTCCTCTTAACTTGGTCTCCTCCCATCTCGCCCTTCTCCCTCCTCACCCCTTCTGTTCACACTCTGCTTTCACCTCCATTTCCCCCTGCCTCCCCCACTCCCCTCCCTTTCTGTCCTCTTCCGTTTCCCCCTCCACTTTCCCTATCTACAGGCTATCATCCACCCTGACACGGGGAAGAAAATCTTTCCTCCCTTTAGGATGTCAGGTACGCACGTAAGAAGCCCTGTGCAGCACTCTGTATGTACATGCAATGGGGCTCCCCTCAGACCTCTCCAGGAGGAAGCTGCATTGTGTAGCTGTGTGTCTATTTGTGGAGACATTCCTGACAATGGGTGTTTGTGTGAAGCAGGTGTACGTACTTCGTGTGTGTGAAGGAGATCTGAAGGTACTTTTGTCTATGCTTCCCTGTGCACCTTGTCCAATGGCGATTCCAGTACGAATGGTGAATGATTGCGCTTGTTTTGAGTGATGTAGAGGAAGAGAGAAGAAAGGTGTGCCCACTCCTTTCACTCTTTCATATGTAAGTACATCCAATCAGTCTTGCCTGCTGTCCTGTGCATACTTGTATTGTGTGGCACTGGGCAGTCAGTTGTCTGTGAGCTAATCTTTCACATTCCATTGTGCTGTCTTGTGTGCTCTCCCACACTTCTGTCATACCTCCAGTCATAGCAGTTTGTGGGGGGTGCATGGTTGTGTTTGCAGCTTGCTTTGATTTGGTTGTACCTAAGTAGACTAGTTGATGGGGGAGTTGTACTGGGTTGTGCACAGTCAGCAGTTACATACATACTAGTGTGAGGGTCTACTGTGTGTGTGTGTGTGTGTGTGTGTGTGTGTGTGTGTGTGTGTGTGTGTGTATGTGTGTGTGTGTGTGTGTGTGTGTGTGTGTGTGTGTGTGTGTGCGTGCGTGTGTGTGTGTGTGTGTGTGTGTGGTGTGTGCTGTGTGTGTGTGTGTGCTGTGTGTGTGTGTGTGTGTGCTGTGTGTGTGTGTGTGCTGTGTGTGTGAGTGAGTGTGCTGTGTGTGTGTATGTGTGTGCTGTGTGTGTGTGTGTGCTGTGTGTGTGTGTGTGTGTGTGCTGTGTGTGTGTGTATGCTGTGTGTGTGTGTGTGTGTGTGTGTGTGTGTGTGTGTGTGTGTGTGTGTGTGTGTGTGTGTGTGTGCTGTGTGTGTGTGCTGTGTGTGTGTGTGCTGTGTGTGTGTGTGTGTGTGTGTGTGTGTGTGTGTGAGTGTGAGTGTGCTGTGTGTGTGTGTATGTGTGTGCTGTGTGTGTGTGTGTATGCTGTGTGTGTGTGTGTGTGTGTGTGTGTGTGCTGTGTGTGTGAGTGAGTGTGCTGTGTGTGTGTGTGTGCTGTGTGTGTGTGTGTATGCTGTGTGTGTGTGTGCTGTGTGTGTGTGTGTGTGTGCTGTGTGTGTGTGTGTGTGTGTGTGTGTGTGTGTGTGTGTGTGTGTGAGTGTGCTGTGTGTGTGTGTGTGTGTGTGTGTGTGTGTGTGTGTGTGTGTGGCTGTGTGTGTGTGTGTGTGTGTGTGTGTGTGTGTGTGAGTGTGCTGTGTGTGTGTGTGTGTGTGTGTGTGTGTGTGTGTGTGCTGTGTGTGTGTGTGCTGTGTGTGTGTGTGTGTGTGTGTGTGTGTGTGTGTGTGTGTGTGTGTGTGTGTGTGCATATGTGTGTGCTGTGTACGTGTGTGTGCATATGTGTGTGCTGTGTACGTGTGCATACGTGTGTGGGTGTATGGGTGTGTCAGTGCAGTAATTTCTGTCTGTGGCCAGTTCTCAATTCATTTAAAGCTGAAGAGGCCATGCTCCTCCGCTACCAGTGCAGGAGCACCTTTGCATATGGCTGCATGTGGGTTGAAGAAGCAATGCTGTCACGTTCAGTGAGCCGTTGCTATGGTTACCATATATCAGATTTCAAAGGTGTTGGGAATCACTGAGTGCTTGGAATACATAAGACTGCCTGGATAGAGGTAGGAGTGAAGGCATACAAGATGTGTGGTGTGGTGCACTGTGTGTCTTCATGTCAGTTTGGGGTGGAAGTGAGGGATGTAAGTGAAGTGGGGAAGAAGTGGGGGAAGGGAATTGGTGTGTGGTGGGGGATGGACGCTTGGGAAGGGGAGAGGGCGTGGAGGTAGGAGTGGGGGGAGTGGAGTGAGTGAGCTGGGCCTGGTTGAGCGAGGAAGTTGGCGGAGAGTGTGTTTCAAGGGTGTGAGCTTGAGTGTGTGTGTTGGCAGCTGCATGGGCAGTGTGTATGGTTTTTGGAAGGGAGCTTGGGATGGAAGGAGAGTCAAGGGTGTATATGGAAAGAAGTATGAGAGGCTGATGGCTGTCAAATTTAGAAGGTGACATGGCCAGTGTGTACAGACGATGTATGTCTCAGTAGTACTCAGTTCAACAAGTCAGCGTACACTCTTGACTGGGTACATTGGCTAAGTTCATCCATGTTGATATTGATGGACTGAAGAGGGTTACAGGAATTTGAATCAAGAAGAGTTTTCGGCTCTTGTGGTAGTTTCTTAATCCCTCAAATACGTAAATATCACATCATTAATAGGTATGTATGTGTGCAAAGTGGGATTTCAGAGATTGAGATGCTTGTGGAAAGTAGAGATAGAGAATTATTGTGTGTGGGCTAAGTTAAAAACTACCCTTTGACTATGTTCTAGAGCAGGCAGTTGTTTTTAGTTCCAGTGCAGCAGGACACTTAGTGGAGCTCCTCACTTGATGAGAACTCCTTTCATGGCGTAAGGTGACCATGTAAGACTGTGAAGAATGCTGTGAAGGGGCTGTTTTGTCAAGTGACCTTTTGAGCTATGTACTGTAATGGCAGGTATGGGTATATTTAGCTGGGAAAGGGTAGAAATGTCTCAATGTGGATCATTCCTTAGCTGTGAACTAAACAGCTGATTGTGCTGGTTTTGCAGTGAAGACAAGCAGCTCTATCTCAGTAACCACCTCTCCTCCTCCATTGATGTCACTGCCTCATAAGTCAAAATTTGTTTCGTGGGTGTGCCATGTATATCCTTTCCTCCCTCTTCCTCTTCGCTCCTCCCACATCAACTCTTCTTTCCTTGATCTGCACTGCTCCTCCCCTCCCTCCCCTCGCCTCCCCCCACACACTCACACTTATGTCCTGGTATGGACAATCCTGACATTGCTATGTAGTTGTCTATTTCCTCATGGGATGTTGCACCTGCTTGGAGTGCAAATATCTCAAGTATTGCTGCATATTGTGAGCTGGGTTTCCTGTACAAAGGGCTGATGAGTGATGTAGCTTGTAACTGCTTTGGAGACAATGAAATCAATTTCTCAGTCAATTGACAGTGGGCGGCACTGTTGAGTGTCATTCATTGACTTGCCTTCTTAGTCTTTTTCATCCACGTGTTCCCTCCTTTTCCTGTTGTCGTGTGAGTGGTTTGTAAGGGTCCACGTGTTCATGTCTATGTATGTGCATGTCTGTGTGATACTGTGTGTGTGTGTCAGTGTTGGTGTGTGTGTGTGTGTGTGTGTGTGTGTGTGTGTGTGTGTGTGTGTGAGTGTGTGTGTGTGTGTGTGTGTGTGTGTGTGTGTGTGTGTGTGTGTGTGTGTGTGTGTGTGTGTGTGTGTATGTGTGTGTGTGTGTGCGTGCGTGTGTGTAGTGTGTATGTGCATGTGTGTGTAGTGTGTGTGTGTGTATGTGCATGTGTGTGTAGTGTATGTGTGTGTGCGTGCGTGTGTGTAGTGTGTATGTGCATGTGTGTGTAGTGTGTGTGTGTGTATGTGCATGTGTGTGTAGTGTGTGTGTGTGTATGTGCATGTGTGTGTAGTGTGTATGTGCATGTGTGTGTAGTGTGTGTGTAGCTGTATAGATTTGCTTGTAGTTCAAAGGATCATCTTGCAGGTAGTGGATCTAAAAATGCACAAGTGTCAGTTACACACCATTTATAGCTATAGCTAGCTTGCTGCAGTTGTCATCATTTGGTACAAGTATGCACTGCATAGGATCAGATGTTCCCAGTTGGGTGTGTGGACATTACACAGCCATGGTGATTAGATTTGCAGTGAAGGCTATTACCAGACTGGCACTTTTAAGGTTTTGTTACCTAGGTGGCTGTGTAGCCTGGGCAACCGAATCCTCTATGGAACAATGTGATCTCTCTCTGTGTGTGTGTACATCTGTCTTACATCAAAGCTTCCTATATTTCTCTTAGTGGGAAATGTAGTGAAAAGTTGTGTGTGATCACACTTTGTTTGAGTCATAACTAAGTTCCACTGTTACCTAGGACACTGTTGGCAGGGCAACCTCCCCAGCAGTACGTTGTCCTGAGGGCCGTGTTCATTTCTGAAACATGATAGGGTATAGGTACGTATATAGGATAGAGGTAATTGCCGTCACTAATAATTATTATGCTACTAAAGGTAATTAATATATATGTAATTACAAGTGTAATGAGTTAATTTGTTGATAGTTGCTGCAGCTACATGATGAGGAATGTGTGCTGCCTTATTTGGTATTGTCTTGGTCCACTGTGGTTAGGAAAGTGTGTGAGAAAGTGATGTGACGTGATTGGACGATACATGACATGTTATGATACGTACTATAATATTGTTGTAGTCACTGAGCTGTTGCCAATTGAGATATATATAAAAGGTTTACAGAGAAACATGAGATTGGGGATTGTACTGTATCTCCATAAAACACAAGCAACTTATTATAATGTGCTGTCTTAATTGGTTAAGAAACAAGAGAGGATAGTGCAGTGCTTGGTGGGCAGCATTGCTATTTGCCGCGCGTTTTCACCCTCCTTACATTTAGCAAGATCTGCGGTAACATGAGGCAGTGTGTCAGGATGTAGTAGTCAAAGTGAAGTGGTACAAGCAGGACTTGTACTGACACCACTGCAAGACAATGGCTGCCATGAGAACGAAAGTACTGCATGCATTTAAATAACCTGAGAATATACACACTACTTGTAAGTCACTGTGAGAGCTGTTACATACAGTTAAGTATAGGGAGTGCTCACTAGCATCACTGTGTCTACATATGACAGAATGCTACAGGAGCACACTGTCTGTATATAGTGTGGTGCATGAGCTCGATCCTGCTTGGAACTGCAGTATTGGTTTGACAGATCTGGTACATGTCAGTACAACTGACTTCTGTCTTGTAACAAGTGAATTTGCGGCTATATAGTACTGGCCCCATGCCTTGCCTTTACAGCCATGAAAGGGCAGTAGACATTCACCACGAAGGTGTGAGAGAATGCCGTCTGGTCGTCAAGGGGCACAACAGGAGGCAAAATGATAATTCCTGCCAAGCAAGAATACTATACCTCTGTGTAAAGGTTGCCAAATTACTGGATAACCACTGCTGGAAGGCCTTTTTTGGAGAATACCATTCCTATTCATTGTTATACTGTATCAGAGTGTTGCTAGGTGTAGGGATGGGATGAAAAGGTGGCTGAGGATTTCTGTGCAATGCTCAGTACTGTACTGTCTCTCTGTACTGTCTTGAATATCTCTTTATGTCAGTAATTCATATTCATGCATAATTGTGGAGACACAATGAAGTGACAGCTTCTCAGCTGGCTCAGGCATCAGGAAAGGTTGATTCTCCAATACCAGCTTCACAACAGGGTTGAAAACCTTGCCAACATTTCGACCAGATGCTCTGAAGAGGACCAGAGCATCTGGTCGAAACGTCGGCAAGGTTTTCAACCCTGTTGTGAAGCTGATATTGGAGAACCAACCCTTTCTGATGTGGAGACACAGTACCATCCCTAGTTTTCCTGTTTTTCAGGCAAAATATTTTTATAAACATACACCCAGTTTCTGTGCCTTTTATAGAATGCCATCTGACCCAATGTCAATGATGTGTAGGAGCATATGTACAGTACGTACACACTCATTTCTAAGGATGGCAGTTTCAATTTCACATACCCCCTAGCTACACAACCACAGAGCAGTGATCCAAGCTTACATGGTTCCATTTCCTGTGACCACACAGCTGTGTATGGGAGCATGCACTCATGTGTTACATAATTATGGTGTAATTGGCACTGCTACTACAGGGTCTAGGAAAGGGCAGCAGGAGATAAGGGAGGAGAGCTCTTTTCTGGTCACACATCACTAGACATTGTACAGTATGTGTTCTATTTGTGGTACTATAGTTTTGGCATTCTGCTTATTAATTTTAGGGTATTTTTAGGTTGTTTTGTTGTAGTGGAAGTATACATATTTATGTACCGTAAAAACATAGACCTTCCAATACGTATTTAAGATTTATGTACTTGGAAATTCTAATCTATGTGAATCTGATTAACTGATCACTATGTCAACACCCACTATGCTAGGGGGCGGACACATTGTTTGGGTGTGTTCCTCCTACCAGTGTATAATCGCTATGTTGGTTGGGCAGGTTGCAGGAGGATCTCCATGCAGAATTCACTTTCTGTTACTTTGCAGCATACGTACAAGCAATCACCACACTCCAGTGTTCTCTCTCGGCTGTTTTGTTTGTCCCTTGAGTACACACCTAAACTTGGCACTGTACCCTCCTTGAAAGCCACAACTAGTCATGTGGTGTGGGCAATAGCATTTGCATACGCTACACACTGTGTCAAGAAGCTCCCCCTGTTTTCAGCTACTGTACTGTGCACAAGACATGGACAACTCTCCCATGCCCTACCATCCGTTAGCCACTCCTCACTGGCTCGTTGTCCAGTGCGTCTTTCTTAAACTATTTCTAGGGAGAACACTGCCACTCAGCACACACCATGCCACAGTGGTGGATTCTTACCGCTTAGATCGGCTTATAATGCTGGCCAGATCCTATTACTACATTAACTTTAACTTGTTACTTTGTGTTGTTTTATTCCTCTGCACATAACATGACAGATTCTTCAATGCCAGCTTCTCTGGCATCTTTGTGAATATGAAAATTGTCCTCTTCAAAGTGTACCCTGAAAAATTCCCTCTTTAATACACGAAACAATTATAAGAAATTCTGATTAATGGGGCCACTTCATTTATGGAGATAAACCAAAACAATGGCAAAGAAATGTCTCCAATTTTGTGGGTAGCCTCTAATGTCCACCTGAAGGTACATAGCACAAGACATAATTCCACTTGATTGTACTAGAAGGTTAGGATTTGAAACTTATTGAAAGATGGCAATTGTTTTAGAGTACATACGATATCTGTGCATGAAGCTTGTGGTGGATTTAAAATATTTTGAATTTTGATTGGTGTGAGGTGATTGGTGGAATCATAGATACTCGACCCTAAACCTTTAGGGTCGAGTATCTAATGTGGAATGGTTGCTAAGCAGCCTTCTTCCATGGCACTGTGACTTGTGACACTTTATATATTACATGTATGTGATGACTTTATCACAAGAACTAATTGCCTTCACATATTCTAACAATTGCTCACCATAGCTAGACAAGTAACTAGTGACCTGTTGTTGGTTGTGTTAGTTCTGCTGATGTTGTAAGCAGTTTTCGCATTCTTTAGTGGTTAGTGTAGATGCCTGGCAGCTTAGCTGAGTACGTGATGAATGTCCCTATTTGTCCAACATGCTGACAGTGCACATGTAACAAATAGTTCTGTAGTGCGGAGTGAGTCATCCCTCTCAATCAAGGGAGAAATGAGCGTTATCAACAAGTTGTTGTGCTTGCAGTGTGCAGTAATTGTTAACTGTGGCAAAGAAATGGCCCAATCTCACTGCCTAAAGTTATCTTCACTAAACACTCTCCAAATCCCCCATACAGTTGAGTAATTGGCACTTAGCCAATACCGTGTGCATTAACTCAGCTAGTTGAGCCGTTCATGTGTGCATGTGTGCATGTGTGTATACTATGTGTATATTATACATGTGTGTATATTATGTATTATACATGTGTGTATACTATGTGTATATTATACATGTGTGTATATTATGTATTATACATGTGTGTATATTATGTATTATACATGTGTGTACTATGTGTATATATGTATGTACGTATGTATGTTCGTGTGTGAACCATAACTTTCCAAATAATGTAGTGTTTCTGTACAAAGTTGATAGCAGTGTGTGTGTTGGTGCAGTTTGCACCCTGTGTATAGCACAATTCCTCTTTCCTCAGTTTTACAGTGCATAATGTGTTTCCAGGCGATTTCAACACTTCCCGCTTAGAGTTTGGTTGGTTCCAATATGTTCATCTGTATCACTAAGCAACTTTTACTCTTTTGTGCCAGCACATATGTATATAGTCATTCTTCAAATGCCTTAGAAACTGCTGCTAGGCAACCACTAAGTGTCAGATAACTCAACCCAAACACTCTTACCTACAAGGTGATGCAGTTCGCAGTTGGGCAGAGTCTGTTCCTGTAGTTCACTTGCTGTTTCCTAGGACTGGCCTTCATATCACACTGAAAAGGGTTTGGGGACTTCTGTGTGTAAGCAAAGAATGATACAATAGGAAGTCTCAGTGTATGATCAATTAGCAGTTGCTTTGGAGGAAGCCATCTTGAATGAGCACATTTGTGTATGTTTCAGTACGAAAGGTGCTAGACAGTTCGTCTGGTACATGGCCCACCTCCAGTTCTGCGTAACCAATGGCAACAGCTGCTGATATACTGTATGGTCTCATTTGTGGTGTGCATTCTAAGCTTTGTATGTGTACGTAGTCCCTGGGTGAGGATCAGGGATTGGTCAGTTAGTGCTGACAAGAATAGAATGCTCCTTGAAGAGAGTGGCTAACTGCAGCCTTTGCACTCAGCTAACAGGCAGTATGTGTTCTAACCTCAGCAGCAACACAACTTGTGTTTGCCTTAAAATGATTGCACCACCACTGGTGTATGGTATGATGAAGTGTTGGAGTCCAATTGTGCTCTAGACAATTAGTAGTAGTGGAGGTACATAGCCGCTTACCTGAGACTGTGGTGTAGTGTCATCCAGCTAGAGGGGTTTTAGCTGCTTTATGAGCCCTTGGTGGAAGGTAGTGAGAAGTACTTCTATGATGGTGAACTCCATTACTTTGCCAGTATAGCACTCCTCCAATGATCAGTGTCTGCTATGTGGAAGCAAGGTGTCTGTCTGTTTTTCATTGCCTAACGAATTCATTCAATACAGTTGATACTCTAGGCAGTCCAAATTGGCATGTCTCACAATTCCTCGGATTGTGTGCTAATAGTTGCTGTGTATTGTGTACATACGTATGTTTGTCGATTGTGTACTGTTTGTGTACTGTTTGTGTACTGTGTGTACAGTGTGTTGTGTGTGTGTTCTGTATAATTATGTGTGTTATGTACTGTATGGTGCATTATGCTTGCTGTATATTGACTGTGTGTGTGTTATGTATTCTCTTGGGGTACAGCAAACAGTTTGCTGTATGCTGTGTGTGTGCTGTGTACTATACTTGTGTACTGTGTACTGTGTGGTGCCTATGCTTACTGTTTGTGTGCTGTGTCAGCCTATGCGTGCATTGTGTTGTGTGTTTTCCCATGCTAGGTACATATAAGTGCATCAAAGGAGTAAAGTTCAGTTCTAGTTGTTACTTAACCCCACCTGTAGGACTATATGCACTTAACCCCACCTGTAAGACTATATGCACTTAACCCCACCTGTAGGACTATATGTTAACCCCACACTATACTGTTCACTTGAATGTGGAGTACTGGATTTGGTTGTGGATGAGACAAATTTGGCAATAATTGTATGACACTTTGCACATAGTGCTCATGCCTGTGTGAATGCTAGTAATTATTGGTATTCATGTCACTAAGGGTGACGTATCTTTCATGCACTGTATCATCTGTGTCATCACTAGTGACCTGTGCCTTAGTTCCAAATTGAGCATGGTTCCTGTCATGTGCTGAAGTGTGTTAATTTCTCTGGTATGTGGTGTCCTCTTTTGAGGCTAGTAAGAGAATGCCGCCTCTACCAATCTGGGACCTTGGAATGTCCACACGTGATAGCCATCTTCTGCGCTCTGCCGTAAACAACTTCCAGTCATTCCACCACCTTACAGTCAGAAGTGACAGCATTCACTGACTTCAGGGGTATTGTCATGTTACCTCTGCTGTGTTGGACTGAATGGCTTGAGACTTCTGGAGGATTCTGCTATTCTTCCCTTCATCTTCACAGTTAGGTGTGTTCTGTGTTGATACTGTGAGTGCTGGAATGTGGAGATAGTCTTTGTCTGGCCTCTGTATTACCATCAGTGTGGGAGATTGATGTGTGCTTGAGAGTTAGTGGACTAGAGTGGAATGATTGGTGCATTGTGTGTGCCAGTTGGAGAGGTGGTCTTGTCTTATTGATGTTTGGTTATATGTCAAGTTTGTTATGTGAGAAACGTGTTGGTTGAGAAGTGTCATGGAGGAGGAGGAGGAATGTTACTGTTGTCACTGTCTTGTCTTTGGCAGAGAGTCACAGGACAATCTTCCGTGTCATGTTTGTTTAGTGCATACTGTATGATGCTTTATGCTAGACACTGGTTGATGGATGCAGTAATAATTCAAATGTACTTCCCCACTGGTTTTGAGTACCAGCGGATTGTACTGTACTCCCTATAGCACTAGCCAGTGGGTGTGTACAGTATGCAGCATGGTATTATAATTATTACTTCACCAGTCAAATTTACAGAAGCTGCATATATTTGTGCTGTTACCCATCAGTCTTGCACTGTTATGTTTGTCAACCAGTAGTAGGGGTATGTAGCTAGCACAGAGCTTGAATGTGTTGTGCAAGGGTATTGGTGTGCATGCGACATGTGTTCTGTAATGCTACACTTCACTGAAACACAGTGTGTAGCAATAACAGTTCCAGGTAAGAACCATGTTTGGACTCTAGCAGCTGGTTCATTGAGCTAAGGTGTTTGCTTCCCAGTTGCCCACTGGCTATAGTGTAGAGACAATGCACTGTGCGTGTGTGTACCTGTTTGGTAACCTTGCTCTTTTCCTTGTACTTACATGCAGGATTTGTCCCCTTTGGAAGTATCACAGTGAGTTGTGTGCTGTGTTGTGTGTGTGTGCGTTTTTAGCCTCTACAAATGTATTAGTGTAGTACAATGCTATATTTCAACCTGGCCAACTTAGATTCTCCTGTCCTTTACCATTCTTTCTAGTCGTTCATTTCTCTTGTTCCTCTGCCTCCTCCTGTCCTTGCTGCCACTCCTTTCCCTCCCATCCCTCCCATATTCTGTTGCCCCTCCCCTCACTCCCTTCCTTCCCCACCTTCTCCCCCATACAGGTGTTACTTCCTCCCTTGTCTCCCTCTTACACCACTATCTTGCCCCTTCCCTCTCTCCCTTTCCTTACTACCCTGTCATTCTCTTATACTCTCTTCTCCTCACCTACTCTCCCCTCCCCCCCCCCCCCCCCCCCCGGCCCCTTACAGGTGATTGGCTTGCTCCTCCCAAACCAGTCCTTCCAGCAGATGGTCTTCTGGCAGTGGATGAATCAGAGTCACAATGCTTGTGTCAACTATGCCAACAGGAATGCCACCCAAGTAAGCTGCTGCTACTGGTGGCAGTGTGTATACATGTCTTACAGCACATTTACACCCATGGGTGTGAAATAAAGTGATTTACAACACTGTAGGGCAATTGATTATTCTCATACTGTAGATAAGTATGTAGCTGAGACATCTACAGTGAATGTAATCCTGTCATGTGTGCGTGTACGTAGCTACCTGCATATAATGCACCTTCCTATAGCAGCCCGCCTCGTCTTACCACCATTGGTACCAGTATCTGCCTAAAGCGGTTCAATAAGTGACTGGATTAGACTGATTTCACTACACCACACTAACAACAGAGCAGGCCATGTGCTACTGGTTCAGGTTGTCACGTCTTGTCAAGAAGAGACACTCCTGACTGCTTGGCTACACATTGTCTCTCTCATCTTCTGCTGTCTGCCCCTCCCCCTCCCCCTTCTATAGCCGACGCCCACCTCTCGCTTCATTGTAGGTTACATTGGAGCCATCACCAGTTCAGTGGGCATAGCAGTGAGTGGGGTGCCATGCATCACATGACATCACATGGCTATCACATGACTATAACATGACTATCTTTAGGCTATCACGTGATCACCATCTAATTGTCACAACAGCACGGTTTTGAATTTCCATTTTAGCCTCACCATTGTGTACAACATACAAGTTGATCAAAGGATGGTGATGTGACAGCATGTGACACACCCTAGCCCCTCCCACTCCCCAGGTTCTCCTCAGCCTGTTCCTGAGAAGAGCCAGTACCTTGCCTCCTGCCAAGCGCATGCTCATTGAAAGATTTGTCCCCTACCCAGCAGTCGGTGAGTGCACCACTGAATGGTAAGAACATGTACTGGTTGAATGACAATGTATAAAATTATAGTGTATATAGCTACATAGTACAGAATGAAGGTACGTACATACTGAATTGAATGGTAGTCCTTCCTTCACTCTATTGTTAAGTAGTACAGTAAGTCTGCAACAGCACCCACTCCCTCCTCTCCTCCTTCTTGTCCTCAAGCCACTGGTAGTGTGTGCAATGTGGTGCTGATGAGGAATAGTGAACTGAAGACTGGTATTGAAGTATTTGATGAGAAGGGAGAGGTAGTGGGGACATCCAAGGTGGCTGCTAAGAAGGTACGAGCTAGGGAAGATGTGTATAGAGATGCATGGCATTCATGTATGGCATGTGGTGAAGTGTGGAATGGAAGAGTGTACATGTCTTTCGAGTAATTATTGTCCACACTTGTCCTCATCATTCCCACTTCCATCCCCATTCCATATCCCCATTCCCAATCTCCCTGTTCCCCTTTAGGCCATTGTTCAGACTGCTTGGACGAGGTTCTTCCTCCCTGCCCCCATTCTCGTCCTCCCTCCCATCATCATGACTCAACTGGAGAAGTGAGTGGTGTAGCACTGTGTTGGTGGTTTGAGGGGAACACGCACACACACACACACACACACACACACACACGCACGCGCACACACACACACACACACACGCATGCACGCACACACACACACACATACGTACATGCACATATGCACGTGCATGTACTTATCTACCTTCCCTCACACGCACACACACACAGGACGAAGTTCCTCAGGTCCAACGCACGACTTGTCCTTCCACTGCAAGCAGCAGTGGCCACCCTCTGCTTTGGACTAGCTCTTCCAGTGGCCATTGCCCTCTTCCCTCAGAAGTCACAGGTGAGGGGGAGTGGGTGTCTGTTTGGTTAGGAGTATTTGTTTGTGCTGAGTGTTAATGTACAAGTGAATGTATTGAGCGTTTGTGTGTTGTGTAATGTGTGCTAGTGGTGTAGAGTGTGATGGTAGGGGAGTCACAATTCACCTACATACCTTGTGTTGAAAGTGTGCACTGTAGCAGTCAGTAAGTGAAGATTTCACGGGATATCACTTGGTGTCTCGCAATGCCATGCTAACTGGTGTCACCTCACTATAATTACACATCTACACCTAGCTACTCTCTACTACCCTATTTTCCTGCCCTGCAAGTTGTAGAGTAGTGTATGATCAGTCAAGAGCTCACAGTCTAGCAAGCAAACACACATTTAGTAAAATAGTATAATGTGCTGTATAACGTAGGTAGGTGCTATCAAGCTGAAGTTTTCATTAAGATACTGTATATCTTCTATCATTGCACATTATATTAAACAGTTCGATGTTATTGGCTGAATTGTTTACTCCTTCTATCATTGCACTGTGATGCTGCAGGTTCCAACTAGTTCACTGGAGCCTGACATCTCCAAGCTGACCTCAGAGTCACATTTGTACTACAACAAAGGACTATAGCAAGTACAGCCAATGATAGTATCAATTTACATGATTACATCTTCTAGTCCAGTTTACTCAGATTATCACTATTATATTTTGTGATTACAACTTATTTGATCGAAAATTATAATTATATCATGAAAAGTAAGAATTAATTCATCTGTGACTTTTGAATCTACTTACATACTCACATTCATTATATATAATGTTAACTTGTGTGTGTGCACGTGCACATTCTGTGCATGTGTGCGCGTGCATGTGTACATGTGTAATGTGTGTATGATTGATATCCAGCATGCATGTGGTCTATATTTATCTATAATAATTATGTATAATTTATGAGAATTAATGTGGCACTTAATTAAATATTATGATGCTTTGGTCATAATTTATATAGTTATACTATAATAATTATAAAGTGCATGTGAGAGGTGTCCCATGTAAACAATAATTTGGCCCATATATGCGCACGCATACAATTGCAATGCAAAGCAAACTGCATGCATGAGCTTATATGTATATATATGCTTGATGCTGACATCGAGTTGCAGAGATAATATTAATAAATTATGCGACTTGCATGTGCAAGCTATATAGGTTCATCGTTGTGCACGCCCTTGAGCAAATTGCATAATTGTTGTTAAATCCAACACCATCAAGCACTGTTTATGATGCCCGGGCCAGTCTTGACCTTATAGCAACATTACAGTGGTGGTGTTTTTCCTAGTGCTACGACACAGGACTGTATGCATGGTACTTTGCACAATTGCAAGTTACCTACACCTGTAGATAGCTATATACTATAGTCTGACATCACTATAATACATCACCATTTATAAGATTTGCTACGCTAATGCTTCGGAGAACCATTATACCATGCATGTAATGGTATCTTCGTTCCATTTAGCTACATGTCTATATACGTTCAATCAAAAGCGGCTGCCGCAATTCAAGAATTCCTACACTCAAGAACGTTAATTTTCCTGATTATAGCACATATTACACAAACCAGTACTAGTGCTATGTGTGCTGCATCAATCTTGGCAACGTGCAGTACCTATATAACATAAAGTTTAATAAGCAGCTTACATATGACCACTGCCATAAGGTGCAATTTGCCATGTGTATATGCAATAAAGGAGGCATATTCTCAAGATCATTACGCTCACAATGGCTTTGTGCAATCCACAGGAAAAGGAAAGTCCTGAAATATAAATCCCATGAAAGGATGTGTATATGGTGTTTAATAGACAAAGCATGTTATATAATTATAGCCAAATGGTATATAAATGGCTAAATATAGTACTGCTTCAGAAAAGTTAACAAGCTGCAATATTAATATTCTAGCCCTTCTGCTAGTGTTCTTTCAAAGCCTTGCACTAGCAGTATATAAGGTGGGAGTGGTCCACTCTGAAGTGCAAAATGGTTGTTTCATTCTCTATAGGATTTGATGCCCCTTAATATACTGCATGCTCAGATCCAATAATTCATGAGTATAGCCATTGTGATGTTCTCATACTGTAATATGAAATATTTGTCCAGCACAGCAATACAAGATTATTTCTACCACCAATCCTTGTAGTGGGTATATATAGACTAATAAGCAAATTTGCTTTCCACACCATAAGTATATAACATGTCAGTTTTGTATGTTGTACTACACTGAAAGGTACAGTAAGTAACATTAATTGTTGTAAAAGCAGCATGGATTGCTTAGCTGTCATAATGCATGTGTACAGAAAATTGCATCAACACAAATTACAGAATGCCTTTAAGTTACTAGGGAAAGGAATACCATGTACAGTAATAGAGAAAACATAGTGTGTAATGCTGATTTGAAATGTGTGAATTAATAGTCAGTAGTTTCAACATTTAGCACTTGAATTGGTATGTAGTGCATAGGTAAATGTCAGTAACAGAAGTACGATTGTATGAGATACAATCCTCAGCTACTGACCGCTAAGGGTCTTCCATGCTGATTGAGCAAATTTCTTGGTTGAACCCCAAATTCCCTTCTTGTCAGCTTCAGCTTTAGCCAATTTCTGCGCCTGTTTTAGAGCATCATCCTCGAAAATTTTGTCATCTCTCACAGTGGACAAAAATTTTGCCTCTTGTCGAACATTCGTGAGACATTCAACCCTTCCCAAGAATCCCTCTTTGCCTTGCTGTTTTTCGGACTGTATCAGTAGGTCAATGTACTCCACTTCGCTGAGGGGATTTGGACGAAGGGCAATTTCATCAAGACGTGCCAAGATTTGCTGTGCTCTGCGAATCATGAGGAAGACTTCATGGTACCTTGCTGCTACGTCTGCTCTGATCATGCCTACAACATCCTCTTTGGATGACTTGCCACACATTGCATCTTCATATCGCTTCTTGAGGTCATCATAGGTTTTTTCTACAGTCACTTCCTCTAACTCAAACCAGAATGGGTTGTTGCAGTGCTTTGTCCAGTGGCATTGACCTGGGCACACTGTACAGTGGTCTTCACTCATGGCGGCACATCCTCGTTTATGGTCATTGTTTGGTATGCAACAAGGGTTATGACAGGTGAAGTTGCAAGTGATACAGTTAGTAACATACCAACCTTCACCTTCCATGTCATGCTTCACTATTTTATGCTCCTTGACTTTGTAAGTGAAATTTTTGTTTGCCTTGATATCAGCTTCATGCTGCTCCATGATTTTCTCCTCCTGCTTCAGAGTGTCAATCTTGCTCAAAATTGCTTGTATTTGTGGCTGGAGGCTTTGCATGATAGCTTCCAGCTGCTCTCGCTCTTCCAACACTTCTTCGGTGAGCTGTAGACTTCTAACCTCCATTAATGCTAGCTGCTTAAAGAATGCACGAAAACTTGCCATTCCCATGTCCCAGAACACAGGAAAAATTGCATCTCTTTACGGCCCCGTAACAACGCAGAAACATCTCCGTATTTAACGTTTTTACGGGATGTTACGTAATACCGTCTGCCCAAAATGACGGACCCCGTTCCTACCGTAATGGGACCACTTTTTTAAAACGGTGACCGTTCTTAGCCGTATAATCGGCTGTCTCACACCGTCTATACCCGTAACTGAGACGATTCCAGTGCTGTTTCACCGGTCTGCGCACGGTGCGGAAGCACAGTTCACAGCTGATCGCCACGGGATCCCGTACTAGGCCGTATATACCTAGCTAGCTATACGTAGCTATAGCCACCATGCAGCGTACGCATGCGCCCAGCACAGTAGTGCTATAGACAGACAAATACTGGTAACAGTGTTACAAAATAGAAGATACACATAAGTAAAGATGTTCTGTTCTTCAAAAAGTGTTCCGCATCCACTCCAGAGTATTTTCACAATCTTCACTTTCCATTCTCTGCTTCACTGACCAGGGAACGTAACAGCCGCCTCATGGCCATTCTCGTTTACATTAGCACAAGTCCATACTGTAGGAAGCAGTAAAACAAGCCATTAACCACCTGCTACACACTTCTCACATGTACAATTCACACAAACACTATAGCTAGCATGCTATTGCTTTACCTCACTTTCTTGGCCAGTACATAATTGTTGTCTTTGGTGGATTTCTTGGGCAGGACATGACTTGCTTTCAGCATTGCCTTCGTATGATGGCTAGATGAGTTGCTGTATAAAGAGAAGTCAAATCTCAGGGTAAGACACTGCATAGTTGCCATGATGAAGAGATTTTGAACTCCTTCACCTACCCATGAGGCCTATTCATTTTTCTGCAGAATGTTCCTCTTAGGTTGAACCATCTCAAGAAACTCTGGACAGTGCAAGACACGAGAAGGAAGAAGCATACAGCTAGCTACAGGAAGATCTGGACATTCTGACAGTTTTAGCTAGTATATTTCCTAACTACCACGTACCTTCTTCTTAGCTTACTGCCACAGGCAAGACAGTAAGAGTGACTCCCTTTTTGCTTTGGCGTTCCTAATCCATCTTGGGATACAGCGCTAAACGCGCAAGCTGTGATAGCTACGCACGAGGAACAAAGTGTTAAGTAAGACACTAAAACTAGCTCTCATAAATCGTGAATAACGTAATAAACAGCTTGCGTATAGATAAGAAGCACATACCTTAATATTTTATGGTCTTCGCCTAGCATGCACCGCAACAGGCACAGTCATGATGACACGGACTCCTGTTCTTCCACCCTTCGCGATCGCTCTCTGTCTGGCTCGCATGATGATTTCAAACCAACCGCGGTGACGCCTCAGCATATTGCGCATGCGCAATTGCACGTGCGGTGAAGACTACGAGGAGTATCCTGGATTTGGCGCGATGTACCCGGGGGACTCGGAGCTAACGCAAGATGTCTGCTTCGAGTGTAAGTCGTTGTATGTTGTCACACTCTCAGTATTGAGTGAACCCACCTTCGAATGGGCTGTATCTGCCTTGAGTGTATGTCATTGTATGTTGTTTCATTCCATTCATCTATGTCATTGTTTGATTGCAGTATTTCAAACTGCTAACACAAACTGGAGAACATGGAGCAATGGAGCTTGTTGGATCACAATTCAGCATAGACGATTCTCCACCCGAAGATCCATTATGAAATACTGTCGTCTTTTGGCAATGCAAATGTCAAAATGTGTCGTCTTGGCAGGGGCTGTGTGTGTGTGTGTGTGTGTGTGTGTGTGTGTGTGTGTGTGTGTGTGTGTGTGTGTGTGTGTGTGTGTGTGTGTGTGTGTGTGTGTGTGTGTGTGTGTGTGTGTGTGTGTGTGTGTGTGTGTGTGTGTGTGTTGTGTTGTGTTGTGTGTTGTATAGCTTATACTTTTTCTTTTCTGCCCACTGTATTGTCAAGATGTTTTGTCTTTCGGCAGGGGCTTTGTGTGTGTGTGTGTGTGTGTGTGTGTGTGTGTTTTTGCTTATGTAAAGTGACTTCTATGGGCTAGTACTGACTAAACCAATGTTCCATGTTGCAGGGGGGTTGGTGCTACATTGTAGGGCTGAATGTGCTCAGCTAGCATTAGTCTATACATTCTGTCAATATGCATGTGTGTGTGTGTTAGATTGTACGTATACAGCTGCCAGCTATAGGAGGCATGTTCCTTGCTGCAGGGGTTTGGTGCTACATGTGTGGCGCTGAATGTGCTCAGCAGGCCATGTATCGTCCTGTGTGAGAGGCTGTGTTTACCAGCACACTCTGCAAGTGTAGCAAGGTGAACCTCCTCCGTAGCATGCACACAGGACTACTTATAGGAAGCTAATTGCTGCAGGGGTTTGGTGCCATGTTGTGGCGCTGAATGTGCTCAGCATTAGTGTATATTCTTCGTAATCTCTGTATGTGCTATTGGCAGTTATTATATATTGTAGGAGGCATGATTCTTGCTGCAGGGGTTTGGTGCTACATGTGTGGCGCTGAATGCACTCAGCTGGCCATATATCAACCTGGCTGTGTTTACCCGCTCACTGCACAAGTGTGGCTGGGTTAACTGCCTCCATAGCATGCACACAGGACTACCTAGGGCACCATTTGCTGCAGGGGTTTGGTGCTACATTGTGGCGCTGAATGTGCTCAGCATTAGTGTGTATACATTCTATCAATATGCATATGTGTGTGTGTTTGTGTGTGTGTGTGTGTGTTTGTGTTGTGTGTTGTATAGCTTATACTTTTTCTTTCTGCCCACTGTATTGTCAAGATGTGCTGTCTTTCGGCAATTGCAATATAACTGTCGAGATGTGTCGTCTTTCGGCAGGGGCTCCGCGTGTTGTGCATCTGTGTGTCGTTGTGTGTTGTGTGCTGTAAATTGTATTGTGGCTCTGTTTACTGTATTGTCAAGATGTGCCATCTTTCAGCAATGCTACTGTCCAGATGTGTCTGAATTGACTGAGGCTGTGTGGACAGTTGGGAGAACACAGTCTCTTGTGACCCTTTCATGATGTTCTGGAATTGTCTCTGGCTTATTCTCATAGTGTGATGTATACGTCACTGACATTTCATTCCAAAATGCTGTTTGTTTGCTATCAGTCAGCAGTTGGATACACTTTATTCATCAGTGTGAGCATCATATCAAATTTCTGACAGTGTGAGAACTACAGACAGCCACTGTTACATAGCTGTTCTGCCCTAATTGAGGGTTCATCAGTGCAGTTGGATGAGACAGATATACAGAAGCGCAAAAGGCATGGTGACACACTATGGCCTGTTGGAATACTCAGGCCAGGTGCACACATTGACATAACTATGGGCATGGAGGCATGCATGAATGGTCCAGCGTTAAACACACACACATGCAGGCAGCCTGGCACGAACAGAAGCATACAAGCAAACTTATAGCATTCTCTCAGAAATATAGCTTTAAAACTGTGCACTGGGCTATTTATGAGTAGTAGCTAGTGGGATGGCTGGGTGTGGAGGGGATGTCACCCTCCTGTGCAAAGTGCAGTAGCTGAACATGAGAAGACATGGCATGGCTTGGTGTAATGCATGCAAACATCATGCACTGGTATTTACCTTCAAAGAAGATATACTGCTGTGTTTGCAGCCTCAAGGAGGGTTTATAAAGAAGGGAGAAGGGTTCTATACCCTTCAAGAACAGCTTAGAGACAATACTGAGCAGACTCGCCGTCGACGGAGTCACTTCTAATATGTAGCTATATCACTCGCGCTGACATCGATTCGTGCGCACCCGCAATTGTCCAAGTTAATAGTGTCCTCGGCTCCGCGCTAAGTGGAGACAGAGATGGTTTGACTTTGGGCCTCCGGCTCGCTTCTTTGTTGGCTGGTTGCCTTTGCTTGCACAAAATTAGCTTCGTGACACGGCATGGGTGCAAGTGCTACGTACTTTTTTCGGCAGGTCCCCGTCGCTTCGTATTGTCTGTGGTTCGCGATCAGAAAGCCTAGACCCGTCTCCATCCATCGTTTCACCCGTAGACCATTAATATCCTTGGCCTTTACCACAGCCGAGTGCCACGGTCTTTATACGGCCGTATTTGTCGTTGAGACGGGATCCACGGCACTCCGTACCATCCAGAATACGGAAAGACCGTAATATCACCGTATCTTTCCCAAAAGACGGATACTCGCAAGTCCGTATTAGAGGGCAAATTTTCCTGTGGAACATTTTGTCGAAGCTTTGGTCTTCACTTTCATCATTACCGCCTTCATCTTCTGCAAAAATGGCCGAGTTGTTGAACTTGAATCCCTTACAATATTCCATTCCAGCAGCCTTCACGGCTTCTAGGACAGGGGGTTTCTTGCCATCAGCAAACGTGGTCATTAGCAGAATGTTACTGCCAATATCTTTCCCAAACATGGCCAAGATGGAGTCAAAGACATACCTTTGAGTGTGTGTCAGTCGAGCTAAGGATGCTTGTGAGACAAATCCAATGCCATGAATGTGATCAATGCCTTCCTGCCCTGACATGGAGAAAAACTCCTTTATTTGAGCCACAATACGCTTGTCACTCTCTAATCCTTTTGTGTCCCCAAAGCCAGGTGTGTCCACAATGGTGAAAGTGTGTGGAAATGGGGAATCTGCTTGCCTGTGGATGGTGTACGCTGTAATTTGACTTGTCTGGCTATGTGCCTGGCTGGCACCCCCTTCATCTTTGATGATCTTGAAGCGAAATTTGTCTTCCCATTGAACGCCAAAAATGTAGTTGACTAACCCATTAATTAGAGTTGATTTTCCAGCCCCGGTAGCACCAACAACTAGCACAACATATTCCTTTGCATCAGCACATGGTTCACCAAACTGGTATTTAGCAACACCCTTCTCTTTACTGGCTACCACTAGCTTCAAATTCAGTTGAAAAATGCTTTGGGTGCCAGATTTGATAAGACTTGATCATGAGTTGCTCTTCACTTTCAAGGCTAGGCATTGTGGGGCTGAAGCAAGTGGCGTCAATGGAGAAACTACTGCTTGTGGCGTAGAAGGATGCAGTTTTCTGGTTGTGGGTTCCGTTTGCAAGTCTTGCCTTTGTGATGAAATGTCAGCAGTGACAGCTGAAGCCTTGGTGTCTTGCATGATCGAGGGAGTGGCCACAGGATGCTCACCCTATATATGAAAATAGACACGAAGAAACTAGTTACAATCATGCAGTGTGATAGTTGTTGTACAACTCTGATTGCAAGATGATATTATGATTGAGTATCGATCGGGTTCATCATTTTCACTCACTATGGGACAAATTAATTGACTATAGTGCAGACTCTTTCAACCTGAGAAATTCATGCGCAATTCATCTTGCCCATTGTGACTGGATTTTGGACTTGCCTGCATGTCAATTTATGATGTGCGAACGTAAAGGGTTAACCAAATGTCAGCCAGGTGACTTTCTGTATTGCCATGTTCCACCCATGGAAGTATGGTAATACAGTATAATAATAATTTCATTGTTAGGTGTCTCCATATAGCCAGGCAAGACAATACTAAGAGTTGTGCACTTCAGGCCTGTACTTGGTGCATGTATTTCACAATGTCTATTCCAATGCATTTTGATTTAATTGCTATGAAGTTTTACACAGCACTTAACTTGTAATTGTTCTTTGTATTTATAGAACTTCCTTTAGTCTAGATTTTACATACACTGATGATTGCAGCATTGCTGCTGTTTATTGAGATAAGTCTCATGTAGAAGGTAATCGATATTACTGAAATAGACCAAGTTCTCATAAACCCTGGTAATGAGAGAGTGATATGGCGTTGCAACCTCTAAAATTGGTACCCTATCAAAGCTCCAGCCTACGACTTCATTTCACCTATGTCAGGTGGCAAGATGTTCTACGAAGTCAATTATGTTGTTGATGCTAGTGAAGCAGCTGTCTGTCCTTCTTACCGTTATTGGGGAAAGAGAACTTTGTATTGCACACTTAGACCTGGATACGAGCAGGACCACCTGTCAACTGAGACAGCATATTATGGGGCACAACTTTGCTGGCTATCTGTCAACTGAGATTTCAGAGGTACACTTCATCTCCTAAAACCCCTCAAAACTACTTAATGTGAAGTCTTTACAGTGAAGGCAAACAGCAGAGATATATATTTAGTCTGTGAGCAATCTGACATTCCAAAAAGTCTTTAACACTGCACAGGCCATGAAAGTGCCATCAAGAAAACCAAGTCTTTGCATGGACCACAGCGTGTTTCAGTAAATTACCCAAATAATGAAGAACTTATCCTGGAGAAAACAAATGAACCTGGAATAAACTCATAATCATGCATGAAGAAGCATTCAGTAGCTTTGAAGTACTTCACCCACTGCACCTTGCTACTGTGGTAAATCAATTGTCATTTTCTGAAGCTACTTGCCATTTATGGTGAAAGAAATAGTAAAGCTGCATGACTTGTGGAATGTCACTATTAGAAACACTGCGGCTTACACAGGAGATTGCATGCTGTAATACCTGCGAAGACTGAATCCGTGTTCTAATGCAGGATGGGCCAAAGACCGGGTTGTATGACAGACCATGAGAAGATTGGGCAAACGCCACTGTTATAATGATATTCATTGGCATTATTAGCATATTCATTGCCCCCAAGCAACCACGTGCGAAGACCGGGTGTAAGTTGCATGTGGAAGACCGGATGCCAAAATTCAAATGCAGATTGCGAGATGGGCGAACCGGACAATCCTTTAAGCTTCAGTGAGGTTTCTTTTGCTAATGGAATGGACTAAAGCACTGAGGTAAGCTCAAGTGGTATATTTTTCACTGTTCTATGATTTTTCAGCGAACTCACTGCATCCTCCGCTTCTTACTGATTCCATTTACTTTCAGTAGCTAGCTACTGTCTAATGGAATTGATAGCCAGCATCCAAAAGGTACACTTTACTGCAGAGCCACTGCAATGTTAGTAGTAATGTGGTCCTTATGCATAGATGCTCTACAGACTCGGCATTTCCAGCACATTCAATGATGCAACCATCATTCCAGCATGAAGTCTAGACAAGGTATGTGAGCATTCATTTTTGTGTTTGCATGTATTGTTCCATGTGCTTTAGCAGAATGAGAATCTATATAAAGTATTTACAACCGCTGTCCTTCTATCTTTAGGCGATACTCTGCCAATGCCACTCCACCTCACAGTGAGATATGCTAAGGTACACTTCTGTCAAGGCTGCTTGCTTACATGTATGCAGTCCATATCTGTTTCATTTTGTATTGCATTGCAGCTGGAATTTCTCTTTGGGATACCTTTAGCTACCACCAAGCTCTGGTCTGTCCTCATGTGTACAGGAATGACACGGATGCCACACTGTTCTTTAAGGTACACACATGCATGTAGAAATTGCTCTAAGTTCACTTGTATTTTGTTCTGCAGCATGCCTCATCTCACTAAACGCTTGTCTACAGGACTGTATATCCATCATGTTGGGAATCTGCTCTCTTGGATGCACTGAATAACTAGTGAGCATTTCACTAGAGACTTGAGGACTAGAGGTTTAACTAGTCACATCATTCTAACTTTCCCTGTCTTCTGTTGAAAGTGTTCCCCCCTTCTTTCTTTAAACAGCTACAAAGAGATAATCTGGATAGAGGCGCAGCTGCAGCTGCAAGTCCTTTACCAAGAACTCGAGGTTTTGTAACACTTCAGACAAGATTCTTTATTTTGCAGTATTATCTATTCAATTTGTAAGGATTCTGAGCTGTACGTCGCAGATCGATGTGTAGGTCGCCATTTTAAATGTTTTGGATCTGCGAATGACGTCTGGTGCAGCAGAAGCTGGGATGAATGAAGAACAGACGTGTGGAAGACGGCAGCAGACAGTGCGGAGACCACCTAGTCTTCTAGAAAGACCAATTTGACAAAGCTACGGTATACGCCCCGGTCTTACACATGCGACGAATACCTGAGAGTGACGGAAACAGTCTTCTCACGCAGACGAATCCGGTCTTTGCATAGTGTTCTTTGCAATACTGCGTGCAAGACTGCCCAGTATTCTAAGCTCCAATCTCTTGTGTTAGGCTCACATTACACACAATGACTTGAAATTGTTTTCATTGTGGAGTTATTCGGAGCAGAGTCACTATGTAGTGGTGTTGATCATTAAGTTTAGTCTTGTGGAGAAGTTGTTTGGATTGTCATTGAAATTTGGCGTTAAGTTATTTCTATTATTATTATTATTATAAAGAAGTTATTTCAAGGCCTAGGTTGTGCCCTCAGCATTTTATTGTACAGTCACAAGTGATCTAGCAACAAGTTAACTTCTATAAGCTCATAAAGAAAGAGGGCAATTTAGCTGGTCCAAATTTGGCCATGCCAATTACAAATTCTGTCATTATTATTTTACTATCAAAATCTGAATGAGTACTGGTTCCCACAGGGCTTTGAGGGTGGTAACCTCTTTATCACAAGAATATATACGCCCGAAAAAGCACAGTCGGTTTTGAATGATCATCACTTGCCCACAGATCAGCCACTGCTTTATTGCAGCCAGTTATCCAGCCAGCTCCCAGTCTACCACCTCCTTTCACTCAGCCAACCGCTCCTGGCTTCAGTGGGTGTACATTACAAGGATTTGGAAGAATTTACTCGCCATTTTGTTCCAGAAACACGCTTGGTGACCCAGAAGCGTGTTCTACAGAGTCTTCTTTAGTACTCTCGCATAGCCAGCCCCTTTCCACTGTTTCGGATGCTGCTCTCTGAGGCTACACATTGATCTGGCATGCTTCCATGAGGTACTGGTAAGCCACTTTGCGAGCCATGGTTGCTCTGCCATTGGCAGAATGTTTGCGGGCACTTTGCCTCTTGGAATGCACCGAAGTCTGGCCTGACAAAGCTCTGGACTTCGAAGAGTCACACACCATGTCTGTCTGCTGTGGTGTTCTGGCATGAAGCCTGGTTTGTGCATTGTGTTCAGAGTTAACTTATAATTATAGCTCAATTGATTCAAGTGACCTTTTGAATCGTCATTATGATAAAGGGGCGTTTAGCCAGTTTACTGACCTAACTGCAGCATGTGGTAAATCTTTTACTAATCTACCAGTCCTTTGATGTATGATGTCATCATGTGATAAGAGCACTTACAGAAATGTTGGAATTTACTGAGTCACCATTATTGTTCGAGAGCAAGGTGATAATACTATATTTTGAGGGAGCTGTTGAATTCCTCACTTAGAGCATGACTTACATTGTAAAACTGTTGTATCTAATATGTATGCATCTTGTGGCACACTGCTTATTTAGAAGATGAGCTCACAGTTGTAGTGACTTCAGCGATTGATTTGCTAAAAGCCTATTTATACATACTTAACATGTGTGTATAAAATTTAATATATGGATGAAATCATTATTTTTCTAAAGTTTATCGTTAATTATCTACCTAAACTTTCATGAGTTAACAAAACAGCCTTAAAGTGTAAAAGTTTTACTGCATGGCAAGTGACATTACTATCATGTTTTTCATGTGCCCATCATGTTTTCCATGTGCCATACTGTAGCTAACGAGCTATCAGAGTATGAATCACTATACCTTACCCTTTGTTGATGAGCACTGTTATGTCCTTTGAAATCAGCTAGGAGTGCCTTCACCATTTTCCTAGGCCCAACTTTTGGGAGTATTTCCTTCAGCTCATCATCATCCAAATCTATTAGGCCTGCTCCTGAGATTCCATTCTCCTTGATGGCACTTGCAGTTTCAGCATTGACCTTTTGCGACAGCCAAGCATAAAGATCTTCCTCATCAAGTTTGTCCAAGTTTTGTGCCATCTAAGCACAGCGAGAACCAGTGATCATGACTAGTGCAGTAACATGAGTCACAACATTGGGCAGGAACAATGAAAAGCTAAAGAAACTCCACAGTATGTAATTGACTATACATACAGTGCATAACATTAGGTATCACAATTCTAGAAAGTTGATTCAATTTCATGATGATTGCTGCCATGGGCACATAATAGATAAGAGTGGGTATTTTATACAACAATATGTGAGCGAATTTGAGAAAATGACGCATTTCGCGCAATATGTAAAACAGTTATGCGGGTGATATATATATATATATGGCATCATTCATATCTGTGCATGGTACAGTCCCTATCTTGTGGCCAAGTTTGAATCCTATAGTCCTTCTCTGAAGCTCAAACGAAGACTGCAAATTTACACGCGATGTATACGAGCATGTCGCGTAAACGTAAAAAGCTACACACATTATTCAAGGCAACCAGGCCTTGCTCAAACTCAACATATGTACACTAATCCAGCATTCCTGCCAAGTGTCAAGACCTTACCATGCCGAGGACGAACCAGATACGCTTCCCACGATTATCAACCCAACTTGTCTGCCATTTGTGCCATGACTGGAAGTCCATGTTAAACGCCTTTTTCCAGCCAAGCACATAGCATAATTTCATATTAAATTTTTAGGCAAGCGTATCTCAGGAAATGAAGCAGCTATCGAAGCACAACAAAGGGCAATAGAGAGCTCAACCACTCTGTTTTAATTAACACTGTGTCACTAACTCGAAATTGATAAATTACGCAAAATTGAACCTTTCTAAAATCCGCTCACATAAAACAATTGGTTATGTCTCATGCATGTGAGTTATGGCTATGTAAACAATGCGGTTGCTGTGCGCGGCTGATTTTGACCTTCGTACTTTCCTCCTTTTCCCCTCTAAATCGAGTCTGGAGAAAGCAAGAATGGATGAAGACGAAGCCCGAACTTTCTTCTTCATGCGAATGCCTGCTATTCATTGTTATTCATTCTGTGAAGCGAGAAATGTCGCCGTATGCGAACCCTATAAAATAACACTTATTACGGAAGCAGACTTTTTTGAGACGGTTAAGAGGCAAAGCAAAGACATGGGCAAGGGAAGAAACATACTACCTAACTTTTTCATGTGGGGGATTTTTGTAAACCAACCCATCGTCAAGTTACATCAGCGCAACTGAATATTTCGAACACGTTCATGCACTGCGCGCGCTGTAACTCTATGCAGAGACCCAGTACAAAAATCCCCCACATGGGATCGCTAGATCGTACCTTTTGCTTGCCATTTTAGCCTTCAGCGCACAATTATCCTTCATACAAAAAGTCTGCTACGCGATTTAGTGGCCGTACTCGTCACCTGGCTGTCAAACAGCAAAAGTCACATGAGGTCACGCGGTATTCCTGTGACATTTTCCGAAAATGGCCAACAACACGGTTTTGTATCCCACAATTCGGCGGTTCTGCTTGAACGATTCGACCAAACCTTTACATTTAGGATTGCTCCCGTCTTTAAGCACGCATGTAGTAGCCGAACACAATTGTTTAAGGCGATTTTGTCTAGAACTTCCTGTGCAGTCACGCGAATGTCACATGACAACGCTCACGTATCCATGGCAACACAGGAATTCACACCTTTCAGGTGTCATTTTTTCTTATATAAACAGAACTGCCATATCCCACATGCGCATGCTACCTTGTTGCTCTATGTCTAGTATCTATTGTTATACAGTGAATGCACTTTCTATTGTTTTCACAAGTTTTACATTTAGCAGCTGAACCATTTCATGTTTCACGTTTTGAGTGGTAAGTGCTGAGATACATACCTCTTCAAGGTTGTAGCGATGTTTTCCATCAGCTTTCCCAACACTGTGCATTGGTGCAGCAGGACTGTGTTGTGGTTGCCTTTCTGCAGAGCCTGCAGATGTGCTCCCCATTGGTTGCTGCACATCCGCAGGATCACACTGACCATTGGGTGGTGTTTCCTGCAGGATGAAAATTAACACAATTCATTGGCTATAAATCAAGTGGCAGACTATATAGTTAGTTTCTATCAGTTGCGGACTATATAATCAGTTTCCTGCATAAAATAGGCCTGAAGCTGGATGTGCATGGCCTGGGTTAATTGTTCGCATGGATTTTGCCATTAACAGCTGCACACAAGAACAGCACATCACCGAAGAGTTTTGAACATTAGGTGGAAACTCAGAAGAGCACTTATGTTGGCACAAGTAAGGCAGTCGAAACACTGTGTATGTGGTCGCTGTAAAGACTGATGCTGATATTGACTGTCACTAACCTTTGTTTGAGCAGTACCTGGACCACTGCCTTTGAAATCATCAATGAATTGTCAGAGTTGCAAGTCTACTTGTAGTTGTTTCACCCTTGCCGCATGCACCTGTATAATATTATACAATATACCCCGTTGCCATGGCAACCGCGCGAAAATATATCGCGTAAACAAGCCAGCCGGGATATAACAGGATCTAAGAAGCATATACATGCACAGGGGCGCTTAAATCCTGTTATATCCCAGCCCAAATATGGAAGGTGTGAAAGATAACAAAAGAATTGTTATTGATAACAACGAAGGTGTCAAATCCACCAAAGCACAAATGCAGCAACTTGCAGTCAGCTTCAACTTTGCGTGGCTTTGGAAGAGTCGGCAAAGCATTGAAAAGGAGAATACCTCCCTCCATCACGCTGCAACCAATGCACGCAAGCCAACAACGTAAAGTGCTCCGTAGCCGTACTGGATAAACCATGTACGTGACCCGCACAGTGCACACACGAGAAACACCAAGCTCGTACGCTAATTCGTACGCAAGGGCACTCAAACTCACTGCAGCAGTGGGAACGCACTGTTTCAAGGGGAACAGAAAGTCAAGCAACGAGCATAAAGAACCCTCGAAGCACACGAAGGCCGAGAACGTCGCAGAAGCCTCAATCACTTCACTGTCCCCTTAAAGTGTTGCTCCAATGGCTTAACTCCAGGCAAAAACTTCACAGCACTTGTGAATTCAACAAAACTTGGCAGCCGTTGTTCAGATCTGCCGCCCTGGAAGAAGCCCGCCCTTCGAATAAGAGCCTAGACGCGCTAGGCGGGGTATATATCACTTATACCACGGCGCTTCGGTGTATATGGATTTTAGACGCACTCGCCCTCGGGCGCTTCGCGCCCTCGGGCATCGTGCGCCTAAAATCCATATACACCTCAGCGCCGTGGTATAACTAATACTTGGTGTACAATATATTCATTTTGAGTTGGTGTGCACAATAGACAGTCACTTACAGCTGCATGACATTTGCATACATTCAGTAGTTGAACAAACCTTCGGTTGGGCAGTGCCTTCTCTCTTAAAGGTTTCAAGCAATCTCTTTATCTCTTTTCTAGGTCCAAGCTTTGATACAACTTCCTTCAGCTCATCATTGGTCAATTGCAGTAAGTTTGCACCTGAGAGTCCATTGTCCTTGACGGCACTGGCTGTGTCTTCATCAATCATTTCTGACAGCCATAGAAAAAGGTCATCCTTGCCGAGTTTGTCCAATTTTCCAGCCATCTATTTATTGAAATATAATAGCATAGATATAAAATAAAAATGCATACCATTTTAGTCACTAGGATTAATAAGCTTGTTCTGTACCACTATAGACACAGCATCTCCTTAACTTTAAAAGTTAATAAGTACATAAAGCACAGTGCTCCCTTTTGTCACCCCAGAAAATCTCCCTTCCCTCCTCTGGTAAGCTTGCAGCTATATGTATTGCATGTATGTACTAACTACATAAGCAGTACACATGGCAAACATAGAAAAAGGCCATATTTCTACTGTAAAATGACAATGTTTCAATATGTAACACTGTTGAGTCAAGTGCAGGTGGTGCATGTAACCATGTGGGAGATGAAGACAGTAGCAATGTGCACATGCACAAATCTGCCAAACCTGTCTGCACCAGTCCTTTCTGGCTGAGTATATGCAAAGTCAATACTCATTACACTTGACTCAACAATGTGCTACATTCACTAGGCCAGGTATAGTGATTCATAACAGTTATCATTATAAGTCTCATCTTGTTCATACCTCTTTAGTCTTGTAAAAATCTTTTCTGCCTTGCTTTTGTGAAACACGCATTTGACTGTCACGGATTGCAGATTCCTCTTTGGCAAGGCTTGCAGAACTGCTCCTCTGAGTACGTGGTGATTCAGCAGCAGTCATGTCTGAAGCACCAGCTGGTGGATATTCTAAAGTGGCAGATGTAGGACTGGTAACGGGCTCTAATTGGGCTCCTTTGTGCATATGTGCATGCCCAGGAGGATCACGGTCAGCAGATGGGCTTTCCTGAAGGATAGATTGCAGAGGATGCATCATCATCATCTTATGTTATCTATATACCAAGTTGATACTGGTCAATTTCATATCGATGTTGTGGTAAATAATAGGCATTGTAGTTGAGTACTGAGAGCAGTACTCATTTTAATTTCAGCATGCACTTTCTATGGATTAATATGACAATTTGCTGTCAGCTTATTCACTCTCTAAAGATGTCGCTAGCAAAGTTGGGGCTGGCTATGAAGCCTCCTCATACTTGCCTCGCTCTTGTATGCTATAGGCTTCGAAAGTATCCCGGAGTAAAGCCAATTCGTTACGAACCTGAGTGACACTGTAACCACCGTACCGTATCTAACCGGACCGTTGGAATATCTCGGTCCGCTTCTGCATGCGACCGTACCGTACCGTACCGTAATTACGGTATGGTATACGCTGCTCGTTATGCTATGCCGGCCTCTCATGGACCAACTTCGCCGGACTAAAGTGGCAGAACTTTCCAGGGCAGCCGCTCTAAAAATAGAGTAAAGACGATATAAGGTAAACCGGGGTAATTTCGTCACTAGGGTAATTCCGTCACTAGGGTTTTGTCTCGACTCTTGTTCCTTGGCTGTGGGCTTTAAGGTCACCACAACACCGCTGTTTTAGAACCAATCCACTGCACTGTCTAAACCTAAACGGATGCGAGCGCGCTCCTTTTCGATAAGTAGTGGTAGACTCACACGACGGAATTACCCCGCCCTGAAATAGTGACGGAATTACCCCGGTTTACCTTACGCCGAACAAACTGCAGCGAAACAGCGAGAGCGAGCTGGTCGGTAATTGCTTTCTATCCGGATCACCCGACACTAGTAGTATATACTGTCCCTGTCATTCGTTACAACGTGTATCGTATAGTACGCCCAGCGTAGTGTAAACAAGGTACAGTGCGGACCGTCCGCCCGACGCGTATACGCGAACGCGTAACAAAGTATTTGCTGTCGTAGCGCCATGCATGCCTAAAAATTAATGGCTATTAGTTGACAACATTTAGCAGTCACTTGGTTACCTCAGCTGCAGGGGCTTTCTTGGCTTTAAGGTATCGAATAATCTTCTTTCTCTGTCCCATCTTTGAGAAAAGGATTGTCAAATCACCTTCAGTGAGATCAAGGAAGTCTTCTCCTGTCATTTCTTCATCTCTTATCACCGTGGCTATGTCTGGACCAAGGTCCTTCTCCAAAGCCTGGTAGAGCGCATCTACATCTAACTCCTTAACAGGTAATTCCGCCATTCACATTACCAAGCCGCGGCCGTATGATTGGTTCCAATTGATCTTCTCTTAGACTAGCAGACGACACTGACATTTTTATACTGGAATGCATATGGTTGGTAAGGTAGTTAGCCCCACCCCCAACTGACGTATTACCATACATGGTCAATAGGTAGACTGAGCTATGGGAAGGTCAATACAGGCTTGTACGCATGCGTGAGAGTTCTATACAGGAAGCCACGCCAGTGTTGTTTGGGCATAGGAAGGTGATGTGTTCCAAGAATGCCCAAACTGCATTATATTTTGATTATACCTAACTGTGCATTCCCAGAATCCACTCCACACATTGACTATACATGGTAACAATTTAGCTGGGGGTGGGGTTAGCTTTCATTATCACTACAAGTCTTCGCGATCGTAGTAAGGCCCTTTCTGACTACATCACCAAGGGCTGTGCAGAGGATTGAGATGGGGCTGCATGATCATGATGAGTATGGGTCACAGCATTCAATTAACTCTATACATTATCTGATTACAGGGACAATTATTCAAACTCTTACTTCTTTTTTCTTATCTTGAAATGCCAGCTTCTCATGCATAAATCTGGACCTTAATACTCAAGAGCTATATACACATACTGTGTGGGCCACAAATAGACCATTGCAAGTCCGTACTCGAGATTTGAATGCATGCATTCTGCATTGTCAGAGGTCTACGTACATGACACTCTGCCTTACGCATATTGTTGATAATGGACACATTAATTTTGTCAAACTCATTACATAAAACATGATCGATGATTAAACAACTGACTGCTACATATATAATTCCAGAGGGTGTGTGTATGCATGCATACTTGCATAGGTAAAATTAACGCAATTCTAGATACATGCATGCACAACAATGTGCCATGTTATCAAACTCATGCATGTCAGTTAACTGTTGATCTAATACATATGCACATTCAATTTACAGGATGTTCACAAGCTTCACTCCTGACAAGATTTCCTTGTGCTGCATTTCAACCAAACATTATAAGCAGCAATTAAGGCTCTGCAATGGGACATGCCTGCTCCCCTGTTAATGGAATCCAGCAGCTCTGCTTCCTTCTTTGCTGTCTGCAGGTACTCAATGGTCTGCATAAAACCAGGCTGCCCTTGTTGTGTCTCTGACTGTATGAGCATGTTGATGTATTTTATGTCACTAGTAGGATTTGGCTGTGAAAGAGAAATTTCCTGTAAATGTTTCAGCAATTGTTCAGCTTCATGATTCCGTGCGGACACACAACGGTAAATTTGTGCAATCTCCATCTGCAGAGTCTCCATCCAAGCTTGCAATCCCCATTCACGAGTTCTAGCATCATCATAACGCTGCTTTAGGCTTTCGTATGTCCTGACTTCTTCAACAGAATGAGTTCTAAACTTGTATCGGCTGCTGTTATGAGCATCCCACCGTCACTTACCAGGGCATACCGTGCAGTAACCACTGCTCATTACTCTGCAGCTTCGTAAGTCTGAGTCATTGCTGTAGCGGCAATTGTCACAGCACGTCATATTGCAATTAGTGCAGTTGGTGACATATATTCCCAGGCCTCCGATGTTAACAACGTCTTGGGCAGTATGGTCTAAAGTGACAGTATATTCCCTGTTGGCAACAATGTCAGCCTCACATTGCTCAATCATCTTTTCTGCTTCTTCCCATTTACTCATCTTCTCAACAAGTTCACTTATATCACGATTCTGCTGCTGCAGAATGTCTTTCAGCTGTTCTTGTCCCTTCAAGACGTCTCGTGTTTGTTGCAAGCTAACAGCTTTTACTGTTTGAAGCTCTTGAAGGAATTCAGTACACAGACTAGCACCATTCTTCCAGAACAGCTCACTCTGTTCATCACTACACTTATGTTGCTCCATGCTTTCTTCCCAGTAAAGAACAGAGTTATTGAATTTAAAGTATTTATGGAAGTGGATTCCAGCTGCTTTTACTGTTTCTAGCACTGGGGGCTTCTTTCCATCGGCAAATGTAATCATGAGAAATAGGTTGTTGCGTACATTTCTGCCAAACATCCTCTGAATAGCACTGAACATGTACTGTTGCGATACTGTAAATCGCCCTTCAGATGCTGGTATTACTAAGCCAATGGCATGAATCTGTTGGATGCCACAATCATCTTGCACAGACAAAAGGTTTCTCAGTTTAGCTGTTATAAGCTTGTCATTCTCCAGGCCTTTGGTGTCTCCAAAGCCAGGTGTGTCTATGATGGTCAATGTGTGAGGAAATGTTGAACTTTCTTGCCTGTGAAGAGTGTAGGCAGTGACACATTGGGTCTGACTCTCGGCCTGGGACTTGAATCCTTCATCTGACTGTGTGACTAGCTTCAAACGAAAGTCATCACTCCAGGAAACCCCAAAGATGCTATTTACTATTGCATTGATAAGTGTAGTCTTTCCAGCTCCAGTAGCACCAACCAGAAGCACGACAAAAAGACATGGATCCACCACCACGCACTGAGCAATTCTGTTCTCATGGTTCTGTAACACTTGGCTTAAAGGCAACTTGTAAACACTTTGCGTATGCGACTTGGCAATGCATTTACATGTGTCCTTCATCAGCTCAAGCTGTTGTTGTCTACTTGGAGTTGCTTCAGATTTTATCTGCAATGGCATTCAGAAAAGATGATAAAACATGCAATTGGCTATAAATTATTGGGACGAGCCTGAGCGAGCCCCACTCTGGTGTGGAGTGTAGGCGGAAGTTTCTGTTTTATTATTATTATTACTAGGCGAATGCAAGCATTGTGGGACGAGCCTGAGTGAGCGTCACGTACTCTTGCAGTGATCGTGGCCTAGAGAGTGGGCGATGGCATGCAGGAATGGAGCACACTTGCATGATGGGTGTAGGTGAATGAAACAGGTTATAAATTATAGGAAATGTGGATAGGCCTACTGAGGACGGACACACCTCCATGCACATGAGTACCAAATGCAGAGCATAAGACAGCAAGTTACTGCATTGATACCAGTTTAACTCTAGTATGTAAATGGGTACACCCTGGACAACTGGACTAATCTGTCATCGATGTTACTGCATTCTCAGACTGATTGTGCGTTCTGATTGCTGCACCATGATTGTGTTGAGTCACAATGGCATGTTTTCAATGGTATTGTGCATTATATTTCACTTGTTTTGACATAATTAATTCGCATTATAAATTTCAATGTAAAATGGTGGGCAAGATGGTGACTCTCTGACTGTCTTCCTCAGCATAATGTGCTAGACATGGTGATATCATGGAGAGGGGCAGACGGACAACTTATACCCATGCCCACAAATATACTGACAACGTCACTGCATCAGCATGTATGCACTAGATGAGCAGCCTGCTCGAAGGGAACTCGCTGCAGCCAACTTTGATCGCTGACGAGTCTGGTCCCTGGCTAGAACAATGGCTGGAACGCGCTGTCCTTCCAGTGAAACGTTGACTGTAGTCGCCTGAGCATGAAGTTCGCGCAAAAGCCGTGCATCAAAAATCGGCATCCTAGTCGACGTGGGGACCCGCTGCTTTCCCATAGCTACAACAACAAAGGTAGGGGAGAGCGTCCTTGACATAGCGTCGTGAGTGCGAGCGACGTTCCAACGGGGTGTGTGCGGTTGCTAAGGCATCTTTGTTTCGAAGTCTGCACGGTTGGTAAGGCGTCTTTGTTTCGGAGTGTGTGCGGCTGGCAAGCGAACGGCATGCAGCCGTGTTCTTCTACACCGACGAAGAGACATGGCTACACAGCGTGTGAAGTACGTACGTACGTAGCTGCCACGTTTATGCTGTTATGTGAGTCTACAGAGCTGAGGGCATGCAGTCACCGCATGCCTGTGCTAAAATAGCTATAGTAGCTAGTTAATTAGAGCGAGCTAGAGGCCAACCTACTTGTTTCTCCAGGATAAGTTTCTTTCTCAGTCTCTCAAACTCCTTCCTAGGGCCCATCTTCGGCAGAATTTCGACTATCTCTTCTTCCGTTAGATTGACGAAAATCTGTCCCGATATCTTGTGGCACCTGAAAGCTGAAGCCACTCTCTGGCCGACCCTATCTTTCAAAAAGTTGAAGAGTTGATCTTCTTTCAAAGACGCCACAATCGGCGTTTGTGTCTGAAACTCAGCCACGACATAAAGAACGAGTAAGAAAAATACTAGCATCAGCTCAATCATCTTTGTGGGCCAAGCGAACTTTTCAATTGCAGGGATCCACAATACGTAGACTGGGAGATGCTATACAGCAAGCACGAGTTGCACATGCACAGTCTTTCAGTTTCCCGGTGTAACAGGATTTCAGTTCCCCCCTACTTCAGTCCCCCGGAACTCCAATCCTAGTATACGGGTTCCGGCGGACCTGGTCTCCTAGAACTTACGGTTCCCCTCGCGGAACGTGCCTCCTAGGAGATGGGTTCCGCCTTAAGATTCAAGTTCCCCCTTGTTGGGTTTGACGCTTAGGACCATGGTTCCCCCCTTTAGGATACCAGTTCCCCCCATGTCAGGCGCTGCTAGGGTAGTCACTGTGTTCTTCCACAGTGACTGGCGACTTTGGGATTAAAGTGCCTTAGCTAGCTACTTGGTATGATGACTACCGTTTCCTATCTTTGGGGAATTGGCTTCCAGCCTTCTAATACAAGCGCTGCACATGCAAAGAGGCTTCCCAGATATTTATGACATCGCAATTTTGCTCATTACAGGACAATACATGTAAGTAATAGATGGTAATACACGCAGTATGCATGCTATTAATGTTTGCTGTTAAAATGTTGCTATTAGCTAGCAAGCTAACTTCTGTAAAGTACCAGTTACATTAAAGGAAATTTAATTTATGTTCAAACTAGAGTCTACATGATAGCTACGTGATTTGATGACGTGATGACGTGTTTTTGCATGTTTTACATTGACATTCACATGGTACACTTGCTAAGGGAGGATGAATGTGTAGCAGTGGTGGGGTAGATGGTGTCTTGGGGGTAGACTAAACTGCTGGGAGTGGATGACATTTTGGCAGTGATGGTGGCAGATGTCAGTAGCGGGGTTGATTTGTCTTTACGTTCATAGTACATCTTTAGTCTGCAGGAGTTTACTGCCATCTTTAGTGGTTTCCCAATTTTGTTTTCCACCTTGTGTAGTTCAGGCTTTGTCACTCTCATTATTTTGTATGGTCCAAACAATCATTCACCTAACTTGACACCCTTTCTATGACTTATACAAAAATACAGCGAACATCACCATACACCTATATGAAATAGTTATTGTATGGTCAACGATGCATTGGCGTATTTATTGCTCGAGTCCCGAGGGCGAGTGCAATAAATACGCCAATGCATCGTTGAACATACAATAACTTACTTGTTGTATGCGCCCTTCTGCGCTTAGTTCCGGCGGGACGTTGCTTGTTGCTCGTCTTTCAGCAGCTGCCGTAGTCTGCTTGTCCTTCAGCAGAACTCTATGGCTACCAAACGATCTCCAAACGATGAAAACTATCGGCCATCAAAGGATTTCGACTTCGGCAAAGACGACTACGGCTTTGAGACCGGTTCAGACCTGTATCCAAGCCTTTCTAGCCTGCGAATGCCTCCAGTAGCTTCGAGGCAGTAGTTCACGCCTTGGGGTCTCAAAACCTTTACCGCGTGGGTCGAGAAACGGAAGAAGCACCGTTTCTATTGTTTTCGCAGATCCGGAGTTCCACCTGCTGGAAAACATCTGCGACGGGAAACTACAGGAAGCTAAATGCTTCGGCCGTCGGTGCTGGTACTGGAGAAATATCGGTAGTCAGCCAAGACGACGAGGAGAAGCTTTGGGAGAATCTACCCTTTCCAGTCGCAGCTGGTGGTGGCAGTGGTGATGGTAGTTGTGGTGGTGGTGGTTGCACTGGTGGGTGTTGTCCTTGTAGCAGTGGCACATATAGCTACTACTAGTGAGGCATCTTGTAACTTGTACTGTGTGGTGGTAATTATAAAATATATAAATGGTCAAGCATTGTAGGTTATGTTAGGAATCTGTTGGTCTAGCCATAGATACTCAACCCTATCTATGGTCTAGCAGAAGGGCAGTTGCTATGGCAATGAGTGGTTGCTATGGCAGTAGTCAATGATCTCACTTTATGATGTTATTGACTACACTGATATTTACTGTATATACTTTGTATTGTTTGCTGAGACATTGTGTACCACTGTGTAAGCCATGAATACCCTCACTGTATCTCCTGACCAAGGTAACCTTTCAGCAGGGGACAATCTCAACTTGGGAATGATATTACAAGAAAGCTGCAGCAGTGTGACTGGAGAGGTACAGTTTATTCTACCTTCCAACATAGTTGGGATATGCCTCTCCTCATATGGACTCACCTCTCTCCTAATGGATGTTTGGCCCAAAAATTGCATTAGTAAGTAAGAGCCAGTCCAAACGTCCTCCACAGCCTACACAATCTCATGACCTGCAGCTGGCGTGGGAGACCAACAGGTCTCATGAGCCAATCAGAGTGCTAGCCAGCCATTGAACATACCTGTCCATTCCCATTCTCTGCAGGTAGCTATGTCAGTTACTCCCAAAAGAAATGAAAGCTGTTGTCCATGGCAACTATGCTACACAGATCAACGTTGATTTTATGCTTAATAAGAAATCAGCTATATGTAGTGTGTTGAGGTCATGTTGGGATGGGAATACTTTGTGCGTGTGCATGAGTTGTGATTATGTGCATAATTGATATAATATTATGACAATGGCTTTATGTAGGTTGACCAGCAACCCCATTCAGTTATGCCATACTGTACATGCCATAGTGTGCACATGAGCAGACTGGGCCTCATCTGTAGCTGAAACTGTTGCCTGGTGGCTAGCTATGTATATACATACCTCTAGATGTGGCCACTATTACCTGTACACAGACACTGTCCCTAATTCATTTTGAATTGTGAAACTATAGCTGACAGTCTTTGATTTCCATTTGATTATTCATTTGCCTGTATTGTCTATACTTTACTGATGTTGCTATGGTGACACCTCAGCTGAATCCTCATTTCAAATGTGTTCCTGTCAAGCATACTGCCCTTCAAGATGGCCAGTTAAATAGGGATAATCTAATTATAGCACCAAATCAGCACCAATTACCAGGAATCAGCACCTATGCAGTAGTCCAGCCCTTAGCACAGTTGCCTGACAATCCCTATGGTGCAGGGTCCAAATCCTTCTTCACCCATTCCCCTTTCTTTTGTGCTTGACTTGCGGCAAGCAAATGTGACTTGTACCCATTTGCTTGCCGCATGCATGATGCTCTCAAATGGTGCCCAAATACTCTACTGGAACTTATGGTGGGTATCATCATCAGCATGCACTAGTGGTGGTGGCCTTCCAGCAATGCTCCCAACTACTCTACATGCACTGGTGGTGGTCACCCTGTGTAACTTGTACTGGTGGCGTTTTTTCTAGTATGTTCTGCCGCATATACTGGCTACAGTGATTGTAACCTGGACTGTATGGTGGTGTTGGTGGTGGAGGTGGTGGTGGTGGTTGCACTGGTGGGTGTTGTCCTTGTAGCAGTGGCACATATAGCTACTACTAGTGAGGCATCTTGTAACTTGTACTGTGTGGTGGTAACTCTAAATTATATAAATGGTGAAGCATTGTAGGTTATGCTAGGAATCTGTTGGTCTTGCAGAAGGGCAGTTGCTATGGCAATGGTGGTTGCTATGGCAGTAGTCGATGATCTCACTTTATGATGTTATTAACTACACTAATATTTACTGTATATACTTTGTATTGTTTGCTGAGACATTGTGTACCACTGTGTAAGCCATGAATACCCTCACTGTATCTCCTGACCAAGGTAACCTTTCAGCAGGGGACAATCTCAACTTGGGAATGATATTACAAGAAAGCTGCAGCAGTGTGACTGGAGAGGTACAGTTTACTCTACCTTCCAACATAGTTGGGTTATGCCTCTCCTCATATGGACTCACCTCTCTCCTAATGGATGTTTGGCCCAAAAATTGCATTAGTAAATAAGAGCCAATCCAAACGTCCTCCACAGCCTACACAATCTCATGACCTGCAGCTGGCGTGGGAGACCAACAGGTCTCATGAGCCAATCAGAGTGCTAGCCAGCCATTGAACATACCTGTCCATTCCCATTCTCTGCAGATAGCTGTGTCAGTTACTCCCAAAAGAAATGAAAGCTGTTGTCCATGGCAACTATGCTACACAGATCAACGTTGATTTTATGCTTAATAAGAAATCAGCTATATGTAGTGTGTTGAGGTCATGTTGGGATGGGAATACTTTGTGCGTGTGCATGAGTTGTGATTATGTGCATAATTGGTATAATATTATGACAATGGCTTTATGTAGGTTGACCAGCAACCCCATTCAGTTATGCCATACTGTACATGCCATAGTGTGCACATGAGCAGACTGGGCCTCATCTGTAGTTGAAACGGTTGCCTAGTAGCTAGCTATGTACATACTTCTAGATGTGCCCACTACTACCTGAACACAGACACTGTCCCTATTCACTTTGAATTGTGAAACTATAGCTGACAGTCTTCGATATCCATTTGATTATTCATTTGCCTGCATTGTCTATATATACTTTACTTTACTGATGTTGCTATGGTGACACCTCAGATGAATCCTCATTTCAAATGTGTTCCTGTCAAACTCTAGTGACATCAGTGTCTGGTGATCCTCAGAGAGAATAGGCAATCATTCCATATACATAGCAGAGGAACAGTGTGTGTGTGTGTGTGTGTGTGTGTGTGTGTGTGTGTGTGTGTGTGTGTGTGTGTGTGTGTGTGTATAATATTATGTATATAATATAGTCAAGCGAAAAAGAGGGGGGAATGGGTGAAGAAGGATTTGGACCCTGCACCATAGAGATTGTCAGGCAACTGTGCTAAGGGCTGGGCTACTGCATAGGTGTTGATTCCTGGTAATTGGTGCTGATTGGTGCTATAATTAGATTACCCCCATTTATCACGGCCATCTTGAAGCGCAGTATGCAATCGTGCCCATGCCATGGGTCAGCTGGACCACCTGGGCACGGCTGCCACGGTTCATAGCTGTATGCGGCTTTTTGTTTCAATATCAGGCATCACTATGTTTCAGTATAAATGTGCAGTATATTCAGTATGCTCCTATGGGTGTTTATATGCGATCTTTCAGCCCCCCTCCCGCAAAACAAAGGTCTAATTGGAAAAAATGAATATTTGTTCTGCGCCAAATGATGAGAGCTTTAATATCGTGCCAAGCACATTTCCGCCAGGTCGTCCCACGCTGTTGCCCCATATACATTTTGGGTGCATTCTTTGTACGGCTTTACCCTTGTATTTTGTAGCTTGTAGTGCCGGACTGAACTCTCTATACCCTGCTGGCCCTTAACTGATTTGAATGCTGTATATGTGAAGGACACATCATCTAAATCAACAGCTTTATGTGAATGTGTGGTTTGTTTGTGTATAGTGCTGCTTTGGCCTGGGCCAGTTTGTGCCTTAGTGCCGTGTGGCATGATGCACTCAAATATTGATATACAACAACCACCACATGCTACTATCCCATGGCACCACTTCCATGACACCACTACCATGTACCACCATGCACCACCATCACAGTGCAAGTTGCAATCTGCGCATGTAGTATATGTGCAAGTGCTACTAAGAACAAGACCACCAGTACTAGTGCAAGTTTCCAAGGGTAACAACTCCGAGTGCAGGTAGAGTGTTTGCGCTATATATACCACCAGAAACATGGAGACAAGAGCATGCATGACTGCAAAATGCATGTATGTGAGACAATTCTTTAATTAACATCTGCTTTTACTTTTATGACACTTATTTTACTCTTTATTCTTAGACTACTTAGTAAGAACTTAAAGCCATTTTCTGTATTTTGTATTGAACCTGACTGAAATTGGAATTAGAATAGATTGCATGGCTATTTACTGGTGTAGTGTTACCACCACATTTGGTGGCAATGAACAACCAAGCATGGTGCACCATGGATAGACCACCATACATGCGTGGTCGATTAATAACACCAAACTTAGTGGCTTACATTATTTGGGACAATGAAAATCCGCCAATAACTATTGTATGCATGCATGCATTATGATTTTCAGTCAGCTGAATAAGATGATAACGACCATGTATTCACAATATAACGTGCACTAGCTTGCAGCTGCAGCTGCACTCTACTTTAATTAAAGTTACTTTGGTTGATACACTTCTACATTCAAGCTCTCTCTCTCTCTCTCTCTCTCTCTCTCTATATATATATATATATAGCGCAAACCAGTGCAAGTTACAGTAGCCACCACCACATGCGCCAGTAGAGTATCTGCGCTAGTTGGTCATAGAAAAAGACCACCAGTGCAAGTTACAGTGGTCCCGGGCCAGCACACGCACCATTTGCACCATCACACGTGCCAGAAAGTAAATGCGCTCAATGGCTGAAGAAGAAAACCACCAGCGCAAGTTACAGCCGGTCAGAATCGGTACCACCGCCATTGGAGTGCACGCTGCAGCAAGCAAATGAAACTTGCCTAAGGGCATGCCATTGAATTTCTTCCCATGTACCCTCAATTCAATGGCATGCCCTTAGGCAAGTTACATTTGCTTGCTGCAGCGTGCACTCTAATGGCGACGGTGCAGGTTCTGACCGGCTGTAACTTGCGCTGGTGGTCTTTTTCTTCAGCCATTGAGCGCATTTACTTTCTGGCACATGTGGTTGTGCGAATGGTGCGTGTGCTGGCCCAGGGCCACTGTAACTTGCATTGGTGGTCTTTTCTATGACCAACTAGCGCAGATACTCTACTGGCACATGTGGTGGTGGCTACTGTAACTTGCACTGGTGGTGGTCTTTTTCTATGACCAACTAGCGCAGACACTCTACTGGCACATGTGGTGGTGGCTACTGTAACTTGCACTAGTGGTGGTCTTTTTCTATGACCAACTAGCGCAGATACTCTACTGGCACATGTGGTGGTGGCTACTGTAACTTGCACTGGTGGTGGTCTTTTCTATGACCAACTGGCGCAGATACTCTACTGGCACATGTGGTGGTGGCTACTGTAACTTGCACTGGTGGTGATCTTTTTCTATGACCAACTAGCGCAGATACTCTACTGGCACAGGTGGTGGTGGCTGCGATATTGTAACTTGCACTGTGTGGTGGTGGTGGTAGTAATAAATAGATAAATAAATAAATAATATAATATTATTCCCGGGGGGGTTGGCACCCCTCAGGAACATGTGCTAGGCATGGTTTTGAAGTATGGGAGATGTTAAGACTTTTAAACGAGACAGAATTTTTAATTAAGTCTTCGTTCTGCAATTAGCCCGCCAAATGCTAATATAAATGTGCATAGCAGAACATTTAATGTATGGTATATTTATATTGATGCATAGTGGTATCTTGTATATTAATGCAACTGGGCTCGTTGAGACGTGAAACTTGGTGGACACGTCCAAGTGGTCCTCCTTCTTATGTTATTAACAGGATTTCTTTATTAGTCTCAAAATAGCCGACATATGTGAGGTGTATGATATATTCAACCAGCCATGCCCACTCAGTCATGACACTTTATGGACCTACTCAGCTAATCCATCTGTTCATGTCATTATGAGGATTTCTTAATTAGCCACAAAATGGCTGCGAAAAGGGAGGTTCATTGCATATCCCACCGACCCAGCCCCGTTAAGTCATGATACTAAGTGGACTTAGCTAGATGGCCCATTTGATCATGCCATTAGCAGCATTGCTTAATTAGTCACAAAATGGAGGCGATGTTTTGAACAATCACATTTAGACACCAATTTGCAAGCATTTGCCGCTGGAGCAGAGCAGCACTCACATGTACACCTGCTCACAACTATCTCCAGCTAACAAACATCCAGCTACTATACCACCACATAGATAGATTCAACTGCCACCACCACCACCACAGTGCAAGTTGCAGTGAGCACATCAGTTTATTATGTCACAGTGCTAGAGCTGCAAGAAAACAGACCACCACATCAGGTGCTGCTACCACATACTACCACCACCACACTGTGCACACTGTTACAAAATTACAGCCACCACATGCATTCCTAGATGAAACGACCGCCGCCACCACCACCACATGGTGCATGTTACAATGCAATGAATGCAAGCATTCAGTATATGCGTCATTGCTCTAGAAAACAGACCACCACCACCACACAGTGCAAGTTACAATATTGCAACCACCACCACCTGTGCCAGTAGAGTATCTGTGCCAGTTGATCATAGAAAAAGACCACCACCAGTGCAAGTTACAGTAGTTACCACCACTTGTGCCAGTAGAGTATCTGCGCTAGTTAGTCATATACTTACTGGCACATGTGGCGGTGGCTACTGTAACTTGCACTGGTGGTGGTCTATTTAGTTATAAACTCGCTAGCTATAAGCAAGGCCAGAGGAGGAGACAAATATGTCTTCGATCATTGTAACACCTGGCGTCTACTATCACGTAATGGTTCGTATTGTGTCACCTACACTTTGCCTCAGCCGGCTGCCCCACGTGTACGCGGTCGAGGTAGCTATAGCTACGTAGGTTTGCGCACATCTGAAACGCCGCTACGTTCCCAGTATCAGCTGACTTCTCAAGCGGAACTCCCGCACTAGGACAGGCGTTCCGCCGCACGGATTCGCAGGGGGAACTGAAATCCTAGAGGGGGATCTCCAGTCCTAGGACTCCAGTTCCGAGGGGAAATGATATCCGGGGGGAACTGATATCCTGTTACACTGGAACGGTAATGCTACGTATGTGTACGTTACAAGTACGGTGTAGCAGCAATCAGATCAACTGAGCGTTGTCATCCCGTTATCCATCGTTGCTGAATCTCACGCTTCGTCATCACTTGTGCAGGCTACAGAGTGAGTAGAAGAACTAGTACTAGAATGCAGGATCGTACATGTACGTACTGTAAACTGCACTCGCGCTCGATTGGGTCTTGGAAACAGGATATACCATAGAGGTTGGATTGCTACATGGACAGGTAAGCGTTGCTTGAATGAAAATGCCTGAAGTATGTAAATAGGCTATTTATACCGTAAGTGGCTATGTAGTACTTTCGTACGTAGCTAATTAGCTCCTACTCTTGTAGAATACTTAAAGAACTGAAGTGGAATGATGTGAACACGTTGCTGCTCTCATTCAAGGTGTGACACACGCACGTTTAAGTAAACTGTTGCATATGATAAGGGAGTGCCATTCAATTCTGCCCCTGGCTTATTAAAAGTGACTTGTACCTATTGTCAGAATCACAGTGGAATTTGTCCAAGAACTGGGCCATAGGTGATTGATTGTCTTTAAGCAGGATCCACTATATTGTACTTTGAATTCAAAATACAGCTCACACTCCATGTATGTACATGTACAAATCTCATTTGTAGTGGCTGAAATCCACTGAAATCATGAAGCCTAAATCTATTATATAGTTCAGTTCATTTGTTTGTTCATTCCCGATTTGGGCAAAAACTATGGCACAGGGCGCTACTAAACTCTCGGGGATTGTAAAGTGGGGCTCCAGAAGTGTCCTCCACAGGTTGAAATTGCCCGTCTTGTATCCCAATGTTTAAGCACTAATATAAAAATCAACAGTAGCATCCTTAGAAAACTCTTGTATTGTGTAGCTAGTATCAACTTGCTCAATTTGCTTCTGTGTGCCTATAGTGGCTGTGAAATGGGCTGTGTATAATTTTTGGACTAGAACAAACCGATCGCGACCGGCCCGGCCCAATACATTAGATCGGGGCCTGTGTGGTTCCATCAAAAAGCTGCTACTCACACTGTCACCCTTTGTATCGATTTGTCTGCTCTAGGTAGGCTTTCTCTGTGCTTGGTAAGATTCTATAGTCTTGACGAGTAAGTTAGAGTACCATTCGGCTAACTGACATTTAGTATTTTATATTTAAACATCCTGTTGCAAGCTGAACAGTGCTCTACTTTACTGGAGAGTCTTACCAAGCGCAAAAAATGCCAATGGAGGGTAAGACAAGTTGATACAAAGGGCGAAAGTGTGAGTAACATCTTTTGATTGACCGCACAGGCCCCTATCTGATATTGGTCTGGTCCAGTCGGTTCATTTTGGTTCGAAAATTATACCCGACCTTGAAATGGCTCTACAGTCAAGTTGATTTCAACATGCATGATACAGTGGTTTCACGATTTCTAGTCCTGATTGATATTTGCGCATTGCACTCAATCACGTGAGTAAATTTAAGTATTGGAATGATAGGGTCGCATGTGCAAGCCTATCATTCCAATGCTTTACTCACGTGATTGAGTGCAATGCGCAAATGGCAATTGGGACTAGACATCGTGAAACCGCTGTACATTGCAGAATCCATTTTATACGTTGCCATGGTGCCATATAGCTAGTGTGTGATACAGAGCTGTGCTATAGTAATTTCTTACCACAGACTCATCCACCATTGTGGTTATGGGTGGTGCCATGTGAGAATGGCCAGCATCAGGCTGTGGTGAGGTACTTTCCTTGGGCCCTTGAACACCATGTCATTAGAAGCATTCTTAGAACAACCAGTGTTTCTGGTTATGTGGTTTTACAAGGAAGAGGCTACAGCACTTGTGACAACCTTCAAGCCAAAAACTCAATTTCGATGGTGCATTTTATCAGGACAACTTCTCCTGTATGGCATAAGGTAGTTTGCAGTTACCATGTTCATTCTGAGTTTTACTGGAATTGAAGCCAGCAAGCCTTTTTCCTGTGTATGTCCTATGGATTGTGAGAAGGAATATTCTATTCAGAATTCACAACCTTCTCTGAAGAGGTGATTGCTGTGAGGCATGAGTTCTGCTTCCAGACCAGTAGCTGCAGTCTACGTACGCGTTAAAGTAGTCTCTTTAGTGTAAATTGTGGTACTCAACATGGCTGTGTTCTAACATCTAGATATATGTGTTTGTGTAGTGTTATGATATTGTGTGTATGTATGTGTGTGTGTGTGTGTGTGTGTGTGTGTGTGTGTGTGTGTGTGTGTGTGTGTGTGTGTGTGTGTGTGTGTGTGTGTGTGTGTGTGTGCGTGTGTGTGTGTGTGTTGGGTGTTAATTGGTGTAGACCAGAGTGACCAGAGTGAAGGCTAGAGCTCACTGAGCTTAACCATTCTAGCTGTCTAGGCAAGCAACTCTGCTTGTTTTCTAGGTTTTTCCATAGTACTTAACCTAGTGACTAGTCTGGCAAAGTTTGGTTGCGATCCCATTGCTAGTTTTCAAGTTCTGGTTGTTTGTCTTGTTTAACACCTCTTGGAATGGATCAGTCTACACTCAAAGGCTGTTGCTTCTGCCACAATACTTTCAAAAGCCTAGGAAACCACTATAAGGGGTGTCCTGAGAGGAATGGGGCTGACTACCAACATCTGTTGTCCCAGAGAACCCTGGACAACAAATCCAAGGGAAGGCTAAGAAGCTGCCTTGTCCTAAGTGTGGAAAGAGGTTTATTCGGCTAGAGGCACATCTAAGGAACAATGCCTCTTGTAAGAATATTACCCTCCCTGCTGAACATAGTGCCCCACCACCACCTCCACCACCTCCTGTATCCTCAACTACTGCACTTAGCCCTTCACCTGCACCCAGACCCCAACCACCACCAACGTTGCTGCCCCGAGCCAAGCTCCCTACAACCCCTGAGCAATGGGCTGAGGTTGACGCGTTTATCCACACCAACATCACTCCAGCTGTGCTGCATGAGGGGGATGTCAACAAGATGCAGCATGTCATCACTCATGGCCTTTACACCTACTTGGTATCCAGGTTTGGTGTCATGTCTGACAATCATCACCGTCAACACCGCAGACGTGACAATGTGTCAGCATCCAAGCTGAATGCCATTAGGGAGGCCACTGCTCAGAAGAAGCAAGCTAAGAAGGAGCTGCAGCAACTGAGGAAGAGTGGCACCTCTCCTGAGGAGGTCAGGCTGCTGGCTCATAAGTTCCATCTGCTGGTCCGCCAGCATAGTAAGTTAGTGAAGGAAGCCAAGTCTGCCAAGCAGCAGAGGAAGGAGTGCCACCGTGACATCCACAAGTTTGCCCGCAGGATCCTGGATGAGGACAACTACGCCTCAGTTCAGCCATCCTTTAGCAGGGAGCAGGCAGAGGAGTACTTCTCCCGAGTGTACTCTGCTGCACCCAAGACCTTCAGTCGACCTGAGTGGATGCCAGAGTGCCCACAGCCATCCATACCCATGATCACTTCTCCCTTCACAGAAGAGGAGGTCAGTGCAGTCATATCTGGCCTCAAGTCCTTATCTGCCCCCAGCCCTGCCGACCAGACACCTTACACCGTCATCAAGAGGTGCCCTTCCCTTCTGCCTGCACTGCTGCACTTGTATAACTGCTGCTGGACCACCCAGGCCATCCCCACAGCTTGGAAGGTTGGCATAGTGCACCTGTTGGGCAAGAAGAAGGCAGCTGATGACCCCACCAACCCGTCCCACTTCTGCCCCATTGCCCTGACATCGTGTGTCAGCAAGGTCTTCACCAGCCTGGTGAAGAGAAGGTGGTTGTCGTTTATGGTGAGCAACAACTTCCTGAACACAGCCACCCAGAAGGCCTTCATTGATGGTGTGCCTGGCTGCACGGAACACCACCTAAAACTCCTTACCATCCTCCGGGAGGCTCAGAGGAGACACAAGTCCCTTTGTGTCTGCTGGTTGGATCTGGCTAACGCATTTGGTAGTGTACATCACGACCTTATTGCGTTCTCTCTGGCCCACTATCATGCTCCTCCAGAGATGATTCGGTTGGTCTCCAACCTTTATGATGGCCTCACAGCAGTCATCTCCACTGACAAGTGGACCACCGCCCCCATCCAACTCCAGCTGGGAGTCTACCAGGGTGACCCTTTGTCGGTCATCATTTTTAACACCGTGATGAACACCCTGGTGGATTCTATCACCCAGCGCTGCACCCATCTTGGCTACAGCCTCAACTCCGTTTCTGGCAGGATCAACCTCCTGCAGTATGCGGATGACACCTCCCTCATTGGTGATGGGCCCTCCTCCTGTCAGCATCTGCTCAGCCTCACTGAGTCGTGGCTGTCCTGGTCTGGTATGCGGGCCAATGTCCCCAAATGTGTTGGGGTTGCCATCAAAGCCTCCACTGGGAGGGCCCACAACCCCAACCTCACCCTCAGTGGCCAGCCCATCCCCCTACCTTGGTGACACCACTTTCCGGTTTCTGGGAGCACCAGTGGCCATCCACTCTACCTCAGCTGAGACCAGGGAACATCTCATCACTAAGCTGTCAACCATGCTGCAGAAGGTTGATGACACCGCCATCACACGCCAGCAGAAGCTCAAGATTTTCAAAGTCAGCATCTGCCCTCGTCTCACATGGGATCTCTCAATCTCTGACCTGCCTGTCTCCTGGCTGCAGAACAATCTGCAGCCAATTGCCACCAGGTATCTGAAAAAGTGGAGTGGCCTGTCCAGGTCAGCCGACCCCAACCGCCTGTTCCTCCCAAAGTCCAATGGTGGACTTGAACTGCCACACCTCGTCACTGTGTACAAGAAGATCCATGCAGCTAAAGCTGGGTCTCAAATGTACTCCAGGGACTCCACTGTTCAGGCTATTGCGACCCAAGATACTCTCCGTGAGGCCAACCTCCAGAGAGCCTTGTTTCGACCTCACCAGGAGGTGGTGGAGGTGATGAGGGAGGACCCTGGTGCCTCCAGGAAGTGTGTAGTCTCTCGAGTGAAGGCCAAGATCCAGGCTGAGGACACCGCAGCACGGCTAGCCCACACCACCAGCCTATCAGTGCAGGGGCTGACTGTGCGGGAGTTTGAGGGACGTGCAGCCCAGACCTGGTCCACAGCTATCTCAACTTTACCAGAGTGGTGCTTCAAGTTCGCCCTCAATGCGGTGACGGACACTCTTCCACACAATGCCAACCTCTACAAGTGGAAGAAGCTGTCCTCACCGCGATGCCAGCTCTGTGGTGAGCACCAATTTCTGGACCACGTCCTCAACTCCTGCCGGAAAGCCCTTGACCTGAGGCGCTACACAGCCAGACATGACGATGTCCTTGCAGTCATTTTCAACTTCTGCAAGCACCACCTGCCATCGGGAATGCAGATCACAGCTGACCTTCAAGGCCAGTACAACTTCCCTCAGGACATCGCCATCACTGACCAGCGCCCAAACATAGTTTTCTGGAACAACAGGACCATCCACCTGGTAGAGTTGACTGTGCCCTTTGAGACAAACCTCACCAATGCTGCCGTGAGGAAGGTTCAGCGGTACGAGTCCCTCAGGAGTGCCTGCTCTCGCACCCACCTCACCAACATCATTACACTGGAGGTTGGGTCGAGAGGTTTTCTGTGCATGGAGGGCTTCCAGAAGCTCTACAGTCTGCTTCGTCCCACGACCAAGGACAGGCAATGTTTCGAACTTGATCTGATTCGTCAGGTCATTACTTGCTCTTACACTATTTGGTGCAAACGTAACTGGTGCCAGTGATTTCTTTCTTGCATGATATCTCTATACTGCTTTACTGTTGACTCATTCACCTGTTGTCTGTTCTTCCTTCACCACATTTGTCTGTTTTATCTTTACCTCTTTTTTCTTCTTTTTTTATTTTTTATTTTTTTTTCTCTTAACTAGTCCACAGGTATCTTAACTATACTGTGCTTGCTTGTTTACAAAGCATTTTTTTGGCAGTGTTGAGTACCTGTATGTCACCTTCGTTAGTTTTCTTACTCTGTTGGTTTCCTGTATGCATGCTTGACCAGTCTTCGTACTGGGTTTGATTATAATAATGATTGGTGACATTTGAAAAAAAAAGTGTGTGTGTGTGTGTGTGTGTGTGTGTGTGTGTGTGTGTGTGTGTGTGTGTGTGCATGTGTACGTTCGTGTGTGTATGATTTTGAATTTGGTAACCTGGTTGTGGTGTTGAGAGGTATGTGACTGCTTACTTACTGCATATGGAACACTGCCTATTTCTTGGAATTTTATTATTCTGAATTCAAAACATACCATTGTTTATGGGTTCACACTCTGGGGTTGTGGGTACTGGGGTGTGTGTGTCAAAGTCATTATTTGCTGAACTGTGTATATACAGTATATTGATTGTGACTCAACAGGAGTGTTTGTGTGTGTGTGCTGTGTGTGGTTGTGCGAGTGTGCTGTGCTGTGTGCGTGTGTATGCGTGTGCGTGTGTGCAAGTGTGTATGTATGCATGTAGGTAGATGTAGTGTGGGTGTGTAATTGCCCAGAATATTTCTCATTAGTGCATTCAGCCTGAGCTTGATATAAGAATTATGACACAATTAAGAAAGGTTCGTGTTTGACTATGTACGTTCGTATATAGCTACTGGATCATTTGCTGATGTGTGAAACTCAAATTCAGTCTGATAGTGTATTATGTCAATTTTAGGAAGTTGGATAGACCAGTACTCAGACTAGATAGGGCATTGGACTCTGGTGTGTGATACTGAGCTGTGCTGTATATAGTAAATACTTGCCATGAATTATAATTACATCTGACCTATATTATGAGACTGTATCACCTCTTTAGTCATAAAGGGGCACTCCTGACTGCTAGGTGACTTGATGTCTCTCTCACCTGCCACTGTCTGCCCCTCCCCTGCCTCCTCTAGCCAATGCTCACCTCTTGCTTCATAGCAGGCTACATAGGAGCCATTGCCAGTTCAGTGGGCATGGCAGTAAGTGGGGGCATGCGGATCGCATGACATCACATGGCTACCACATGACCATCATGTGACCATCAAATGATCGTCATGTAACCATCTAAAACCCCTTTCACATTGACCCAAAAATGCGGGTCAAATCCGGGTCGAATCTGCATTCGACCCGGATGTACACCTTTCACACGCGCCAGTCAACCCTAGATATAATCTGGGTCGAACCCTGCTCACGACCCTGGGTCGAATCCGAATTATAGATGGCGGAAAGAAGGCCAGTCAGGGGTGCAACGTGGCGTGATGTCGAAGTTAAAGCTTTGCTGGAGATATGGTCATCGGAAGGGATACAGGCGCAGCTTTCAGGGGTCTGCAGGAACGAAGCGGTATACCAGAGCATCGTTGACGTGCTGGAACTCCGTGAGATTCAGCGCAACGTTGCCCAGGAGTGCCTTTCGACTGCAGCTGCGTCGATAACACGCCTGGAGAGAAGCGCCGCTGCAGTCAACAGTCTCTCCTGGTCCATGAGCTTAAAGGCGAGTGCCACCAGTCGCCGGCGAGCTATCCTGCGCCTTCTAGTGCGTCGGACTTGAGCACGCCTCATACGGAACCACAAAACGAGGAGCAGAAACAATACCTCCGCACGTATCAACGCTATTTTGCTTACACAAGCAAGTTCTTCTGTTCTTGCTATGGCGCGCAGACGAAGGCTACCCAGTGCCAGCATGTCGACATGCCATTTTACTTACCCCATGTCTATTGGTCCAGCAGCCAGCTCAGCAAAATTATATAAAATCAACCCTAACCCTAACCCTAATACTAAATAATTTATACAGGTTATAATATCGCAACCTACGGTGTTGTTTTATATAATTTTGCTGAGCTGGCTGCCAGACCAATAGCCACTCCGTTTTACTTACGTTACCCTCACCGCTTGCGAGGCCCATGTGAAAACAATCTGGGTTCAACACACTTTCGTTTGGGTTGAATCCGGATTCGACCCGGCTTAAATTACCTCTTGTCAAGAAGAGACACTCCTGACTGCTTGGCTACACATTGTCTCTCTCATCTTCTGCTCTCTGCCCCTCCCCCTCCCGATTCTATAGCCGACGCCCACCTCTCGCTTCATTGTAGGTTACATTGGAGCCATCACCAGTTCAGTGGGCATAGCAGTGAGTGGGGTGCCATGCATCACATGACATCACATGACTATCACATGACTATCACATGACTATCTTAGACTATCATGTGACCACCATCTAATTGTCACAACAGTGGGATTTTGACTTCCACATTAATTTTATCACTGTGTACAGCATACAAATTGATCAGAAGATGGTCATGTGACAGCATGTGACACATCCTAGCCCTCCCACTCCTCAGGTTCTCCTCAGCCTGTTTCTGAGAAGAGCCAGTACCTTGCCTCCTGCCAAGCGCATGCTCATTGAGAGGTTTGTCCCCTACCCAGCAGTCGGTGAGTGTACCACTGAATAGGACTTATCTATACTGTTTCGAATGACACTGTATAATATTATTGTGTACAGAATGATAGTACACATTACACGTACCGAATTGTAGTAGTACACACTACCGTCCTCATCTTCTTATCCCTTTAGCCGCAATGTGGTGCTGATGAGGAACAGTGAACTGAAGACTGGTATTGAAGTATTTGATGAGAAGGGAGAGGTAGTGGGGACGTGCAAGGTGGCCTCAAAGAAGTAAGCAAAGGAGGATGCATATGGAGATGTATGGCATTCACGTATTGCATGTGGTAAAGTGTGGAAGGGAAGAGTGTGAAATTCTTTTGAGTAATACAGTAGTCTGCATCTGTGCTCATTCCCAATTCCATTCCCATATCATATCCCCATCCCCAATACTTCCCTGTATCCCATCAGGCCATTGTTCAGACTGCTTGGACGAGGTTCTTCCTCCCTGCCACCATTCTTATCCTCCCTCCCATCATCATGGCTCAACTGGAGAAGTGAGTGGTGTAACACACACACACACACACACACACACACACACACACACACACACACACCCACACACAGGACCAAGTTCCTCAGGTCCAACCCACAACTTGTCCTTCCACTGCAAGCAGCAGTGGCCACCCTCTGCTTTGGACTAGCTCTTCCAGTGGCCATCAGCCTCTTCTCGCAGAAGTCACAGGTGAGGGGGAATGGGTTGCCTTATGGTTAGAGTATGACTAATCTCGCGTAGCCAGACCGCCATTTTGGTCATGCGCAACTCCGCCCTTTCAAAAGACGGTCTGGGGACTAACTCCCTTTTTTGTTATGGCAGTCCACCGGAAGTTCAGACTGTTGGTAATTGATGAGCCCATATTTGGCTGCGAGGTTAAGCAATTGCCAAGTCTGACAGTTTGAGGTTGTCGTCATTCACAGAAGGCAGTACGCAGACGGAATCGTCTTATCCGCAGTCCCTGTCACCGTATTGCACCAATGACAGTTGTAACTGCAGTTGGAACCCGAGGGAACGCAGCTAGAAGATTTCTATCTGCACATGCAACAAAAGAGGATAAGGAGCTTCGTACGTATACTCACAGGAGAGATGGGAAGACTTAAGACATCATCCGCAATGCAGACGGGGCTGGGGAATGTGGATAAGACGATTCCGTCTGCGTACTGCTTTCTGTGAACGACAACAACCTTGAACTGTCAGACGTGGTGATTGGTTAACCTCGAGGCCAAATATGGGCTCATCAATTACCAACGCTCTGAACTTCCGGTGGACTGCCATAACAAAAAAGAAGGAGTTAGTCCCCAGACCATCTTTTGGGAGGGCGGAGTCGTGCATGACCAAAATGACGGTCTGTAGTAACCTTGTAACCTGTGATTACTGTGCATGATGCTAAGAATAGTACCTGGTGTGTTGTATGTTGATGGTTGCTATTATTGTACTGTGCATATCTGATTGTATCTTCTTTTGGTTACTTACATCATGTATCATGCATGCTGAGTTGTTGTGCACTTGTTGCTGTAGAGTGCTTGCCCTTGTTGTAAGTTGAGTTTGCCAAGTGGCTTATTGATCTTGTTGTCCATTTGTTTCGTTACCCGTGGTTCGTGGTCGTCAGTTTGTGTCTAGCTGCAACACTTTGGCGACGAAGGTGGGATGCTTGATGGCGACACACGGAGTGCTGGACAGTTGCGAGCCAAAGAAAAAGACTGGGAGTCCTACACCGAGGGGTTAGAACAGTATTTCGTGGCCAATGATGTCCAGGCGGCGGCAAAGCAGTGAGCGATCCTCCTTAGCGTGTGTGGGGCACAGACTTATCAGTTGATCCGGAACTTGGTGGCTCCGAGGAAGCCAACCGACTGCGATTTCAGGGAGCTAGTAGACATGGTGCAAGCCCACCACCGCCTGAAGCCGTCAGTAATCATTCAGCGATTCACATTCAACACGCGGGTGCAGAAGGAAGGAAAAACTATCGCCGACTTTGTGGCGGAGTTACGGCGATTGACGGAGCACTGCGACTTCGGGGCAACTTTGAACGATATGTTGCGAGATCGGATCGTCTGCAGCTTCAGGGATGCCAGTCTACAGCGTCGATTGCTTGCAGAGCCAGAGCTTACTTTCAAGAAAGCATTTGATTTGTGCCAGGCTGCAGAATCAGCTGCCAAAAACGCGAGGGAATTGCAAGCAGCACAGCCAAAGGTGAGAGAGGACCCAGTCATGGTGGTGAAGGCACAAGGGTCATCAAGGGAGCACTCAACTCCTAAGACCTGCTACCGTTGCAATGATGCAACCCACCTGGCAAATCACTGCCCCCTCAAAACAGCTATCAGTCGCCAGTGCAACAAGAAAGGGCACCTCGCTAGGGCTTGCAGAAGTAAGGATAAGGGCAAGAACGCACCTACCCAGTAAACTCACAAGGTTGAAGGGGGAGGTGAGGAGTCTGAGTCCTATGAGCTTTTTACCATGTCTCAGAGACGGAATGCGCCAATCACAGTCAGCCTAAGGGTGAATCAGGTGGAAACTACCATGGAGGTTGACACGGGTGCATCAGTCTCCATTATGAGCGAGACCACTTATCAGAAGTTGTGGCCTGAAGGTAACTTCCCCTTGCAGCCCTCTGATGCTAAATTGCGCACCTACACAGGAGAAAGTCTCTGCATTTTGGGATCCATTCCAGCCCATGTGCAGTATGCAGATCAAGAGGCCTCCAGAACACTTCTAGTGGTGAGCGAAATGGTCCAAGCCGGATGGGAAGAGACTGGCTGCAAAAGATTCAGCTCAACTGGCATGCTATCTGCCAAGTTGTCAAAGACAAGCCACAAATGCTTGAAGATGTCCTGCAAAAGCATGCAATAGTGTTTTCGGAGAAGATGGGGGTTGCCAAGAACATTGTGGCAAAAATCCATGTCGACCCAGAAGCAACTCCGAAGTTTTACCGTCCACGTTCGGTGCCATATGCAATCAAGGGTAAAATTGAGCAGGAGCTCCAGCGGTTGGAGAATGAAGGTGTGGTATCCAAGGTAGTGGAATCTGAGTGGGCTGCCCCAATAGTACCAGTGATGAAGTCAGATGGATCGGTCAGATTATGCGGGGACTACAAGGAAAATCAGGCCATCAAGTCAGATTCTTACCCACTGCCACGCACGGAAGACATCCTTGCATCCTTGGCAGGTGGTAAAGCCTTCACAAAACTTGACATTGCCCATGCTTACCAACAGCTGCCTTTGGATGAGGATTCTAAGAAAGTCGTCACTGTCAATACCCACAAAGGGTTATACCAATTCAACCGCCTACCATTCGGAGTCTCATCTGCACCATCAATTTTTCAGCGAGCCATTGAGGGCATTCTGCAGGGATTGGACCATGTCTCCGTGTACTTGGATGACATACTTTTGACAGGAACGACTGAAGAGGAGCACCTCCAGCTATTGCAAGAAGTCCTCAGCCGACTGGAGGAAGCGGGACTCCACCTGAAAAAGAGCAAATGTGCTTTTATGCTCCCGCGTGTTGAGTACCTGGGGTACATTATCTCGGCTGATGGCATTCAACCTTCTGCAGAAAAGGTTTGTGCCCTGATGAAGGCATCCAGACCCGAGAATACGACTCAGCTAAGGTCATTCTTGGGGTTGCTGAATTTCTACAACAAGTTCTTGCCACAATCGTCAACATGGTTAGCACCTTTGCACCAGCTGTTGAAACAGAATGCCAAATGGGCATGGGGAAAGGAACAAGACCTTGCTTTCAAGAAAGCTCAAGAAGCTTCAGATGTTTTAGTTCACTACAACCAAGATCTACCATTGATCCTGGAGTGTGATGCCTCTCCTTATGGAGTGGGGGCTGTGCTCTCTCACGAGATGGAAGATGGGTCCACCAAGCCAGTTACATTTGCAAGCCGTTCTCTCACATAAACAGAAAAAAGGTACGCCCACCTAGACAAAGAAGCATTGTCATCATTTTGGGGTTAAGAGGTTCCATCTCTACCTGGCTGGACGAAAGTTCAGTATTGTTTCAGATCATAGGCCACTACAGTACCTGTTTGCAGAAAGGAAACCAGTGCCAGCGATGGCATGGGCAATGATTCAACGTAGGGCTTTGACCCTGAGTGCCTATGACTACACCATTAGGTATAAACCAGGACCCCAAAATGCCAATGCCGACCTGTTCAGCAGACTTCCCCTGCCAGAAACACCAGCGGAAGTTCCATTACCCGGAGAGACCATATTGCTACTGGAGAACCTCGCAACATCTCCAGTCACAGTATCACAGATCAGGACAGCCACATCCAGGGATCCCATGCTGTCAAAGGTGGCACAATTGGTATCTTTGGGGTGGAATGACCAAGATAACTCCATCACGCCTTCCTTCCAAAGGAAGAAGAATGAATTATCGATCCATGATGGCTGTTTGCTCTGGGGAAGCCGAGTTGTAGTACCACAAGTGCTACGTCAACAAGTGCTAGATGAACTGCATGTGAGCCATCCCGGAGTTACAAGAATGAAGGCTATGGCGAGAGGGGTGGTGTGGTGGCCAGAAATGGATTCAGAGATTGAAAGCAAGGTGTACTCGTGCCGAGAATGCCAACTGAACCAGAAGACACCTGCCCAAGCCCCCCTCCATCCTTGGGAATGGCCATCCCAGCCATGGACAAGGCTGCACATTGATTATGCTGGGCCCTTCTTAGGGAAGATGTTTTTAGTCGTCGTTGACGCACACTCCAAATGGTTGGAGGTGGAGATGGTACCCACTACATCTTCCAGGCACACTATCGAGAAACTGAGGTCCATGTTTGCAATGCATGGCTTACCGGAGTTACTTGTTTCCGACAACACCGGCGTCTTTACCAGTGCTGAATTCAATGAATTCCTCAAGAGGAATGGTATCAGACATGGGGAAGGGGTGCAGTAACCTTGTAACCTGTGATTACTGTGCATGATGCTAAGAATAGTACCTTGTGTGTTGTATGTTGATGGTTGCTATTATTGTACTGTGCATATCTGATTGTATCTTCTTTTGGTTACTTACATCATGTATCACGCATGCTGAGTTGTTGTGCACTTGTTGCTGTAGAGTGCTTGCCCTTGTTGTAAGTTGAGTTTGCCAAGTGGCTTATTGATCTTGTTGTCCATTTGTTTCGTTACCCGTGGTTCGTGGTCGTCAGTTCGTGTCTAGCTGCAACACGGTCTGGCTATGCGAGACTAGTGTGTGTGGTCAGTGTGTGTTAAATATTGTTTGTGGAGTGGCATGGAGTATAAGGGCAATACTATTGCATTGAAAGTGTATTGAAACAGTCAATGCATGAAGATAGTGGGATATCCCTTGGAGAGACTAGCAAGCTAACTGGAGTCACCTCATTATGTGTACACTTACCCACTCTCTGCTCCCCCACTCCTGTCTTGTTGCCGAGCCAAAAGGTGAGGCAAGTAATCGTGACGCGTTGTCGTCCCCCGTTTGTATATATGTGGCAGGCGGATTTAGAAACGACGAATTATTCCGTATCCAAAATTCTTCACAGGAAGTAGGCAAAAATTGTTGGTATATTTCCGTTTGTAACTCGGAAGCTATTAGTCCAATCACGTTGAAACATGGCCACCTTGTGCACCTAGGTATGTTCGTGCTGCTGATGTTGGAACTGTCGAAAAAGTCCTTTGTTTGGCAAAGTTATGGGCGAAAGTTCGCTCACGATCGAGGACGGCGTGCGAAAATGAGTATCTGAGTGTCTTTCAACAGCAGCACTGCCTACGCTGGAAGCACTTACGGGGCATGTAAGTTGTACAACTGCCTCGCTGGCACGAGCAAGGCTGTTATCCACACTGATACTGATATACTTACAGAGGAGACTGAACAGCAGCCGCGCCAAAAAGCGGGCACTGTTGGAAGAAGACCTCCTGATCCCTATACAGGAGATGGCTGTGGATTGTGACCGACAGGGTGCAGAATGGAGAAAGAGACAAGAGCATTGGCAGGTACTGTTCGTCGCTGATTGCTGGCTGTTATTGTTGTTGCTGCTATTCTGGGCAGACTGTGTACATACGGACCTTGTGAAGTTCTCGTTGCAGTTAGTGTCCGCCCGGCCAATATCACTAGATTTTACGGGCTTCTTCGTCGTTTAGTGCCAGGCTGGCCTCAGCACCTGTTATCCTAGTGCAGCAGAAGGCCTTCACGAGCAACAAGTTAAAGTTAGGGTGGCACAGTCCCTGTTGGAGCATATGCACGACGCTGCATCAAAACAGCACAACTAGAACTTCGCAAGGAAATAGTCAGAGCCAGTACACATTCAAAATGATGTGCAAGAGCAGCAAAAGCGAAGGAATAGCCAAAACATAGTGTAGCACTTCCACTCCTCGAAAAGTATACACTCTAGTACATTCATTTGTAGGCGGTATAACGTATTATGATAATAGCTCTCCTAGTGCACAATGCATTATTTATATGCATTGCAACGTATCCATGTAATTTAGGTAATGTACTCTAAAATGGCCGTTTCGTATAAAACACTATTGACAAAAGCATCGCAAATCTTCGCGTAGAAGTACAAGATGATCTTGAAACTCGGTGGAAAGTTAGATCTAGGTGTGATCCTTCAGAAAATGTAAAAAAGTGAATTTCTCCAAGATATGCCTAATTCGTCGTTTTTAACTGCGCCTGCCACATATGTATGTATGTATGTATATATGTAGATAGATAGGTAGATAGATAATTATTTCAACAGGAGGCCCCATCAGTCTTATGTCTCACAGCCAGTGTTGTGAATTTCAGGGACTTCCGCATTTCCTCACTGGGCGTCCTATACGGCTTTGACAAGATGAATCTCATTCCATGATTTGGTATCTGTTCGACTTTCAATTGCAGGGACTTTGTACATTCCTGCCATACCACACTGCAGTAATCAAGGTGGGACAGAACCAGGGCATTATAGATCCTTTTCTTGAGAGAAGCAGGGAGAACATCCCTGAGCTTCCTAAGTCTGGCTAACTGTTCAAAGCACTTCCTTCTTACTGACCTGATGTGTTCTTTCCATGTGAGCCCATCATCGATGATTACCCCCAGACACTTAACACTTGCACATCTCTGAATGCTGTGTCCTTGGAGGGCCACTTCGACTTTTTCCAGTTCATTGGCTTTACCCTTTCTGCTCAGCAACAACAGCTGGGTCTTGTTCTCGTTTAGCTGCAATCCATTGTCACCGACCCAGTCTGCCAGTCAGTTTAGGTCGCCCTCCAGTGCAGCACCCAGCTCTTCTGGATTGTCAGTGGCGTGGTACATGGTGGTGTCATCTGCATATTGCTTCACTTGGCAACGGTAGGTAGATCGTTCACATAGATGGTGAACAACAGTGGACCTAAGATAGATCCCTGAGGTACGCCTCGCCGGATTACAGCCCAGTCGGACTTCTCTTCCCCCAGGCAAACCCTTTGGTGGTGATCATTCAGGTAGCTGCTGAACCATAGTAGCTCATCACCCCTTATTCTGTACTTACTCAGCTTCCTCAGCAGGATGGTGTGGTGTACCAAGTCGAAAGCTTTGCTGAAGTCAACCATGGTGGCACCAACTAGCTTCCCGTTGTCAATAGCCCTTCTCCACCCGTCATGGAGACAAGAACATCCTGGGTGGTATGGCTGGGTCTGAATCCAAATGGACTTTGGTTCAGGATGGAGTTCTCCTGGAGGTAGTTATACAACTGCCAATGAATGTATATACATCCCAGTCAACCCGAGACACTTAGATTGTGCAATAGCCCGGTGTTCTCTGCAGGGGTTCACGACAACAAAATGCTCTACTTGGCCACCATCGGCCACGAAACAGCTCAACACTCCACGTCATCGCTGCACTCTGTGTTTGGATTGTTGTTAATGTGGCCCATTGCTTCAGCGAGGGCTACACGCCTGTTGGCCACTCCGCCATATTGGCTGACGTCATTTGCCCTGCGTGGCCTGGAACACTTCCCACTGTTCACTCGGGTGAAGCGATAATGCGCACTGTGTTAGCACATCACAGACGGGCTTCCCTGCGCAGCTCCAAATATGTAGGTGTCGATTGCCCAGCTGCCATCTAGTACTTGGTCTGGCTTGCTATCCCTTCTTTCTGACAGCCAGTGAAAGCAGATTACAGTTCTATTGCCCAAAATGTACTTTCCCTGGCCAAGTTATACTCATGGACTGTACTTTACTGAAATAGGTAGATATATACATTCAAGCGAGGCTGGTTGCATTTAATGTATGCCCTAGTATAATATTGTTGCTGAGCCTAAATGCAAGGCAAGTAATTGTGATGTGTTGTTGTCGTCCCCCGTTTGTATATATGTATGTATGTATGTATGTATATATGTATATCTGTCCCAGTCAACCCGAAACACCTAGATTGTGCAATAGCCCGGTGTTCTCTGCAGGCGTTCACGACAACAAAACGCTCTACTTGTCCACCATCGGCTACGAAACTGCTCAACACTCCACTTCATCGATGCACGCTGCGTTCAGATTGTTGTTCACGTCGCCCGTTGCTTCAGCGAGGGCTACATGCCTGTTGGCCATTCCACCGTATTGGCTGACGTCATTTGTCCTGCATGGCTGGGAACACTTTCACCGTTCACTCGGGTGAAGCGATAACGCGCACTGTGTTAGCACAGCACGGACAGGCTTCCCTGTGCAGCTCCAAATATGTAGGTGTTGATGGGTCTGTTGCCATCCAGTGCTTCGTCTGGCTTGCTATCCCTTCTTTCTGACAGCCAGTGAAAGCAGATTGCAGTTCTATTGCCCAAAATGTACTTGCCCTGGTTGAGTTATAATTACGCTCATGCACTGTACTTTACTGAAATAGCTAGTTATACACATTCAAGCGAGGCTGGTTGCATTTTAATGTATGCCCTAGTATAATCATAGGGTAGCAGATAAATTACAAGGGCTCATAGTCAAACAAACATGCATTTAGTCAAATATTATTCATACTAAAGAATTATGAGGATGTTATCGGTTGAATTGTTAACTTCTTCTTTCACTGTGATGCTGTAGGTTCTAACTAGTGCACTGGAGCCTAAGATTTCCAAGCTGACCTCAGAGTCACATTTGTACTACAACAAAGGACTGTAGCAAGTACAGCCCATGATAATTTATAGAATCAAGTGTAAGTTAATTAAATAGACTCTCTATAGATAGTCCAATTATTTCAGATTATCACTATACTTTGTGATTACAATTAAGTAATTTGAGCATGAAATGCATGCAAATTTCATTGATTGGTGATTTCCATAGTTACTCGCACCTAGAATGTGTGTGTGTGTTTGCATGTGTATCTTATTATAATAAACGTAACGCACATTTTCATTGTTCGGGATAATCTCCTTCAATTCTGGACGAAACGTCACGAAACTTGGTAGGATTACGAAGAGGCGTATTGTGAGTAACCTCGCCGAGCCAAAATTTGGCTTAAGGTCATTCTGTCAGAGTTCTTGCCACTTTTACGGTCACTGCTATATCTAAGAGATAGGGAAAAGATTGTGTTTCGTTTTCCAGAAACTCCTATTTTCCACCAATCTTCGCCAAACTTGGAAGAGTATATCATGGCAATACGAGGGGTGATCAAAGGTGGTTAGCGCCTTCGCCGCTGGACTCCTTTAGACATAATGGATTAACATAAGCAAATTCTTTACGCATGGGGTTTACGGAGCGAGTCTACGGAATGCTCCCAATTAAATGGATGGTTTTGATTGGTTAAACGTTCAACTTTCAAACAATATGTTGGGAACCCACCCGAAGGGCGGGCATTCAGCTAGTATGTATAATTACACTCTGTTGTGTTTGTGTGTGTGTGCATTGCATGTGTGACATTTTACAGCACCCCAAAAAGAAACGCTGAGGACCAGCATGACATTATTATGTATGTATGGTGTGCAACGTCTTTATTAACAGGTGCAAAATGAAGACAGTGCAGTAGTCTCCATTTGTTGCTAAACAGGATCTGCATTCTCCCATATTAGAGCTCCTAGCTTGCATGGATAATGACATGTGAAGTTGCATCTGACACAATTGGTAGCTAGTATTCGGGCCAGTAATAATTAACTGCCTTACTGTCCTTGGAAAATCTTTTTTGCAGCATTATCAACTTCATGTTGTACCATAACCCGCCTTCTGTTCCACTGTTATTGCTTTTATAATGAGACGGCTATGAATATACATTTTTAGTTGCTTTCATTTTCCCAGCATCACTTTGATGAGTTGTAGACTCAGTTGTGGCCAACATTGTCAACCACAAAATTAATATAAACATAGTGTACATACTCCACGCACGAGTGAAAAGTGAATGCATGTCTGTGAGCGTGGACATTGTTGTGCTATGTAATTGGTTGACAGCATCTAAAACTATCTTAAGTGCTTCAAGTGTGTATAAAGAGTAGCCACAGCATTAATATTTAGTATGAAAATGCAAGAAAGAAGGTACAAACACATCCACAGTAGCACTATGTACACAAGCAGAACAGAACACTAACTACTGATTGCGTACATGTTCAACTTCTTAGACACCCTTCACACCCTTACACCCATCTACAATTAAAACACACGCACACACACTTCTTCTTCAGTTCTCATTGTCCTGGATGGACGTAGGGCGGGATCTAGGCCCTGTTTCGAAAGCCAGTTAACAGTCAGGGTGAGTTGGCTGGACTCATGCCCCTAACCCTGGGTAGGGTAGCTGCTGAGCGTCGTGGCCATTCAAGGCCGTGGCTGGTCGCCCATTCGTTGTGGTGCCGTGACCATGAGAGGTCGTTACTGGTCGCCCGTCTGAGTGACAACTGACCCACTGTGATGAACACATGATCGTACTATGAAGCTTGATCATAATATTATCTTACCTGTTGTTGTGTGATTAGCTGTGTATGTTGTGGTTTGTGTACGTGTACTGTATCTGTTAGTTATTGATTATGCTGACCTGTATTATTGATTTATGCATGGATGTAATTGGTGGAGCTGTACTTTTGGTTTGGTGGTTGTTGGTGGCTATAGAGTTGTATCTCTTGTTGTTGGCCGCAGTGTGTGCCTAATTATTGCTCCAGTCCTGTTTAGTGTTCGAATGTTTCTCTGTACGGCGGAGTCTCCTGTATAACATTAGAATGCTTTATCACACCCATACAGGAGCCCAGGGAGTACAGCGGAAAGTTGCTATTTGCGGTGAGAGGCCACTTTTCGGGTTCGAGAATCTTCGTTGGTCCTGAGCTTGACAGCACCACGAAATGGGCACAAGTGCAGACGAGAAACAGCGACGCTGGCCCTAGAGGTGCCTTGTGTGCGGGAAGTTCCATCCATCAGCCGTAGCTGCGCCACCATGGTGCAGATTGCTCAATTCTGGTGTCCCTCTACTGACTGCATGCCCCCCCTACCGCCATCTTGACTAGACACACACACACACACACACACACTATTAACTTATGCAGACAAATGCAGAGAAGAGTAGGATGCATGTATAATTATTATGTAGATGAGTCAGCTGTGTCTAGAATAACTGCTACCTGCTTCAAAGAAAGAATGGAAAGAGTGTACACTCCACTGCATACATATTCTCTCCCCAGTCCTCTTCACACACAATCACACATGAATGTGACTGGTGACTGGTGTTTAGAGCTGTCACTGGGGATGTTCTGAGCTATGATTATAAGCATGGTCTGTTCGGAATCAAGTGGTGAGCCACTTGCATCTGAGACCACTGCTTCTAAATATCTGCAGTCAATTGCAAGGGAACAGGAAGATTTGGCGCAGACAGGCAAGAAAAGTATTAAGAGACAACAAAGGATCGTTTCAGTGAAAGAACTAACTACCCAGCCAATCCATACGAAAGTTTTCAGGGTCTTCACCAGACACTGCTGCCAGCCGTCCGCAGCCGTCCTACGTAGCCTCAACTCACAGTCCGTATGGTTAAAACAAAATGGCGGACCCCAGGAAATACCACGAAAGATGGCAATTTCTCGGCAAACCATCCATATTCATAGAATCCAGATAGGACCAAATGACGCTCTTCCGTTATTGTCTCAGGCGTGGGGCCGTATAAGGTTCTACATCGGCCGCGCGAACGGCAAATGTCAAAACTGCTGACAGATAGAGTGAACCAATCACTTAATCCCCTTGCGCTATCGCGCGTGGGGTAATAGACCAGTTGCGCGTAACTCAGGCCGGAATGTCCTGGTTAAAGCGATAATTGCATATGACGTCATCACTGGTGGCAGTTTAATACCTTAAGATACCGTATATCGCAATATGTTCGCGACCAATAAATTTCGCGAATGAAGCAATTCGCGAAAATTTCTATCGCGAATTTTATATGCATATATAACCTATAATATAATAATAACTTGTGTATGCGCGTGATGTTATAATAAAATGGCGGGTCAACGAACAGCGTGTAGCTCTTTCGTTTGCTTCATTTCAGAAGCGATTGCTCCTGCTATTTACACTAAAAAGGCTGTAATGTCTACCTTGTAGAGTCTCCTTCGCGAACATTTCTGACACCCGTTTTGTCAGCGATTCGCGAAATTTTTAGGTCTCGAAAATTTTGCGATATACGGTAAGGGAAAAGGTGTTGCATCGGCAGCCTCGGGCGCTTCGTGCCGAATGTTCCCATTTAGATGGCCCGGCTGAATGGTTCGCACGAGTACGCACCTGACGGTCGTATATTGAAGTTGCTAAGGCATACGGTTGCCGAGATCGAAACTCGTGAAGGAGAATTCGCCGACATGAGCGACCGGAATATGGTGAACGAAGACTTCTTGACACGATTTCGGCGAAAGCACCACACCAGGCACCGAGATGGAGACGTCTGGTGTGTGACTAACCGGCGAGTAACGGCTAATAAGGCTATGACACGCATCCTTGCGTTATCATCGCTACCTGCAGCTAACCTTAATAGTTTGTAGGTGGTAGTTCAACTAGAAGCTATTCCGTGTCCAGGAGTGTCGAAAGATCCTGTAGAGAAGTATCATTCGCCACATTTTGTCGGTGAGTTCTCCTTCATGAGTCTCAATCTCGGTGACCATAGGCCGTATCAACCTCAATCAACGACCGTCAGGTGCGAATTCGTGCGTACCATCTAGCCGAGACCTCTAAATGGGATCATTCGGCACGAAACGCTCGAGGCTGCCGGTGATGACCTCATAGGCAATTATGACGCACTGCATTCCTAAACGCTTATACGCAACTGGTCTATAATAGTTAGTCCGCTGCTACTTCCACCGGAACTGCGGTGATTACTGGTGTCACATAATTGCTCCTGCCACCGATCGGTGTCTGTAAAAGCCATAGGGCTACTCCAACCACCGGACTGTGTGATTAACCCTAACCTTAACCCTAAACCTAACCCTAACATACCGATATTTCGGTGGCAGCAGCCATTCCGTTATAGTCATTGGCTATTGACTTCTGATCCCTACCGTACTACACTTTGTTACACCTTTTGCATTTAGGCTGTATGGATTGTATAGTGTGTGTACATATACATGCGGACAGCACCACATACGTGGCTATATACAGCCAATGAGAATGTGGCACTTAAACTATGTTGCTTTGGTGTTAATGAAGTGGTTGTGAGAGGTGTCCCATGTAAACAATTTGGCCCAATGCAGATTGGGGCTGGACAAAGCAAACTGAGCTTATACGCTTGACACTAGTTGCAGAGGAAACATGTGACTTGCACATGTGCACTGACAAGCTAGGATTGCAGTTGTACCCTTCGGCAAAATGCTTAATTGTTGCTACATCTCACACCATGCAACAAGCACTGTTTATGATGCCCAGATTTCTGACCTTGGCAACATTATATACAGTGGTAGTGTTTTTCCTACTGCCACGACACAGGTACTTTATACATGTGGCAAATTAAATTGTACCTTATCATGGTGGTCGTAAGCTGCTATTTATATGTTATGTTCTGCATTGCCAAGATTGATGCAGTGCACATATATAGTACAAGTACGATCGGTCTAAGGGAAGCAAACTTGCATGGTTCTCTTACGTGAATGTGTGGCAGCTTTAACTTTGCCCATCATAATCAGTTCTGCTAAACACCTTGCTTTGGCAGTGGGTTGTTGAGGAGATTTAATGGAGGCTAGTCTTGCCTGGACTGATTTTGCCAAGTCATACCAGTTGTCATCAGCAGCACATTCCATGCCTGTGTACATTCAAAGTATAGTATGATATACTTTTATGAATTATTCAGTCAAGTAGGCGAATAGACCACCTGGAAGGGTGCATTCCATATCTGTGCACCAGATAATTCTATGTAATTTATGAATTATTCAGTCAAGTAGGCGATAGACCACCTGGAAGGGTGCATTCCATATTTGTGCACCAGATAATTCTATGTAATTTATGAATTATTCAGTCAAGTAGGCGATAGACCACCTGGAAGGGTGCATTCCATATCTGTGCACCAGATAATTCTATGTAATTTATGAATTATTCAGTCAAGTAGGCGGATAGACCACCTGGAAGGGCGCATTCCATATCTGTGCATGCAATTTATGAATTATTCAGTCAAGAGCAAAGAGGATGGACCACCTGGAAGGGCTCATTCTATATCTGCATTAGACCTTTTTCAACTACAGTGGAGTGGGTCCACCGTACTAGACTACTGCAATGTGCTCCTAGTGTATGCATGTGAGCTGAATGTGCAGTGTTTGCAATATCTGCAAATCTAACTGACACATGATAAGCTGGTCCACAAGCATGGAGTGTTTGAAGAGATGGTAAATAGACTTATAGATGAAGATTTCAAAGCAGGTCATATACATACATAAGAGTGTCTGTGTTGTATGACGAAGTGAAAAGAGATGCCCTCCGGATCCCCAATCCAACTCAGCACAGAGGCGTCAGTTATTCATAGTATCTACATAGAAATGATTAGGGCAAGTACCTGCCAATGTCCTGTGGCCAATGTCCTGTGGCTGTTGCTAGATGCACAGTTTGCACTCTGCACAGACTCTAAGAGTAGTTCTATTACGATATTTCAGAAAACAAGAAGTATGACTTAGTGTCTCTAAAAATACACTGGCAAAAAGGTTTGCAAACAAGGAGGCTGAAGCAGTGACTCAGTATAACTCAGCAAGAAGTTTGACAGAAATTCCGAACATTGGGAACATTTCGCTACATTCCCTACATCTCAACATCTCAGTTACTTTAATTCGCAAACAAAAACTCATGGATTTCTCGTACGAATGTAGGGATTGTTGCAAAAGCATTAGGAACTTCGTTTTAGAGAGTTTAATTGTTGCTCTCCAGGCAGCTTTGTGCATGCCTGCTGATATTTGGGCAAGTCACTCCCTGAATTTAAGCTTTACCTTTCTTCTTTAAATATGCACACACATAGGCATGCAGCATAGCAGACACACAGTGCTTAACATGCATGTAGTATAGCCATGAGTGTACTCATCACGAGATGCACACTTAAAAGCATTACATTCTCTATTGCTACTCAGTCTCAATACCTTGCAGTGTTGTCTCCTTCCACAGAGATATTTTCACCCAACACCTGCAGCTGTATCTTCTATTTATACATATGACCCACTCCGCCATATTCAGGGTACATTCATTTGTAACTGTTGTTCGCAAGCCTTACAAGAAGACTAGACTTGCCCATGTGCAATTTGCAATCATTCCATAAAAAGTGCAGAGTCAAGGGGTTGTAAAAGCATTTCTTGCAAAAACAAGGACAGATGTAGGGATGATGAAGTATATGCGAGAGGTATAGCAAAAGCAATCATTGAAAACCTCGGGAACAAGGCAGGGGACCAGTCCATTCAACCAGGTCAACATTCACTGTCTTCAGCACACTTTGGACATGTTCTCATCACCATTAGATCTGGCAACATTTTACCGTGCCTCCATGCAACTACTGCACACCCATTCAAACTATTCAGCTTCCCCTTTCCAGGTATACCTTTGCAATTTGCTAATCTGTACTTTACTCTCATCTAAATGTAAAAATTAATGTGGCATAATAATTTGCATCCATCGCAACCTGCAATAAGAATAATCAAGTAACTGCCTATAATAGCTCCTGCATAATTATACAGGTTGCATGTGCGCTGGTGTGTCCTTATGTTGACTGACATAGACACATAGTCTATGGCAATCACGAAGTTGCCTGCAAGTATATATAGCAGCCTGGCCTAGCGTGAATGGTGCATTCCATTACCAGGTACAGTAATTTCTCTGCACATCTTGGGTTGTAGGTGTACCATTTGAGATTTACTAATGTACAGCGTACCTACAGGGGTTCACACAAGTGACCTCCTTCAGCACAAGTTATGCTTCTACTAACTTGTGATCAATCCAGTATACAGGATGCATTCAATTCGCACCATCTCGAAGGGGCACATTACTAATCTTGATGCCTACAACTTGACTGTGTTATAGGTCAAAAAGGCATTATGCCAATTTCAAATGTATATTTCTATATAACATGTATATAGGTGGTTATGCAGTCCTCCTACTTGAGTGAAAAATTGTAAATTCAGTACATTTGTTTGTTTGTTCGTGATTCGGGCAAAAACTACTGCACAGGGTGCCACCAAACACTGTTTATTGGGGATTTTGAAGTAGTGGTTCAGAAGTGTCCTCCATGGGTTGAAATTGCCCGTCTTGTTGGGGAGATGTCCTTTGATTTCCGGTTTTTTTGTTTGCGGCTGACAGCTATTAAAATAATTATTGCTCCCTTCACTTCCTGTTATTGGGTGGTTGATTTGCTGTCATCCAGGCAGATACTTCAAATCAGCCTGGGCCCAACTCGCTTCGTGTGACTCGCCATAGCAGAAGCCAATCAAAGGCGGGCAACCTGCTAGTATGTGTCATAATTCATAAAATAATAATTATTGCATAAATCATATTCCAGGTATATTTGTAATCAGTCTAGATATGATCACAACTTTGCATTCCAAGCAGTAGTCAAAGGTAGGGGCACTTTGAAGGATGTATAAATAATCATCAATTTGTTTCTGTGCTCCTGCTCAATTCCTTCCTTCTCAGTACTACATCATTCAACCCTCCGATCACCCGTGTTGCACCCCCAATCCTTGCCTCTACTTCCTTCTCCATTCTCCCATTACTAATCATCACACCCAAGTACTTCATTGCATCTACCTGTTCTATTACCTCTTCATCAATTTTGACTTCACATTCCTCTCTCTTCCTTGCAATCCTCATCACTTTAGTCTTTCTCCAATTCACCCTCAGCTCCCACCTGCTCAGCACATCACTCATCACCTGTAAATTGTGCTGTAGCCCTTCCACTGATTCTGCCATTACCACCATGTCATCCGCAAAAAGGAGTAGCCCTACATCACCAGTTGACAACTTCACCTCCCTCAGAAACTGCCTTCTTGCCTCCCTCGTCACACTGTCGATAAACACATTAAAGAGCCATGGTGAGAGAGTGCAACCCTGCCTCACACCTCTATGCACCTCAAACAACTCTGATTCCATTTCCCCAACCTTCACCTTGGCCATTCCGTCGACATACAGTGCCTGAATTGCCCTTAACAGCCTTCCTTTCACCCCATAAGCATATAGCACTTTCCACAAACTTTTCCCTGCTTACATTGTCGTATGCCTTTTCCAGGTCCACAAAAGCCATGTATGTTTTCTTATCTTTCTCGATGGTTTTCTCCACAATTTGCTTGACTGCAAAAATTTGGTCATTGCACCCCCTGCCAGTTCTGAAACCTCCTTGCTCGTCCATCACTTTGTCAACTGTTGCCATCTTCACCCGCTCATTCAATACCCTCGCAAACACCTTACCAACAATACTCATTAGACTAATTCCTCTGTAGTTTGCACACTCTAGTCTGCTTCCTTTCTTGTGGACTGGTACTACCACTGCATTCTTCCAGTCTCCAGGGGCTACCCCCACTCTCCACACCAAATTGAATACATCTGCCATCCACTCTATCACCACTTCACCCCCTGCTTTTAACATCTCAGGCAGAATCCCACAAATACCAGGTGCCTTTCTCATCTTAAGCCTCTTCACCCCATTTCTCACTTCCTCCTTCATTATTCCCATATCATCCTCCTGCATTGCCTCACTACACTGTGTGTCTGAGAGAGGCTCTCCCACTTCATGGAATAACTCTTCAAAGTGCTCCTTCAACCTGCCGATGACTTCAGCCCCCTCTGACAATACTTGACCATTCTTACCATTAATGCGAGTCATACTCTCCTTTGTCATCCTGTTTCCATTCACCCTAGCCCAAAAACGTGGCTGATTGCCTTTTGCATCCTTCTCCATTTCCTTCCCAAACTGCACCCACTCATCATTTTTAGCCTTTCTGACTAATTTCCTTGCCTCTAGCTTTGCCTCCTTGTACCTTTGCCTAGCTTCTACATTGCCAGTGTCCTGCAGCCGCTTATACAGCACTTTCTTCTTTTGCACTGCATTCTTCACCTCCTCATTCCACCATCTTGTTCTCTTTGCCTGTCCACTTCTCCCCCTCATTGTCCCACACACCTTCGTTGCCGCCCCCACTATACCTTCTTTCAACTCCTTCCATGCCAATTCAACATCCTTTCCTGATGCACACCCACCAGCTCTAGCTTCCTCATACAGTTCAGCAATCACTGCCTGGTATTCTCTTCTCACCATATCATCCTTCAAATTGCGAATTTTAATCTTCTGTCTCCCCCTCACTTGACTACTGTTCTTCACTCTCCTAGCCTTCAGCTTTATCTTCATCAACACTAGGTAATGGTCACTTCCTATTTCTGCCCCCCTCACTGCCTTGACATCCATTACCTGCTTCCTAGCCTCCTTTCCCACCAAGAAGTAGTCAATAAGGGACCTGAGCCCTCTGCCTCTACATTCCCAAGTGTACTTATGGATTCTTTTGTGTGGGAACCATGTGTTAGAAATCCACAGATTGTACTCATTACAAAACTGCAGCAGTCTCCTCCCATTCTCATTGCACACTTCCTCACCATACCTACCAAGGACTTCACCCCAGATACTTGTATTATCACCCACTCTAGCATTCATGTCTCCCATCACAACCAATAAGTCACCACTCACCACTCTTCCAACAGTCTCTTGCAGCCTCAAGAAAAACTCATCCTTGCTAGCATCGCTACAGTCCTCGGTGGGCGCGTATACTTGCACCACAGACACCCACACGCCCTCTATCTTCAACCGTATCATCACAATTCGTTCGTCTACACACCTCCATTCTTTCAAAAACCGACCGAATCTTTCTGACAGCAAAATCGCCACACCCGCTTTCGCTCTACCTGTCTGCACGCCCGAATACACGCATGTAGTATCCCCAATCATCCTCATACCATTTCCTCTCACTTTCGCTTCACTGACACCCAACACCTCCAGCCGATACTTCTTCATTTCAGCGACCAGCTCCTGCTCCCTTCCGTTCAACGTTCTTACATTCCAACACCCGAATCTACTTATATCACTCACTAAATCACTATCATAGTTCTTAGCGCTCATCTTTCACCGTCCTTAGTTTGCTGGCAGGCTGTCTATGACCATCACCCAGCGCAGCTGCCTTCCGCCATTTTTTAGCGCCATAGTGCAAATATATTTTTTATACGTATGTGTTTTTTGACTGACTTACATGTAGTGTTCCCTAATTGTCCTCAGTTCTCTACTGTATAACCTCCTACTTTACAGTTTGAACAATTATCAACAGCACACATATTATAGTCCATATTTCTTGAACACCACTGATTCCACTTATCAGCTCATAACAGTTTTATATATTGCTCGACGGAATCTGCATATCATTAGCATTTGTATTAAATTGAGATATAAGGAACAAACACACAGACACAACTCAGGAATCAAACTTAGCTTAATCAGTACTAATGATTCTACTCATTGCTAAGTGAAGCAGGTCATGCAGTGTAGTTTACGAACTAAATTTCACAAGCAGCATGTAAATTAACGTGGAACTGGAACTATAATATGATATCATACAAATTCGTATTTAAATATGCATGACTAAACTAATACACTCTCCTAAATTCATGAAGTGTAGAAATATTGTATACATTAGAACATTGATCAAAATGAACAGTTTTTATGATGCAACTTGGTGTTTAACAAAAACAAGTATACAAAATGATGGACCTGTTAGTTCCAGTTTTGAATACAGTTATTGTGGAAGGTTTAAAGTGTATCAATATACTAAATAACAGCAGTCATGTTGCATAGTGTTTCAATTGATTATATACGGGACAAATTTTATGCCAAGTCCTAACCAGCAACCAGCACCTCCATATTATCCTTAAGCCTATTTAGAGGTTGCTCTCCGAGAAGCTATTTCCCCTGCTTTTTGTAGCCCTTCATGCAGGTGCATCTCTGGTACAGAGGCTAAGAGCGTTGCTTTCTGTTTGAGGTCATTGAGACAGTCAATACGCTTCAGAAACCCTTCCTTAGCTTCATTCTTCTCTGATTGGATTAACAGGTCAATGTAATCTACCTGACTAAGGGGATTGGGCCGCAGGGCAATTTCATCGAGACGTTCAAGGGTCTTTTGGGCTTTATCTATCTTCTCTAAAGCCTTGACACGCATCTCAGTAATCTCAGATTCAATCTTGTCTACCATTGTCTGCACTCTGGTTACCTCTGCAGATGCCTCATCATAACGCTTCTTAAGCTCATGATATGTTCGCTCTTCAGGAACTTCGACAACTTCAAACCACCAAGGGTTGTTCACATGCAAGTCCCACTGACATTGCTTAGGGCAAGCAGTGCATAATCCATCTTTCATTGCCTTGCATTTGATTTTGTCTGCATTGTTTGCGTAAGCACATCTTTTGTGACATGTAAAGTTGCACTTTAAGCAATTAGTGACATTTCTTCCAGTGCCAGAAATGTCATGCTTGATTTCCTTATATGTTGTAACTCTGTACGTAAAATTTTCATTGGCAGCAATTTTCACCTCATTTTCCTGCATGGCATGCTTCTCTTGCTTTAGTTCATCAAGCTTGCCTACCATTCTTTTCAGTTGTTCCTGCAAACCTTGCATCACAATTTCTAACTGCTGTCGCTCATCCAACACCTCTTTTGTTAGTGTCAAACTTCTGGCCTGTGCAGTTACAAGATGGTTGCAAAACCCCTCAAAACTGTCCATACCAATCTTCCAGTATGTTGCTTCAAGTGATCCGGCAGTCTCCTTAGCTGCATCTGCATCTTGCTGCTCTGCAAACAAAGCAGAGTTGTTGAATTTGAAATAATGACAGAAAGGAATTTCTGCTGCCTTTACGGCATCTAGCACAGGAGGCCTTCTGTGGTCAGCAAATGTAACCATGAGCATAATATTGCTTCCTATGTTCTTTCCAAAAATGCTCAGAATGGAATCAAAGATGTATTTTTGTGTGGGGGTGAGCCGTACCATGGATGCTTGTGTGACGAAGCCAATGGCATGAATGCTGTCAATGCCGTTTGCACCACGCACTTGAAAGAAGTCTCGAATCTGACCTTTCAGAATATCATCTCTGTCTATTCCTTCTGTGTCTCCAAATCCGGGTGTGTCAATAATGGTCAGAGTGTGGGGGAATGGAGAGCCATCCTGTTTGTAGATTGTATATGCAGTGATGAATTTTGTCTGACTGTATGCCTCGCACACTTCGGGATTCTCATCCACTATGATTTTAAAACGAAACGGATCTTTCCAAGCAACTCCCAGGATGTAATTCACAATTCCATTGATCAAAGTTGTTTTGCCTGCTCCGGTTGCACCGACCAACATCACCACATACTCATGCAATCGTGTATATGTAGGTGGTGGATTGCCAACAGTGAATTTGGCCACACCCTTATCCTTATCATACAAAGTGCATTTCATTGGAGGTTGGTAGACTTCTTGAGGGCCTTCTTCAACCAGTTTAGATTTGTTCTTCAGTGGTTTTGCCGGGGGTACAGTTGTTCTGTCCTCTTCTTTTGCTGATTCATCGAAAAAGCTTACACGGGCTGAAACATTTGGTTCACAATCAGCCTAATCAGAAAAGAGCATTACAACGTTAAAAACATCTTTAGGAGCTTGCTACACACACATTCATTCTGTGCATATCAATGTGTATACACTGATAGGCAAAGGCAGTCGGAAGAAAAATGCATCACAGTCATGCAGTGATGGGCCAGGGTAGTAAATTTGTATCATGGGTACATATAGCTGTTTATTATCATTTAGGCTGCTATATTTAATTTATTATAGCTATGTTGTAATGGTAAGAATGAGAAAAGTACCGGGCCCAAGCTCAAGAAAGCGTATCACTAGATAAATATTATTTTCTTATGCTTTGCCAGTCCTGAAATAGTATATAATCAACATGCAATATTTTACTGTACCCTGGTGGCACAGTGTGAATCATGGGTTGTGCATCTTTTGGTGCTTTGAACCCCCAATTTAAGGATTTAGTTGAAGGGGCATCTGAACTAAATACTCTGATGAAGTAGTCACTGCGTATAGTATTCACAAAGATCCCACCTAGGTAATGAGGTCCCTGGTCTCAGCCATGCATTCCTGTATAATGGCTGTCATGAGGCATGACGTCTGAAACTTTCTTGAAGTAGCCAATTAAACAATCTACTCAGGCACATGCTACAAAAATAACACGAGCACTAAAATGCGGCTGCACCATGGCACCTAGATGTCCTGTCGCGGCCGCGATTCTCGAGGAGGTGCTGGGGTTAATAGAGAGTGCGGTATATACAGTGCTTTCGAGGTTCCTCACGGCTGTTTCATTTGTATCCCGCGTGTACAACTTAGTAATTCTTGCGCAATGGCAAAATGGCGCCCATTGCCGCATGCTAGCCATGTATAAAGATATCACTCCTCCGGGTTTTCCTAGAGAAATGATAGACAGTATTTGATCTTTGGTATCTATGTAGGGATGGCAGTGGTTGTTTTATGCTGTAATACAAACGAAAAGTCGCGCTACTCCTGAACAGGATCGAAAACCGGCGAACGAAAGCTTACCATGACGAAGCGGGGACTAAACAGTGCACATGTATAACCTTACTTCCCAGCGAAGGTGCGCCTATACGTAGATAGCGCCCTCGACATTTCTCACGTTTCGTCTTATTCTTATTCTTCCGAAGAAGAATAAGAAATTATTATTATTATTCTTGACAGCCGTAGCGCACGAACCAGAGGGACCAGGTACATACTTCTCGCACCATATTGCACCATTTTTGGCTGGTTGCATTCCTTTGTAGGTTAGAAGGCGGCGCGAGTTAGTGGGGAAGACAGCGCTTGCCACGACTCCTGCCGTGTTGCTTGGCCAAGCGGACGGACGCCATTTTCAAATTACGTAATTAAGCCGGATGAAACCGGAGTGACTGGTGCCATTGTTAGCAGCTGCAGCAGTTAACTTGCGCGCCGTTTGAAGGACATTCGCGGTCGTGCGTGCATTTCCCCGCCAAGGTTGGCTACCGGTCGCCGTTACTCGCTGGGCTAGCGCGGAACCTAGGTGCTAGCCCACACCCTGAGCTTCAGGATTACAGAAATGAGGTATAATGCCTGCACCAATGCCCTATGGTTGAGACTAAGTATGTTGCTTCAGCTTAGCTGTCCACTATAAAAAGTACAGAAACTAGAAATAATAAAAATTTTCTACAAAAATTGTAAGGATGTAGGGATGGCATAAAAAGGACAGAAACAAGTAAAGGCTGTTACACAGTGGAGCATTAACCATCGTCTCTACATTCAAGGATGTAGGACTATACGGTGCGACATTCTTGCATGTACGGACCATGGTTAATGCTCCACTTTATTTCTAGTTATTATAGACGTTTTGGTGTAGGTCCCATCTTACTCCTTTTTTTCTGCAGGTTTCCAGGACCGGTATGTTTTATATTGTAAACATGTGTATATTTAATACTAAATGTCCATTATGCACATACATTCCTCAAAACTGCAGGAAAAATAAGGAGTATGATTAGACCAATACCAAAATACCTAAACAATTACCAGCAATAAGATGCACCAAGCCGTTTCTTCCGAAAAACTCGGAGGAATGATATCCGTTATATATTGCTAGCATAGGGAAAAAGACGCCATTTTTCGAATGCAAAATGTTGCGTAACAACTAAGTTACCCCGGCGAAACAGCCGTGTCCTTCTCCCGATCGCGATTTGAAGTCTGCACGTGGCACGTGATTTTGCCTACGAAGTGACGAATCGTGACGCTCATTTATCACGTGCCACGTGATCGAGTGCAGACATGCAGACTTCAAATCGCGATTGGGACAAGGAACCTCGAAAGGACTGTAGCACTCACTATGTAAGGATGGCCCTAAAATTGCCGCCGCCCGTTAGAATCGTTTGGGAACCGAATTCACTGCATTACCGCCAGGTGTCACCAAATCTTACTGAGGTTGTATGAGACCAGTAAGCAAGCATGTCTGGGCTGAGATCAGTGACGGCCGTATATTTTATGGAATGAATGAAAGCGAATAATGGGAAGACGTGAGACGAAACAACTTCTTCAAAGCTCGATATTTCAAAGTCTTCGTGCCCAAAGGCACGAAGACGGAGATTGGTCCAGTGTAGCACCATCACATGAAAGTACGTACACATAAGCAAAGTAAGATACAAGTTATATAGATCGATATGGTCACTTACATCAGCAGATGCAGATCTGTATTCCGCCAATAGCGATTCTATTTTTTTCCGTTGCCCTAATATTGGATACAACTGCTTTACTTCATCTTGGGTCAGCTTTAGAAACATCTCTCCTGAAATCTCTTGCTCTTTGAGCACTGTAGCATAGTCCTTGCCAAATTTCTTCTTGATAAATTTGTAGAGGTCATCTGGTTCAAACTGTATCACCCGCCAAGCCATTTTTAGCCTAGGGCACTATACAGGGTATTCACTCCAGCTCTACGTATTTGCAGCATCTCTGTACGTTCAGGCCCATTTATAGCCTATAACGGAACTGCAAGTCAGATGACTCGTATCCTTGGTAGCTAGCTCACCATGGAATTACGTCTATGAATAATGTATAATGTGGAAAGGAAGCCCACCATGCAGCCACATTGCCCAAATCAATGCTTAGCCTATTTGAGTGCATTAACAGTGAATAGAAGTTGAAAACTAAGTATTTCTAGATGGGGTATGTGCGTGTGTGATAACCAGTGTATGTGATGTGAAGTGTATACAATGTTGACACTTGCTATTGTGCACACAGTGCAGACTGTATAGCAAGCAGTGGCACATAGCACTTCCTTGCAGTTGACACTTTCTGGCCCCTTCTTGCATGGTTGTAGATTAGCCATCATTTGAACAAATTTTAAGCACAACACTCACAAAGGGAACTACGACACCATGTATATATTTAGAGTTCAGTACGCTTATAATGACATAATAAGCACTATGAGAAAAGAACTGTCTTTGCCAAATGAGAAGTCCTCACTTCAGCAATCACGTGAATGTGTAGCTAACTATACTTGTGAAACACAATGTAGTATACAATCCCATGACCTCAGTCTGCACACCTCTATGCAATGGACAGCACATTGTTAGCACACTATAAGTTTCAAATTGCTAGGAAAACCTGGCGCTGGGAAGGGCTCATATAGCAATTAAACATGGAGTGAGTTACTCCTTTCTAATAACTAACCCTTAATTTCTATCATCCATTATACATGTATTCTAGTTCCAGAGGCAACAGACATTCAGAGACTTGCATGATGGGTACAAAATGATATGAACGCATGTGAGATATATGTACTATGTGCAGTTTTTCATGCAATGCAATTATTTAGTTTCTCAATTACTTCAGTTTTAGCTAGTTTTTGAAATCTAAGAGATTATCTTCACACATTCTGCACTGTGCATGATTGCCTGCAGGAATTGCTACACAGCACACTACAAGCTGGATTCCAGGAATTGACCACCCATGATCAGATCATGATCACAATGGGTCTGGTCAGGTTGGAGGGCACATTCCTTTCAATTAGCTTATGTCAATAATGAATTATTCATTCACTCTATGTAAACTGCGTGGGCATGCTAGACTTCTGTATTTGGTAAGTACCAGCTGGTTTAGAACTAGAAGATGTAGTATCTATGCAACAATAAACTAAATGATGCCTGACTAGCGTTATGGCATGTGCACATTTTATTCAAGGTGTTATATAAATAGCTTCATTGAACCGTAATTTATTATTAATGTTCTTGCATCAGTGTGTATTGCAATTTTCCATGCATCTGAATAATTGAATAATGTGCCAGTTTTGCTTTAAGTGGATAACTGGATTTGTGGAATTAGTTGCCAACCCTATATCATTTTGAAGACATTTGGACTTAGCATCTTTGTGTGGCACAGTCCAGCTTGGAGTGTAGGAGCTTGTCTATGCCAGCAGCAGGCATCTTAGATGTTTCAGAGGCATGACCACCGTGAAAGGTCACATTCCTTCTTTGTGTACTGGAACCCCACTATGTCAATTATGAATCATTCATCCAAACTTAGGATAAACTCTCCCATTCATCTAGATCCATATTTACACACTTGCAGCTAACTATATATACATAGCTCTAGAGCTGCAGACTTGTGTCTGTGTAGTGTGCTCACTAGCAATAATAATAATATCTCAGAGAAAGGACATACGTGTATATGAGTGCATTTCCACAAGACAGCAACAGCATGAAGCACAAGAAGTGTGACACATCGACATCTTTGGCCCCTCTACAGCTACCACTCACACAAGCATGCATTACTATACACATATAGCTGGCCACATCATTAAAACGTACTTACATACATATCGACATGGTCTGATGAAGAACCTCTCGCTTACTATACCAAATGCATATAATCTGAGCATAGATATACAGTACTTATGCAATTTATTCTCTGTTAATCTATATTGGAGTATTCACTTTTATGCAATTTATCATCATCATGACATTACAAGCATTTCCACAAAATTATTATGCACATTAATGTAACAGTCAGTCACATAAATGTACAAGAATGTAGATCACTCATAACATATTGACTCATAGTCATTGCAGTTTTGCTGCATGGTCATGATTGTATAGAGTTGCACAAAAGCATACAGCTAGGAATATTATTAGTCCTAGACTGGCTTGCGAGTCAGATGAGTCCCAGTCAGGATGCTTAGATTTTATGCCTATTGCCAGAGGTATCTGAATCAGCAAGTTCTCACTACAAGCTAAAGTACAGATATTGGTTCATAACAGGCTTTTCATGTGTTGTTATAGGCATGTAATGTATTAGTTGTTCTAGCATGCAAGGGAATCTAGATTACACGAGAACAATGATGATTTATGCCAAACGCAGGACATAATGTTGGCCATCCTGAGTCCTTTATATAATGCGCATATTATGGTCTAGCCATCGAGAAAGGTGGGTTTTCTCCTTCTCTTTCAAGTGTTACATCCATGGTTTAGAACCTGACTCTGCATGGTGCTAACAGGCCTTTGGCATGTACAATTTTTCTAGTTCAAGGTATAAATGAAATTGTGGTTTGTGGCATACTATGATCTCAACCTTGTAGCAGTGGCATGCATTGCTAGCTTATACACAGTATCTCTATGCAATGGACATGTTGACAGATGTTGTGCTGCATGCAGACAATTTGAGCATTGTCATTTCAATTTTCTTTCAAAAAGCCAGTGAAGAATTTGAAGCCTCTGAATCACAATAGATAGAGTTAATATGAAAAATTCTTTCGAATGAGCAATTAATTTAATTTGCAAAGTTGCACACTAGCCATGGCAAATTATAAACTTGTTATGAAGTGCACCAACAGAATAATGTTGTTTCTGAATACAATTATGTGTTCACATACGTACACTTAAGCATGTTGAAAATACATATACAGTATAATTATACTCTTTTGTTTGCATCTAATCTTAGCTTAGCTTAGCTAGTTGTTGTGCACTTTGTTGAGCTTTGCTGCAGAACTCATCATTGTCTTTGATTTCCAGCAGTCGCTCAGCTTCACCCTGAATAACTTTCAAACGTTCAACTCTCTTTTGATAATTGTGCTCCCTGTGACCTTCCTCATAATGGATGAGCAGATCAATGCACTCAGTACTGCTACTGAGTTTTGGTTTCAAAGCAAGTGCATTCAGCCTATTCAAGGTCTGGTGAGCATGACGAATGAAGAGGAATGCCTCATAATATTGAGCTTCCACTTCTTTTCTCAGCTTATCTATCAGTGCTTCTGAACCGCTCCCTATTGCTTCCTGTTTGTAGCGAACCTTGAGGGCCTCAGAGCTTCGATTTTCCTTCTCAATACATCGTTTATACTTAACTGCACTTCTGGTATGATAGAAAAGCTTGCATTTCCCTGGGCACACTCTGCAGGTACTTTCCTCCATGGCAACACACTTCACGTTTTCCTTGTCTTCTGTCAAAGGGCAAGAGCAGTATTCATGACACGTGAAGTTGCAGTTTGTGCAGTTGGTGGATTTACCACTCCTGTTGTCCTCCTGCTTGGGTCTGGCAACATGGACTGTGTACTGAAATTGGTGGTTGGCATCCAAATCAGCACTGTGCTGCTTAAGAATCATTTCTTCTTCTTTCAATTCTTCAATTTTGGCAACGACCATAAGCCCCCATTGGTGCAAGCCATTATTCATTAGTGCCAATTGCTCACGTTCTTCCAGAACATCTTTGGTTTGCTGCAGACTTTTAGGTTCCATGTGGGACAGCTCCTCAAAGAATTTTGCAAATCTGCTCATAGAGCGATCCCAAAATATTTTGTCCAAATCATTGTCCAAATGGTTGCTTTCTGTGTCTTCATAATCTGGTTCAGGATACAGAGCAGAGTTATTGAAATCAAAACACTTATTAATGGGTACCCCTGCCATTCTAAGGGCTTCCAATACAGGAGGCTTCTTGGAATCTGCAAATGTTACCATCAATACAATGCTGCTTGAGATGTCATTACCAAATATACTCAACATCGAATCGAAGATGTAACTTTGGGTGGGGGTCAATCGAGCCAAAGCTGCCTGTGTGACAAAACCAACAGCATTAAGCGTGGTAAAGCCTGAGATTGCGAAAAAGTGCTTTAGCTCAATTAATATTGTTTTGTCCCTTTCTGTCCCATCTGTGTCTCCAAATCCAGGGGTATCGATGATAGTCACAGTAAAAGGTATCGGTGAAGAGGTTTGCCTGTGGAAAGTATAGCTAGCAACGTGCCGGGTTTGACTTTGGGCCTGGCCAATTGCTCCCTCATCGATGAGCTTGTAGCGGAACGGATCTTCATAGCGAACACCAAGGACGTAGTTGGCGATCCCATTGACTAAAGTAGATTTGCCTACGCCTGTGGCCCCTACCAGCAAAATGACGTACGATTGCTGCCTGCATTCGTCATCATCGCTGGCTGCACCCACCTCATACTTCGCCATACCAGTTTCCTCCTCTGCAAGAACGCACTTCAGTGGTGGCTTGTAGATGGACACGGAACCCTTTTTGGAATCGACAAGGCACTCACTTCCTGGAATTGGTTGTCCAATGTCAGTTCGCTTCAAGTTTTGAGTTGGGCTACCCAGAACACCACTTGGACTTTGTTCAGCATTTTGTTGCGAGTGCTGGTCACCGTCAATTGTTGTCACTTGCGGACGGGCAGTACTGTCTCCTTCGCTTTCAGTGACTGCAGTTTGCCTTGCTGTTGACGATTGTTGCTGGCGATCGCGACAGCCAACATTGCCCACTTCTTTCTCATCTCCCAAAGTGCTCACATTGCCTGTGCGGCTGAAAAGACAACCCATCACGACCTATTGCAGGAACTCGGGTATTTAGTACAATTGGGGACGCTTTGCACAGATCTTTAAATTGTCGAGCGACCAGCTAGAGAGCGCGATTGGATAGACCACGCCCCGCGCGGTGAAGAGGGAAATTCAAATCGGTGGGAATTCCCTAAGGAGGTCAGAAGTTGGAGATGCAAGATCTGAAGAGGAGATACTCTTGCTGTGTATCCTTGATTAAGATACAAGACAGACTAGCATACTGATGAGGTGCTTTTGAGTATAATTGTGCCTTTAATACCGTCTTAGACAGGGGTAATGGTAATGGTATTTACAGGGGCAAAAGGTGGAGAAAGAGATGATGCATCTGTTTCAGTCATAGCATATCATGTGCATGAATTTAAATTAATGAATGATTAATAAGAAAATTCTAATATAAAAATTAATGATGTAATTGAACATTAATGATGAATTAAACAATCAAATTATATGCACATTCTATGCACATTCTGATGAGGTTAACACGACATCGTACATGCATGGATCACAATGCAAAGTGATTCCTGTGAGTTAATAGCTGTTTCACTTTGTGGAGCTGATTCTGTCACTGACACTTGCACTAGTAACTAGTTGGCTAATTCATATTTGCACGTGGTGTGCAAGTACTATTGCTGAATTGCAAGTGTAACTAAGCAAGTGTAATGCTAATGTGGTGAGCTGATATTAGTGGCCTATTCAAAGTTTGGCTATTATGTATGTAGCTATACAATCAATCAATCAATCAATCAATATTTGAGTGCATCATGCCATACAGCACTAGGGCCCAGGCTGGCCCAAAGCAGCACTATATATACAAACATTTACATAAAACTGTTTAGATGATGTCCTTCACATATACAATATACAAATCAGTTAAGGGCCTGCAGGGTATAAGGAATTCATTCTGGCCCTATGTGCCAAAACGAGCCTTCCACATGGTGTGGATATCTGCTGCTATCTTGTGGTTGTGGCAAGCCAGGCACAGGAGTCTTGCTGTGGTATCTTCATCAGAATTGGAGGAATGATCATGACATTGTTTCAAAAGTGCCTCACGATGTCCAATCCAGGCTGGGCACCTGATCAGCCAATGGACCACATCTTCCACCTCTCCACTGTCGCACTCTTTGCATACTCTTTCCTCCCTCTTCAATCCATGCCATCTGCCCGTCTCCATTTGAAACGGTGCAGTACCTCCCCTCAGCTTGATCAAGACCCTCCTCTCACTTTTCATCTTCACATTTGCACAACTAGATTCTTCTTCATACTCCACAATCTTCTTCAGCATCGACAGCTTTGGTTTGTTCTCTAATTCCTGACTCCATTCTTTTCTTACTCTCCTCCATGCCACACTCTCCAACTTTCTCTTCAACTCATTCTCTGACATATCTTTAACCTGCTCCACTCCCACATCTTGCCAACCAAAATCGTTACAGCAGGCAGTCATTTTCTTTATCCATGTACCCTTGTTGAGTCTTATAGCCTCGACAGACACTCTTTTCAGCAACCTTCCATCATATGCTGCACTAGTCAAAATCTTGAGCCAAAAAACCATACATCTTATCCTCGCCAGCCATACCACTGGGAGGTCTCCTAGCTCCAGCAGCAGTGATGTTCAGGGGTGGAGAGTCCCAACTCCAAAGAATAAACGGGCTGCTCTCAATTGCACTTGTTGTACTGATTGTAAGTTCCGACAACAACCCCAAACCTCAGCTCCATACAACATGGTGGAGTCCAATAGTGAAGTCATCAATTTCCTAAATGTCCCAATACCAATGTCTCCCAACTCTGCTGTACATCTCTGAAACCATGCCCCTAATGCCTTCTTCCCTGCCATTGCTTTATCCTCAATCGTCTCCTTCATTTCTAAGAACTCATCCACTATACATCCCAGGTACTTGTAGCTGCTCACCACAGGAACTTCTTCACCATCAATTACAAGTTTCAAATTTGACCTCTTCACAGTCTTCTTCCTCACATGCATAATTCCACATTTGGCCACATTAATCTTCACTCCCCACTCAGCACACCACTGTACCATGCAATTCAGACTCCTTATAAGACCTTCCTCATCCGGTGCCAGCAATGCTGTGTCATCCGCAAAAAGCAGACCTGGGATGATATCATTTCCACATTGGATACCACAGTCAAGTTTCTTCAAGGTGTCTACTAGGGCATTGATGTATAATGAGAATAGCAGAGGTGACAGGACACATCCCTGTCTAAGCCCACTGATCACTGAGAACTCGTCACTCTGTTTGTTGTCGACTTTCACACGACATGAGGTACCGTTGTAGAGAGCTTTCAAAAACTGCAAGAAGCTACCACCGATACCAAGACCCTCAAGACACCTCCATAGCTGTCCCCTATCCACCCTGTCGTATGCTTTTGAGAAATCAATAAAAGCCACCATCATCCCTTCTGCCTTATTTGCCACTTCCATCTGACTCAATAACAGTAGCGCTAGCACCTGGTCCCTGCACCCTCTATGCTTCCTGAAACCTGCCTGTTCCTCAGCAATTAACCCTTCATCTTCTGCAACACATGACAACCGGTTGTTCAAAACTGTACACATGACTTTACTCACTGTAGAAGTGAGGGCAATGCCTCGGAAATTGGTAGTTTCACAGATACCCATAGGGGACTTCTTTGGAACTGGTACAACCAAGCTCTCCTTCCACACATATTTTTGCTATTAAAGTTGCCTGGTCTGATTGTGATGGTGATGTTGAAACAGTGAAAGACAAGGTGGAGAACTGCACATGGTAAGGACAGAGGGGAATAGAAAAGCGACAGCCAACCAAACTGTAGTCAGTGCATGGGCACCAGATCTGTAGCCAAGCCTTTAAATTAGCTGAGCCATATAGCTGCATGCTGGCAGCATGCAGCCACCTATCCAGTCCCTCAAGTCTTAAGTCCTAAGTAAGGGAGTAGGGGAAGTTACATAATTAATATAGTTTCCCTGTACTAAGAACTGTTACAAGGAAACTATATTACATAATATTATACTGTGTCCCTGCTATCTGCTGCATGTCACAACTATGAACTGCTATCTATCATTATATGTATGTGGCATGCAAGGTTTGGGTAACCCTATTGCAGGTTCATGAATATTCATTTTGTCTGTTATGTGTAAGTGCCGCATGGGGCCAATCTGTGCCCTAGTGCCAATGGCCATGGGCAGGGTGCACTTTAATAATGATTGATTGATTGATTGATTGATTGATATACACAAATACTATGTTTGGAGATGAGTGTGTGATGTACATGATTGGGGAGAAACACAAGGCCCTTCGTATAAGTCTTTTATTAACCTATTCACTCGGAAGGCTTTGGGTCTGTACATCAGTGTGCAGGAAAGGGTTATCCGCGACTTTGTGGGAAAGTGGCTTACTGAAGGACAAGACAATGTTGAGATGAGGACACGTTTGCGGCACCTCAACTTGCACAGCTCTCAAACTGTTTTTCTTGGTCCCTATCTTGAAAATCCTGATCACTTGTCAGAGCTAATGTGTATTATGGGTGAGGCCTTTACCTCTCTTCCCATTAACCTCCTTGGCAGTGGAGTGTGGAAGGCATATACCGCGTCCGGTGTCACAGTGAATCTGGTGTAACAGGATTTCAGTTCTCCCTGGAACTCCAATCCTAGTATTTGGGGTTCGTACAGTATTCCCTAGTGAATATGGTATTCCCAAACGTGATTTCTAGCAAATTGTGTAGCTTAAACAGCATAGTCATCTTCTCATCCATCATCTCTTCATGCAGGGAAGGCTACTCCGAGCCAGACAAATTTAATCCTGATCAAATGGGTCCCGAACTGTCAGAAGATGTAAAGTATGTCAAGAATTTCCTGGTGTTTGGCACTGGTTCTCACATGTGTGCTGGGAGGGAGTACGCTGTTAACCATATGATGGTGTTCCTGGCTGTGCTTGCGACTACTTGCACCTGGACCAGGAAGCGCACCTCCAAGAGCGATGAACTTGCCTTTCTGCCAAGTGCTTACCCAGCTGACTGCGTTGTCACCATGAAGCCGACAGTGGAGTGATTGGTCTACCGTAACACCATGTATTATAACTACCAGCAACATACACACGCATGCATATGCAATCATGCATACTTTATACTGTACATGTGTAGTGTGCACAATAAAGTGCAGGATATATGGTCACATGTAGCTATACTTAGGAAACTATGCTAAGTACATAGGACTAACAACTGATAATTATGAAATGTTTTCATATCATGTTTTAGTATGTACAAAATGCAGTGGATTATTGGTAATTCTGTTAAAAATAAATTTCATACATTGTCTGCCTATGTTAAAGTCCATCCCACAACCAGCATGTGATATGGCCTTCCACCATAGTGCCAGTGTTGGCAGCGTTGGCCTGTCTCATGTCATGTGCTGTGAAGTAACTGCCCTTCATCAGTAGTTAGGTTTACACCGCTCTCTTCTTCTGCCAGAATCTGGTGTACTTGATTTATGCTGTCATGTGATCACATACGTACAGTAATAGTGGACGTCACTTATGGGCCCAGCTGGGTAACTGTTCTATAGCTAGGTGCCTAAAATAGTAGCCCTTTGGGCTAAAGGCGTTCCCAGATAAAAATAGATTCCCTGCATGATACCTGGTGCTACGAATCTCATTTTAATGTAAGCTGCTCTCTATGTGTTTCTTTCCTCCTTTATGTGTAGTTGGATGTGGCCATCAAACACATTGACTACCACACTAGTAAGTTTGGCTACTCCAAACCTAATGTGGAGTTCTGTAAAGGGTATATTGAGCAATTGAAGGAAGCAGGCATTGAGGTTGAATCACAGGACATTATCATGTGAGTGCATTTGTTGATAGTGTATGGCATAAGAGGTAGCATTAGAGTTATGTACGTATGTCAGCTGTCTTGCCAACTCACAGCTCTGTTTCTGTACCTTGTGTTCACCTCCTTGGGCGTGTATGATATACAGTGTCATTGTGAATAAGGAAAGTAGAGAATTCATCTGTGTCATCTTGGTCCCCTCCCTCTTCCCACCAGATTCAATTGTGTTGTCTGCTTGTCTCCTGACAAGAGGGCTGTACTATGGGAAGCATACGGAGTGCTCAAGGTATCATGGACACATCCCTGCAGCACCCAGACACGCCCACAACCACACAATGATACCTGTTAATGAGTACATGATTTGATTCAGATTTATGTAGATCTACTTACTATCATGTAATATGTATTTTACTTGTATTGTGGCTGATACATATATAATACCTAACTGTATATACCATCCACCTCTAGCCTGGTGGAGAGTTGTACTTCAGTGACATGTACAGTGACAGCCAAGTGACAGAGGCAGTGAGGAAGAATGACAAGCTTTGGGGAGAGGGCTTTGGTGAAGCCCTGCAGTGGGAGGAACTCATGAAAATTGCCAATGATGTAGGGTTCTCCCCTCCAATGCTGATAGAAGTGTCTCCTCACAGTATTGATGAAGAAACGCGAAGTGAAATTGATATGCATTGTGTGTGTGTGTGTGTGTGTGTGTGTGTGTGCGTGTGTGTGTGTGTGTGTGTGTGTGTGTGTGTGTGTGTGTGTGTGTGTGTGTGTGTGTGTGTGTGTGTGTGTGTGTGTGTGTGCTTTTAATACTGTGTAGTGAGCGTGTATGTATCTCTTTTGCATTCCCTTTGCATTTCAGCTCATGTCCTTTGTAATCTGCACACTCATGCTTATAGCTATAAATATATACTATGACAGAACAATTTAACATGATAACATCCTCGTTATCATGACCTCTAGCAATGGTGAGACATCTATTGCATGTGTGGATCAGAGGAATATTTGGGACTTCCCTATCAGGTGATGTCCAGTTCTGCTGTGCCACTTACCATCTGTTCAAAGTGAACCCTTCAGAACACTGCAGGGAGAAGGACACGGTCATGGAGGTGCAGTACAAAGGTGAGCGAGACAGGTAGGGAAATGAAGGAGTGCATGCGTTTGTGCAGAGTGAATGAACTGTTGCTGTGTGTTGGTGTGCTGTTTGCTGTGGGTGATGTGATAAGAGTCCTTTAAATTGTAGTTTTTAGCTCAGTTTCTTATTCTCTCTGCCAATGCCTATTGAACTCCCATCTCGAAGCTTCCATTCCAAACCACCCAAACTCTATCTAATTGGCATGGGATTTAGAAATTTCAGTGAGTAGTTTGGGTGCCCTTCTGTATGTTTACAGTATCTTGGTGTTATGTACATATGCACACCCTCCATGAATTTTCAGTGTGAGACAATGTATGATCACTGTGGTACTTGTACCAGAGGGTGCATTTTTCCATTGCAGACCTGCTGTACCACTCTGCTGCCAGCCTCTATCACTAAGGTGCTGTTGTCTAGCCGGCTAGACCCTCACTTCACCATCACACTGAAGAGACCATCACACTTCTTGCATCGCGCTGTTATTAGCGGATGTGTAGTATGCCGTGTATCAAATGTACACGCCAACACCAATGCCGGTTTTGATGTCAAAGTGTATTTTTGTTGCATCTGCATGCTGCAGTCACAGACGGTGACATTTGCATTTTAAGAACAGCATCTAGACGTCACCAATTGCAATCAATCACTTGTACGTGATTGGCCGGCAACCCCCAAAACGCTGATTATGTTAAATTGCGTTGCTCAAAATACAGAGGAAGATTCATGCAGGGGTGAACAAAAAAGCAGTAAAAGATTTGGCTAGGCTACTCCCTGTGAGGCAGAACACGTCCATCGTAGTGGTGTAAAAGAGCTGTCTGGTCCCACGAAGTACCATTCTCACTAGACGGACTTAGCCTTTCTTTGCCCTCGTTGCACCCTTCGGGAACCAGACGGCATGCTGCCTTAGTTGCGCCCTTTGTGGGACCAGACAGCTCTTTTATGCCACTATGGTGGATGTGTACTGCATCTATGTAGGTGCAGAGACCTCTCAGGGAGCAGTCTAGCCAAGTCTTTTATTGTATTTTTGTCCCATACATCTGTATGCAGCAATGATATACAGTATAGCTTCACTGTAAAGTGAGCGCTACTCAGGTCACCCTTTATTCTTGCATGCCCATGCAAACGTACATCAAACTGTGTATATAGTAATGCCAAGGTGATTCCAAGGTAACAAGTGTGATATGCGTGACACTTGCTGTACATTCAGATGCATACATTGAATAATGTATTCAATTTCAATACTCTTGGATAAATTCCTAGAGAGTTAATATAATTTTCACTACAGATAACGCTGATTATATAATTATGTCATAGTGTGATGCTAGGTTCCATGGACTATTAATTAACTCACTAATCTGTGTAGTTAGTTGACTGGCTTTTGTGCTTGCTTATGCAATGCTTATGCGATGAACTGTTGATGCACTAATGTTGTTACCCAATCTTGAAGGCTGACAGTGAACTACTCCTCTACCAGGTGATTGATTGAAAGTTACATCACGTCCATCCATTCGCAGGTACACATTGTTGAAATGCATAGACCTAATGGAGTGCACATTCAACTCATCTAATGGTTGGAGGGCCAATCAAAGCATCTCCAAAGTGCCAATGAACTTTTGAGTGTCCACCCTGCCTCCCCCAGGGCCTGTTTGCTTATTCACTCTTTGTCCATCCATACGAAGGTATCAATCACGACCGTTTGCCCCATCTGCCATTTTGTTGTGACATCATTTCCTAGAAAATTATCTTCGACATTTCTTCCCTAAATGTAACCCCCTTTTCTAAACCGTATTCTTGTCTGTGCATGAATGGTATAGCATTGGCCAATGTATGGTTTCCATATGGATAGGAAATTGCATGCGGGTGAAGGGATTATATATGAATGTAAAGCTAGCCGGTAAAGTAAACATTTTCAGTATTGTTGGTTTTTGGACGTGTGCATCCTGGGTTTCAAGGTTTTTTGAAAACTCAGGTTGCCGCAGGCCTGGAGCAGTGAACTGGATTCCTTTTGGGAGTAATTGCATACTGTATATATATAACTGCACTGAAGTATGACAATACTGTAATTTTGTATTGAATGAAATGATTTACACTATTAATTTAGTCTTTACTTCTTGTATGAGTTTTATTAGCTTTTGATTGGTATTTATGAAGTTGAACCCACTAATTATTGGTTATTTAGCAAAATCAGACAATTTATGGCTAACTACACAGTAACTCTACTGATACAGCTAATAGATTATTGTTATGTAGAGCAATAATGTATACATTGATCCGAATTTAACTACAGCAACCAAATGCAGTGCTTGGTATAGACAAAGTTGTCAGTCTACCTATACAAAAGTTCAACAACCACATTTGTGTATATACGTCTGTGTAATGCTTATGTTTATCAATGTGCTTGCATTCCGAAGATATTGTTCAATTATGAGAAAGGAGTGAGTTCCACATTGATGCCAGCGTGGCAACGAAACCTGTCTTGCCTCCTTCATGATCAGCCTCATCTGCAAACTTCTCACTAGCTTCCCGTTCAACTAAAGTCTTTGCTTGTTGTAAAACTTCATCCTCAAAGATCTTGTCATCCTTAACATCTGCCAATAGTACAGCCTGACTTCGAACATCTTTGAGCACTCTGATTCGGCCCAGGTACCCTTCCTTACCTTGTACCATTTCAGACTGGATAAGCAAATCAATGTATGCCACCTCACTAAGGGGATTTGGATGAAGAGCAATCTCGTCCAGACGCTGTAAGATCCGCTGTGCTCTACGAATCATGACTGAGACTTCTCTGTACATTGATACTACATCCTTTCTGATCATGTTTACAATATTCTCCTTGGATGTTTTGCCATTCAATGCCTTTTCATATCGCTGCTTAATGTCATCGTAGGTTTTTCTCACAGGCACCTCATGCACCTCATAATAGAAGTCATTATTCTTATGGTTCCTCCAGAAACATTTTCCTGGACACACTGTACAGTTGTCTGTCCCCTGCATTGCAATACATCTTTGTTTATCTTCATCATCTGCAAAAACACAGTCATCATGACATGTAAAATTGCACTTCATGCAGTTGGTAACATAGCGACCAGTACCTGCAATATTAACCTGCTCCATTCTGGGTTCTTTGACTGTGAAAGTGAAATTTCTGTTTGCTTTGATGTCAGCTTCATGCTGCTCAATTGCCCTTTCTTCTGCCCTCAGGGAATTGATTTTACCCAGTATTCCTTGTATTTGTTGTGGAAGGCTTTTCATGATAGATTCCAAGTTTTCCCGTTCCTCCAACACCTCCTTGGTGAGTACCAGACTTTTGACCGGCATCTTGACAAGCTCTGTGAAGAACCTATCAAAGCTCGCCATGCCCATCTTCCAAAACATCTGCTCAAAGCTCGGTCCTTCTTCATCGCTAACCTCATCTGTAAAAATAGCAGAGTTATTGAATTTGAAGCTTCTGTGAAAGCCTATTCGAGCAGCCTTCACAGCTGCAAGCACAGGCTGTGTTTTGCCATCAGCAAATGTGGTCATCAGCAGAATATTGCTGCCAATGTCCTTCCCATAAATGGATAGGATGGAGTCAAACACATACCTCTGTGGTGGTGTCAATCTTGCTAAGGATGCCTGAGCGACAAATCCAATGCCGTGGATGTGGTCAATGCCTTTCTTTCCCTTTATAGAGAAGAAATGCTTTATTTGTGCAACAAGACGCTTGTCAAACTCTAATCCTTTAGTGTCTCCAAATCCTGGGGTGTCTACAATGGTTAGAGTGTGGTGAAATCGGGAACCTTCTTGCTTGTGGATGGTGTAGGCTGTGATGCATGTGGTTTGGCTCTCTGCCTGATTGCCACTCCCTTCTTCTGTAATGAGTTTGAAGCGAAAGTTATCCTCCCACTCAACCCCAAGGATGTAATTGGCAACCCCATTGATCAGGGTAGTTTTACCTGCCCCAGTTGCACCAACCAGCATCACAACATATTCCTTTGAGCCAGGACATGGTTTGCCAAATTGGTATTTGGCAACACCTTTTGCTTTGTCAGCCATGACCGGCGTCAATTCCAGTTCATAAATACTCTGGCTGAAACTTTCAATAATGCAAACTGACGTTTCCTTTACCTGTAAGGCTAGGCGCTCGGGTTGCAAAGGAGGCTCCTCTGATTTAGGAATTGTACGGTGTTGTCCTTGTCCTTTGGGCTTTGTCTGAGAATCCTGAAACAGAAAACAGAGAGATAGTGAACAATGAAAGATACCCCACAAATAGAGAGGTATGTGTTTAATATTAATATTAGAACAGTTGGGGGAAGGAGGGTGATGGCTGGCCTGCATATGGGCTGCTCTAATTGGCAGTGGAAACTGGGCAGAATTTGCTCATCCCATACAGGGAAAGGGTGTGTCGGTTGTGTGGCAGGGGAGAGGTGGAGGACCAGTCATACCTTTTAGCCATCTGCCAACTTTCAATGATTTCAGGTTCACCTTGCAACTTTACAATCATTGTTGCTCTATCTTAGACACATTCTACCAAATGCCTCATGTAGACAACGTATCATGTATGGTTAATTCTCATCAAGGTGCTGTATTCATGATCACCTATCAGTATATAAGTAAGAACACACCCTTATGTGATCAATGGAGAAGCATGAGCAGATCATAGCAGTGAGGAGCTTGATGGAAGTGGCTCCTGTGGTCTGAAGACCTAATAGTTATCATGTCCAATCGTAGACATGAATAGGGGCCATTTCAAAGGTCTATGGACAGTAACGGCCCTATTCATGTCTACAATTGGACATGATACCTATTATGTCTTCAAACTACAGGAGCCCCTCCCCTCACTGCTGTGATATGCTCATGATTCTCCATTGATCACATAACTGCACACAGCAAATAACGTACATCTTCCCAACACAACCTTAAAGGTCCACTGTCACAGTTTTTAAAATTTTCATATTGATAGTGCTTTGTGAAACATCTTCAATGATACCTATTTCAGTGTCCTTTGCATTACGATGGGGGAGTTACGAGGGTGCAAAGTTGCAAAAAGACCAATTATGCGTGTTTTTTTTTGGTTTTCCGGTCCTAACAATGCTAAAATGTCGTGACGTCACAGTAGGCTCCGGAATGTTTGCAAAAGTATGGAGGAGAGTAGGCCAGGCAATGGACTGAACAAGAAATCGTTATCTCCTGCGAGTCTTTATCTTACGATGAAGGCGAAACTTCTTGAGACAATGAAGGAGATACCCCTGCTGATTCTGAAATAGATCTGGGCATGCGAGTTGCACAGCCATACGGCACGACATCAATTTTGCGACACTACCAATAATAGGGTGACGCCCGTTCTCAGCCCTATAAACGCCGATTCGCACCATTCTTGGACTGTTACAAGAGCATACGAAACAGACATGGTACACTAGCCTAGAGCTGATTTGTCACCTCCTACAAGGCGTAACAGCTGAAATACGAAGTGTGCCGATAACATATTTTGGAGCACTCGGCACGTATTTCAGGTCAATGGCTTGCACATCGCGAGGCGTAAGCATTTCTCCACTCGTACTTGCTAGGTAGTAGGGCACACACAAGCTCTGGTCATAGCAAAAGATTCAGAGGAAAACCGTCCCCTGCTCTCTACCAAGAACGGCTGCGCAAAACACCAGGAGGTGGGGGCATCAAAATGGCCCTGGGACGCCTTTTTCGTCATCCTAAAGCTACTACTCACCCTTTTGTTCTTTGTAGTGATTTTTCGTCTTCTCGATTGGCTTTCTCTGTGCTAGGAAAGACTCTCCTGTAAGTTAAAGCACTATTCGGGTTCTGACGGATGTACTAGAATGAGCAAAGTGGGTGTTGCTAGAATATTTACACCAAGAAACAGCGAAATGGCAGGTAGGGCATCAGTCGCAATCCGAAAGGCGCTCTAACTTATGGGAGAGTCTTACCAAGCACAGAAAGACCCTGCCAACAGCTGCTGGCCACCGCTTCTTCAGACTATCGCTCTTTGTGAAATGAAGCAACGACTGTTGCCTCCACCATAGATATATGCCTCCACTGGCCCTACTACATCCTCCAGTAACTCATTTGTGATGCATCGGGGCGAGTTTATCAGCAAGAGGGACGTGAATAGCCAGTCGGCGATTGTCTTCCCACACGGCGTGTGACACGCTCAAGCATAGACACAAGTGTACGGCAAGCCTACTGTGACGTCACAGCGATATGGCGGATTTCTTCGGCCAATTTTCCGGAAGTGAACCATTATCCCTCTACCAGGGAATTTTGAAGCTCTCTAACAGCGTTTTTCGGTGGTTTTAGACAATAATCTATCATATAAGGCAACTTGTATAACCGTGACAGTGGACCTTTAATAATACTACAGTTTTGTGGTGATGGAAAGACAATACACATGTGGGACATGTCCTATGTAAACAATGTGGGGCGATTTTTGACCTTCCTATTTTTGCTTGTAGCTCCTACAGGGTGTGTTCGTTTGAAGTCAAACAAATGCCGAGAGGAAGATCAAACATTGCTCTTTAACCCATTAGTCCCAAAAGTCACATATATGTGTCATTTGTTAGATTGTGGATATTCTCGAATGACGCATATATGCATCATGGCGAACAAGGCTCAGAAAACGTCGCTTTTCTCTGGCTACAAGTAGTCCACGGCAGCGTCTATTTCACAGGACTTGCAGCAATATCAGAGCCTTCTTTTGGCAAACCTATCTCATTTCCTGATCACGCAAGCTGTGCGAAACGAACTGCTTTATTTTGCGAGTGATAATATGCAACGTTTCTTGCTCGTATTTTAAGCTTTGGTATGTGTGCGCTGGCATGAATTAGTGTAGGAAGAATTCCACATCTTCCTGTGATACTGAACCAAGCAGCAAATGTTCATTGTCATGGTTTGGGGCTGAGAAAAGGGTCGGACAATACGAATGTTTGCATGCTTGCTCACAGGAATCACATACGCGCGCGAAGAGTCCGGATTGTGCCTGAGAATGCTGTCGACTGACCTGGACTACTTCTTGAAACAGAGCATTCCTCCTTTGTCACCGTCAGGTTGAAGAAATGGCCTAAAAGCATGAAACACGGCATGGGCGAATTTCTTCTAATGCGCAGCCATTTTAGTTTCGGAAGTGGGAGCTGGCGAGCAATTTAAACTTCGAGACTAATGGGTTAAACGTATGCATAATTTCTGTTAACCAAGCCTGGCCGTGCTAAGAAATGTCGCCGGTTACAAAGCCATCCAAAAAGCGGAAAACTTCGATGTGGCGCTTGAGGGAATCTCTGAGGGAGAAACGGAAAGCATAGCCCTGTTCCTAGGTGGACTCTCTAAATTTTTGCCGCATGCATAGTTATTAAATCACTCCTAACAAAAGTTACATGGAGAAAAAACTAACTTTAATTTCTCCCATGACAATTTTGCGCATGAAACTCCACACAGGAACCGACTTCGCGCTATGCATGCGGTGAAATCTTAGATAATTTCCTTCGCTTTTGGAAGCATCCTTCAGTGTGCCTCTAACTGTACTTCTTGAATGCCACACGACGTTCTCGTGAGGGCACCCGTTCCAGCCTTCCTTGATGGCTAGGACCCATGACAATCTCGTGACCTCCTATATATGGTATACATAACGGAAGCAATCATATGATGTCATCAAACGTTCGCCGTGCTCAAAAAGCAAGATTCCTTCGTATAAAAGAACAAAACATCAAAAGTTACATGGAGAAAAACTAACTTTCATTTCTCCTGAGACAAGTTTCGCATCAGTAGACTCCGCGTCGGAGGAAGATCTTCCTTTGTATCACCTGAACAAGGGGCACACGACACCTATCATGGTAGATGTTCAGCTGAATGGAGTTCCAGTGTCCATGGAGTTGGACACTGGCGCTGCTGTATCCGTGATGTCTCAGCAACAACAGCAGGACCTGTTCCCTCAAGCCCAGTTCCAGCCCGGTGTGATCGACTACATTACAATGATCACTATTTGAAATCAATAAGAAATCAACCAATGAATGAAGGGAGCTTTACTAATGGCTCGTGGTATTATGCGTAAAAGCTGTTCTGTCTTTAAAGAGACATGCCTGCTGAGACAAGGATGTCAGTGTTCTAAGTAATAGTTAAATGCTGACCAAGAGGTGTCTGTGAGATTTAGATCATGAGGCTTGAGAGCACAAAGTGCCCAAGTGCCAAGTGGTCTAAAGTGGTCCCTTGGAGATACAGATTGGTCAGCATTTAATTTTTGTAGATTCAAATGTTTGGTGAAGTGACAGCAGCGAATAAGGTTGGCTGCACATGCTTGTGTCATCATGTATCTACTGGAAGTAATCAGTAACATTCCGACAATGGTCAAGAAAATGCCAAGTGTATTTGGGTCTCAGCATGGCTTGGATATCACTCAGGAGATGTTTTCGCCAGGTTGGCAGCAGATATGCTGCATCAGCTACCCACTGGCAGCACCTTAGTCACAGCTTTTCCCTGGGTGTCGTCGTACCAGAGCCAGAGAATAGAGGTTTTATGAATAGGGTACCTCATATGCAATTAGTTCTAAATAATTGTGAGCAGATTTCAGAAAATGACCCACTTCGCGCAATATGCAAACAATAGCTATGGGACAAAGTAGTCATGCATGTGATATTTTGCCGAGAAACAGATTATGGCATCATTCCTACCTATGGTACAGTCCCTGTCTTGTGGCCATGTTTAAATCCTATAGTTCTTCTCTGAAGCTCAAATGAAGACTGTGAATTTACACGATGGCTGTCTTGCGCGACGTATACAAACATGTCGCATAAGTGTAAAAAGCTACGCACATTATTTCAAGTGTATCACAGTAACTGAAGCAGCTATTGAAGTGCAACAAAGGGCAATAAAGAGCTCAACCACTTTGCTTAAACATGTTTTCACTAAGTCAAAATTAATAAACTGCCCTAAGTAGGTCGTTTTCTCATATCCGCTCATAATTATAGTAAGAGCACAGAAAAACATTGTTACGTACCTCAGCTGTAAGGTCACTTATGGATTGAATGTGTCGCAGAACTTTCTTTGCCTGCCCCATCTTTGGAAAAAGCTTTGAAACGTCAACTTCTTTGAGACCTAGGTAGTCTTGTCCCAATACTTCTTGATCCCTTATCACTGTGGCTATTTCCACTCCTAGATCTTTCTCCAAAACCTGGTAAAGGCCATCTACATCCAAGTCTTTAAAGGCCACCTCATTTCCTGGGGTCCTCAAATGTATGGGCTGATGAGGCTCACTCTAAATGATATGGGAAAGAATTCATTGTGCTGGCTGTCAGCATATTCACTCAACATTTATGTGCAGATAATATATGGAATATACACCAAAAGGTGGTCTGTTACAAAAATATGCACACAATATTCGAACAGGAAGAGTACAAATAGTGCCCTTGGAATGCAGCAAGTTTCAGACACAATGCTTGTTGCCAACCTACCATGCTTCTTATTGTGTCATCTTGCTTATACAGTAGTGGGTGTGATGCTGGTGTGTGTGGCACTGTTGAAGAAGGTGTACTCATTCTCCTCATTTGCATCTGCAAGCTGGAATAATGCTGCATATGGTGGAGAACCACCATAAGCAAAGATTAGTCATAATGTGTGTTATCCCATTACCAACCATTGTTGACTTTAATAATTATTGACAGAATGAAGGGAGCTTTACTAATGGCTTGTGCTGTTACGCATATAAGCAGTCTGTCTTAATTAAAGGAAATCCCTTCTGAGACAAGGATGTCAGTGGTCTAAGTAATAGATAGATCCCGTTACCATGGCAACGGGCCACTTTTCATGATCTTCAAATCTCGTACACACCCCAGCTGTACCTTCGTGCCACAACTTCAATTTTGTCTAGCTGGGCTTTAACTAAGGTGCGTCGTTTGCCCTGGGAATATTATAAGAATTTAATAGCAGAGAACTGCAGCTGTTCATTAATACGCCACAACATACGTTGTACAGGTTGCTCGGCTTACTTGTTTCGTTGAGAAACAGGGTAAAGCAACAATCTGGCTACGAATCGGAGCCGAGAAATGAACTAGTTACACCACACGGGGAATGCTGTTGCTGATGTGGCTGACAGTAGTACGCTTACGCTTAGCTGATGTGCCGCATCCACTGCCAACCTGTAAGAAACGTCTGCTGTGAGATGACCTGCCCAAGTTGAGACCTAAATCAAACAATGTTTTCTCAGTCATTGTCAGAAATAGCAAACTACTTCTGGAAGACACGTGATGACGCAGACATGAGTAGGTAAACTGATTCGCTGCCGCTCCTTGCCCAATCATTGGGATCTATAACACTTAAATACTGACCAATTGGTGTTTCTAAAGATTTAGATCACTCGGCACTCGGGTGCTTCGTGCCCTCGTGTCTCGTGCTTTAAATCTCAGAGACACCTCTTGGTCAGCATTTATAACTATAATTAAATGCTGACCAAGAGTTGTCTATGAGATTTAGATCACGAGGCTTGAGAGCACAAAGTGCCCAAGTACCAAGTGGTCTAAAGTGGTCCCTTGGAGACACAGATTGGTCAGCATTTAATTTTTATAGATTCAAATGTTTGGACAAGTGACAGCAGCGAGTAGGTTGGCTGCACATCCTTGTGTCATCATGCATCAATCTTTTCCAGAAGTAATCAGTAACTTCCGACAATGGTCAAGAAATGCCAAGTGCTATTGGGTTTTAGCATGGCTTGGTTATCACTCAGGAGATGTTTTCGCTGTGTTGAGAGTAGGTATGGTGTGTATATTATGTTGTTATGGGACAATACTAGGGATCAAAGAGGAGTCTTGAGCATAATGACAGCAGTGGAGGGGGCTGTCCTAGGTCCGTAGACAGTTAGGATTGTGTCCAATTACAGACACAATCAGGGCCGCCACGTCCGAAGACTATGAAACAGCAAAGGGCATGAAAGAAAGGTGGCGCCGCCGAGAATCAAACCCAGGGCCTCTGGCTTACGCTGCCAGTGCTCTAGCCATTGAGCTACAATGCCCCATGGCAGCCACCACCCTTCTGTGCCCTTATATTAGCTTGCTCTAAGTGATTCTGTTGATGAGGGTAAAGGGATAATTGCTGTGTAGGAATGGATCAATGGGGAATCTTGAGCGTAATGCAGTGGAGGCCCAATGGAAGGAGCTCTCCTAGGTCCATAGACCGTTAGGATTGTGTCCAATTACACATACAATCACTCTTCGGACGTGGCGGCCTTGATTGTGTCTGTAATTGGACACGATCATATCGGTCTACGGACCTAGGAGAGCTCCTTCAATCGGGCCTGCACTGCTGTGATTAATCTCAAGACTCCTCATTGATCCGTAATTCCTACACAGCAATTATCCCCTTACCCTCATCAATACTAGGGATAGGTGATTGCTCTGAGGGGAGCAAATCATGTGAAGTTGGAAGAGCTCAGTGAATGAAGCAATTGTGGTGAGGGAAGGTAACAGTGACAACCAACAGCCAAACACAACCCACTACAATATATGTAGGTAAAAGGCTAATGCATGCATGAAGCAGGTGTGGTTCAAATGGTCACATTTGATTTTAAGCTTACCCCTTAACTGTAAAGTGTGTAACCATAAGGTAGGCTGATTGAGACTGGATTTGAGTGCACTGTTGCTTCCCCTATAGCTAGCTAATTTGATGGCAAGACTGCAATCAAAGATGCACACACTGGAAGCTAGAGTACAAAAATTAATAGTGCCTTTGGATTGCAGCAAGTTTCCGAGACGTTTGTTGCCAACCTACCATGCTCCTTTTTGCGTCATCTTGCTCATACACTAGTGGGCGTGATGCTCGTGTGTGTGGCACTGTTGGAGAAGGTGTACTAATACACCTCCTCAAAGGCTTCTTAGGCTCTGTCTTGTCACCTTCTGTAGTATTTTCATTCTAATTGAAAGATAGAGCAGAAAACATTACTGTGATACTGTTCATACCAACAATTTATGCACGTAGATGACTTCTTTGTTACGTTCAGTAGTCCTTTATAAATGTACAGCAAGCTGGGAATAATGCTGCAGGTGATGGAGAACCACCATAAACACAAATTAGTCGTTATGTGTGTTATCCCATTACCAACTGTTGTCCACTTTTGTTGACAGAATGAAGGGGGCTTTACTAATGGCTTGTGCTGTTATGTGTAAAAGAAGTTTTGTCTTTTAAAGGACATCCTTGGAGAAGTGCCTGAGTGCCAAGTGGTCTAAAGTGGTCCCTTGGAGACACAGATTGGTCAGCATTTAATTTTTATAGATTCAAATGTTTGGACAAGTGACAGCAGCGAGTAAGGTTGGCTGCACATCCTTGTGTCATCATGCATCTTCCAGAAGTAATCAGTAACTTCCGACAACGGTCAAGAAATGCCAAGTGCTATTGGGTCTCAGCATGGCTTGGGTATCACTTAGGAGATGTTTTCGCTGTGTCGAGAGTAGATATGGTGTGTTAGCTACTCACTGGCAGCACATTAGTCACAGCCTTTTCTGCAGCTGGGTGTCATCGTACCAGAGCCATAGAATAGAGATCTTATGAATAGGGTACCCCATATGCAATTAGTTCCAAACAATTATAGCAAGAGCCCAAACAAACATCGTTACGTACCTCAGCTGTAAGGTCACTTATGGATTTAATGTGTCGCAGAACTTTCTTTGCCTGCCCCATCTTTGGGAAAAGCTTTGAAACATCAGCTTCTGTGAGACCTAGGTAGTCTTGTCCCAATACTTCTTGATCCCTTATCACTGTGGCAATATCCGCTCCTAGATCTTTCTTTAAAACCTGGTAAAGGCCATCTACATTCAGGTCTTTAAAGGCCACCTCATTTCTTGGGGTCCTCAAATGAATGGACTGAGGAGGCTCACTCTAAATGATATGGGAAAGAATTGATTGTGCTGGCTGTAGGCATATTCACTCAATATGTATGTGCAGATAAAATTGTAGTCTCGTGAAATATACACCAAAAGACTAGAAAAAGATGAACACACTATTCCAACAGGAAGAGTACAAAATAGTGCCCTTGGATTGCAGCAAGTTTCAGACACAATGCTTGTTGCCAACCTACCATGATCCTTTTTGTGTCATCTTGCTTATACAGTAGTGGGCATGATGCTCGTGTGTGTGGCACTGTTGGAGAAGGTGTACTCATTCTTCTCCTCAATAGCATCTTAGGCCCTGTCTTGTCATCTTCTGTAGTCTTTTCATTTAAATTGAAAGATAGAGCAGAAAACATTACTGTGATACTGTTCATACCAACAATGCATGTAGATGACTTCCTTGTTACGTTTCAGTAGTCCTTTATACATGTACAGTAAGCTGGGAATAATGCCGCATGTGTTGGAAAACCACCATAAACACAAATTAGTCATAATGTGTGTTATTCCTTTACCAACTACTGTCGACATCGACTTTAGCTGACATAATGAAGTGAGCTTGATGAAGGTGACTGCAATGTCACTGAAACTTCTGAACAAGTTTTAACTTTGGCTAGTGTGAACTAAGCTACAATGGGCAACTTTCCTAGCCACTCAGGCATGAATGTGTTCGAAATATTCAGTTGCGCTTATGTAACTTTACGACTGGTTGGTTTACAACAATCCCCCACATGAAAAAGTTAGGTGGTACATTCTGCACTTGCCTATGTCTTTGCCTCTTAACTGTCTCAAAAAAGTCTGTTTCCGTAATAAGTGTTATTTTATAGGGCTCGTATACGGTGACATTTCTCGCTTCACAGAATGAATAACAATGAATAGCAGGCATTCGCATGAAGAAGAAAGTTTGGGCTTCGTCTTTATCCCATTCTTGCTTTCTCCAGACTCGATTTAGAGGAGAAAAGGAGGAAAATACGAAGGTCAAAATCGGCCGTGCGCAGCAACCGCATTGTTTACATAGCCATAACTCACATGCGTTCACAGAGTGGGGCCACCGTGCTGTATAAACGCTAAATATGAGTACCATATTTGTTGGGGATGCTAAGACAGCTGTGGACACATATTATATCTTTCAGAAAATAGAATACTCACATTAGATCTTAAGTTTACCCCTTCACTTTAATGTGTGTAACCATAAGGTATGATCGAGACTGGATTTGAGTGCACTGTTGTTTCCTTTAGCTACTTTAATGGCAAGAATGCAATCAAAGATGCACACACTATTCTAACACGAAGAGCAAGTTTCAGATACAACGCTTGTAGCCAACCTACCATGCTCCTAGTCGCGTCATCTTGCTCATACAGTAGTGGACGTGAAGCTGGTGTGTGTGGCACTGTTGGAGAAGGTGTACTAATTCTTCTCCTCAAAGGCTTCTTAGGTTCTGTCTTGTCATCTTTGATAGTCTTTTCATATTGCTCAATGCAAGAACAAAGTGATGAAGTCTGATTGAATTATAGAACAGAAAACATTACTGTGATTCATACCAACAATTTATGCATGTAGATGACTTCGTTGTTGTGTTTCAGTAGTCTTTTATACATGTACAGCAAGCAGGGAATAATGCTGCATACGGTGGAGAACCACCATAAACAAAAAGAAGAATTTCGAGTTAAAAAACTCGTGGGACTGCTGCCCCAAACTCAAAATACTTGCTCCCTTCGGTCGCAGCTCTGTCACTCACAATAGGTAAACATGACATCACAGGGTAGTTATACCTGGAAACCACTAACATGGCCACTAAATTTGCACCTTTTTGAAACCTTACATTTTCGCTCTCTGAATGATTCTACGAAAAACAAATGGCAGGAGAAGGAAGTATGATCTTAGCTTTATCAGAATAGTCAGTCAACGCAACGGAGAAATAAAGCTTGGATAAAGATGTTTGAAGGTGTTGAGAGCAAAACCAGCATATCTAGACGACGCCTGAAACACACGAAGCTGCACTGGTTAGGTGTAGGGAAATGTAAAGTTTCAGAATCGACTGAGAACTGGGCATATATGTATCTGTTTGCAGAGAAAATAAAAAAACACCTTCTCGGTAGTAATTTTGGCACAATTCGCATGTTCAAATGCTATTTTCTCAAAAGACTTCTGTTCTCAGTCGAATATGAAGGTATATTTACTACTAAACACTATATGCAGCACACTCACCAAGATGAGGCTCTAAGTATGCCGTTTTTTATACAAAATTTCCTGAACAAAAAACTGGCCATTGTGATGACATCAACAAACGTCACTATACGTTATCGACTAGCACTGTGTTAAAGGGAAGTTAGGACGCCACTCGTCAACCGAAGTGCAGCAGATTAAGGACAGTATCTGTTATTGCTGTCAGGCCCACAGAACTGGAAGAGCATGATTTAGTAAAGGTATGTAAGGTATGAGAGTTTATACAGATGGCGGAAAGCGCAGCCAAAATGGCGATTGGAGATTGAGAGACTGAGACTGAGATTGACTTTTGACGAGAATGCCGAACTGCTGTCGGTGCAACGGCAGCAGCGGCAGATGTATTAATTGTATATGCGCTCGATCAGGACGGAAATGTGACGATTGTCTTCCTCTCAGACGAGGTCGCTGCGAAAATGCTGACCAGACAGATCAGATACCAGTAGACGATCAAATGCGGGATGAGGGTAACCACTCAGTGCCAGAAGGAAACAGCACAAGTGATCACAGACCGAGTGAACCGAGTGAACCAGACCCAGAAGTACCTCATGAGCACGACCCACGATCTTACCCTCAAGATCTGTCAATCTTTGAGAAAATTGGCCAAACCAACCAACTACCAATGGGGAATGTAGATGGGGAAACTATTACTCAGCGCATCAATAAGGCATACAACGAGATTGTTCACTGGAGACGCAACCTCTTTAAGGTTCCATCGGGGAAAGCTGGCACCCAGTTCATTGAAGAACTAGCCAGCCTACTCACTGCATATGCAGAAGGAACCCCCTTGCAGAACATTGCTATGAAGGCTGTAATGACAATGCCAGCTCTGCTACTGCAGAAGCCACATCTGAAATCTAGAAGTACAGACCACTCTGAATGCCTGAAAAAGAGGTTTGCCCTATGGTCCAAGGGAGACATTGAGAGTTTGCTGCAAGAAGGGAAAACCATCCAATTGCGCTTAGGGAGGCTCCAGAAACCAAAAGGCGAGGGGGAGCTTGCAAGGTCATTCACAAAGTCTCTACACGTAGGCAATGTGAAGGCGGCAGTGAAACTGATCACAGAAGAGGAGAACTCTGGCTCCCTACCTTTGAGCAGCATGCAGCCAGATGGGAGACCTGTGAAGGAACACTCCCACGCTCCAGAAACATCCCCCCAGGCAAGCAGCTTCAGCAGATGCCATTAGCCAGGACGAGCCCCTTCCAACTCCCCACCCAGTTATGTTTGATGCAATTGATGGCAAAATGGTAAGATCCATTAGCCAGAAGATGACAGGGTCGGCAGGTCCATCTGGAATGGACTCGGCTGGGTGGAGAAGAGCTAGTTCATCATTTGCCAAAGAATCAGGTGAGCTCTGTACAGCATTAGCCAGGGTTACAAAAAGGTTGTGTTCCAGCTATGTAGATCCTGAAGGAATCACTAGTCTTGTAGCTTGTCACCTGATTGCGTTGGATAAGTCCCCAGGAGTGAGACCGATTGGAATTGGGGAGGTGCTGAGGAGAATCATTGGTAAAGCAGTTCTTGCGATAACATCTGAAGACATATGCAGGTCAGTGGGAGCATTACAGCTATGTGTTGGTCATATTAGTGGGTGTGAGGCAGGTGTTCATGCAATGAAAGCCATCAATGAAGATGCCAACACAGAGGCAGTGCTACTGATAGATGCCTCCAATGCCTTTAACTCACTAAATTGGGAAGCAGCTTTGAGGAATGCACACATTCTGTGCCCAACAATTGCTCCAATATTGACCAACACTTATCGGGATGATCCTGCATTGTTCATTGATGGGGGAATTATCCTTTCTCAGGAGGGGACCACGCAAGGGGACCAATTGGCAATGTCAATGTACGCTATAGGCACACTTCCATTGATTTGCAGGCTTCCAAAAGAGGTCAACCATGTATGGTTTGCAGATGACGCGACAGAGGGGGGGAAGGTAGATGACCTCCGGGCATGGTGGGATGACATCCAAGATCATGGCCCTCAGTTTGGTTACATACCAAATGCCAGCAAGTGCTGGCTTATTGTAAAGCAAAGTGCTTTGCAACGGGCAAAGACAGTTTCAGAAGAACAGGAGTTAACATCTCAGTGGAAGGACAGAAGCATCTAGGAGCACCCCTTGGAACCCGAAACTTTGCAGAAACATTTGTCAGGAACAAAGTACAGAAATGGGTGAACAAAGTCAAGTGTCTGTCCACTATAGCCAAAACCCAACCTCAAGCAGCATACGCAGCATTGACCCATGGTGTCATGGCAAGGTGGACATATCTGATGAGACTGGTGCCTGACATAGATGAGTTGTTCCAACCCCTAGAAGATGTTATCAGATACGAACTGCTGCCAGAAATAACTGGCAGACATGCACTAAGTGAGGATGAGAGGAAACTGATAGCTTTACCAGTGAGAGACGGTGGACTGGGCATCCCCATTCCAACATCAAACACCACGAAGGAGTTTGAAGCATCCTCCACTATCACAGCACCCCTGGTGAATCTGATCTGTAACCAACAGCATGATGATGAAGTTGGAATGACACAGAAGCAGTTGAGGAGCGAGGTGAGTAGAAAGCGAAGGCTTGAACAGCAAGATGGAGCATTGAGGCTGAAGCAGTCATTGCCCTCCAATCTCCAGAGAGTAATGGAGCTGGCCTCAGAGAAGGGAGCCTCAGCGTGGTTGACCTCTCTCCCAATCAAAGAGCACGGGTTCACACTACACAAACAAGCTTTCAGAGATGCCCTCTGCCTGCGCTACAGATGGAAGCCTCTCAGACTCCCAGCTCACTGCTCATGTGGTGCACCCTTTACAACAGAACACGCCTTCAGCTGCTCAAAATGAGCATTTCCATCCATCAGACATGACAGAATCAGAGACATCACTGCCCAGCTCTTAACGGAGACATGCCATAATGTAGAAGTTGAGCCACACCTCCAAGCACTGGCTGGCGAAACTTTCAATGAGAGAACAGCCAACACAGAGGACAATGCCAGACTGGATGTCAAAGCACAAGGTTTCTGGGGAAGCAATAGGGAGATCGCATTCTTTGATGTAAGGGTGTTTAACCCATACGCGTCTTCTAATTGCTCAGGAACAATAGCAGCAAGTTACAGATGACATGAAAAGGAGAAAAGAAGGGCATATGAAAGAAGAGTGATAGAAGTTGAGCATGCTTCATTTACCCCTATTGTCCTCGCCACGACTGGTGGCTGGGGTCCCTCAGTATCCATTGTGTTCAAGAGGCTGGCTTCCATGATCTCAGAGAAACACTCCTCCTCGTACAGCTCCACAATGAAGATGATCCGCAGCAAAGTCGCCTTCTCGCTCATTGATTCGGCAATCATGTGCTTGAGAGGAGCAAGATCGTCTTTCCACAGACCCGTGAAAGCACTCAACCTGATCGACAAACCCATTGACCTTATGGTCAATGAGGGGCAGATCTAACTACATGATGGACTAATTGCAGACTAATTGCTTGCAAAACACAATG
>OZ025877.1:2279766-2328178 GCA_964019415.1 Ianthella basta | reverse complement strand
GTGATTCTGCTTGGTGTGGTGTTGCTAGAACAGTTTTTCTAGTTCCCCTTTGCATAGGTCTCACAGTTGGTTTTTCTTCTGCATTCTTCTCGAACTGCTCAATGCGAGAATGAACTGATGATGCCTGATTGAGGAAAAGTACAAACAGTGTAGCTATGGTTTCAGGCTATAAATGTTGCACGATGTTGGGAGTTAACACTATAAGTGTGCTCCCAATGCCTGGGCCTGAAAAGGCATTGGCCAGGCATGCAGTGTAGCTAACTAGCTGCAGGATAGGGCAGACAGGACACAAGCTTACCTGTTTTTCCTGTTGTTGCACTTGCACCAGGGCCAGATGTTCAGTCAGCTTTCGTTCAATTTCATTGCTAACTCCAGGCCCAGATGAATCTGAAACAGCTTCCAGTAGTTCCTTCCAGGTACATCCACCACCCTGCTGGCGTGCTCCATCACGCAACCATTGTGTGAACATCTTAATACAGGCGTACCTGGAATCCTTCTCTTCCCTGTAAATAGTCTCCACTGCATTAGCAGACACACCGAGAGAAATGCCAAAAACGCGCCATTCATGAATGATATGAGGGACTACAAACTTGTTCAATAGCCGCTCGGTTGGACATTGCAGCAGGAGAGCAGCATCTGCAGCAATTCAGAAGGATAGCAACAAATGACTAAGTTGTCATATGTGTCCTAAAGTAGCGTCAGTAGCTAGCTACATTTGATCCTTCAGCGACAGTGTTCCTGCCTATAAATGCATGGCCACCCAGGTATACCAATCTCAGTTGAAATGGCCTAACTGTCTCGCCTTTCGCTCTATGCTTCAATGGGCGAATACCCCCAATCCCCCAGAATAATAACTAGACTAGCAAGTAGCACGTAGCAGCCCCTACTCTGACAAGCTCACCCCTCCGTTCACCGCTTTCTGTCGGGAGCGCTTGGGCCATCAATAGCTAAACCAGCAAGGTCTGTTAGACGCACTGTAGCTGGGTACGTGGCTGGGAAATCCACGTGTCTGTAGTCGGACGGTACCTATAGCTAGCTAGCTACTCCACCTTCCACCGGACACGAGCGTCCGCGCGTCACGAAAGGACTCCTGGAGTGCACACAGGAGGGTGGATAGGGATGCCGGATTCAGAACAGCAACTAAGGCCAGGCAGGTTAGATGAGTTTCAACATCATCTTCTAGCTCAGTCCGCGAGCTGGACTGAGCCGCAAAGTAGGGTGACGCCCTTCCGCCTTCCAAAACATCCTAATTGTGCAAGTTGTCTGATATTTGGCTATTGGGCACATGCATATGCATGCATGGTTGACTATTCCTTAATACGCTGTACAACTCCATTGCTGATGAATACCTTTTCAGGTCACAATTCCGAGCTTGTCTGACATAATAATTATTGTTGAAGAAGTATGTACATCAGCTAACCAAATAATTAATTCCGCGTGAGCATGCAGTGCTCTAGGCAGTCCAGTGTGTGTAGCTATATATGCATGCGTGTGTAGCAATTTTGCTAGCTATGTGAATGTGTGTGTGTGTGTGCGTCACTGTGTTGCGAGTACACACGTGCCTGTGTGTATGCATGTGTGTACGGTTCTGTGCATTGTGTAATGTTACCATGCTATGGTTGCTGTTTGTGTCCTATGTGTATAGTGTTGTGTGTGTTGTTTAGTGCTAATAGCTATAGCTAAGTATGTATAAGCACATCAGATCTCAATTTTACTCATTGCAATTGCTGTAAACTGTAGCTATATAGTACACATCACTGTAGCTTTAACTAAATTATACACTGTTCATTAAATATAGTTAAAAGTATATAATTACAATTAGAAACAAGTCAGACTCGCACACACGCCCAACAAAGCACACAATTCACTGTACATTATGGTAGGTATACAGTTTAGGGATGATATTTTACAAACAACTAACTCAGACCGTGTGCAGCTATGCACCCTGACCTTGTCATCGATATTTAACGTACAGCATTTACATGTGAGGACCATACAATCTGTAGCATTACAAATTCATCACATATGGTCATGTATTTATAGTTTATATAATACACAGCTGTAGCTACTGATCACTCTGCACATCATAATGTAACAATTGTTCGTGACTTTGTACCCTGACCGTGTCATCAGTATTTAACGTACAGCATTTACATGTGAGGATCACAGTCATACAATTGTAGTGTTACAAATTCATCACATGCAGCCATATACGTATAGGTTATATTGTACATACATACACACCTGTAGCTACTGATCACTCTGCACATGTAATGTAATTATTCATGTAAAGCATTTCATGCACAATGACAAGAAGTACTTGCCTGACAGGTTAGTAGATCACATAAGCCCTGATGAGGATCAGGATTGGACTATCAATATCTGTCTATTTTGCAAGCTATTATAGTGCACATGCAGGATCAGCCATGGCAGCACACCTAGCCATGCACACAGATATTATATTATATGAGCTAGCAATAATAACTATACAGTATTTATGACCGTGTAAGAATTTACAGGTTAGAATACCAGCCCATAGCATGCATGGATTTCGACACACAAGCAGGTAAATGTACACACACATGCATATGTGCACACCTTTGCAAATATACATGTGCGCTCGCATATGCATTAAATAGTTATTATATAATGCATACAAAATGTTACATGCAGTACACACGCTTATAACACACACACACACACTGCACACACACACATGCACGCACACACATACACACACACACACTTACACACTGCACACACACGCACACACACGCGTGCACACGCACACACACGCGTGCACACGCACACACACACACACACACACACACACACACACACACACACACACACACACACACACAGTCATGTTGCAATAACAGCTATAGGTCTTTGATCCGAGCATGGCCAGCAATGGACAAACATTCCACACAGCAGTTCAACAACCAACCAACAGTACAACGTAAAACAATAATTTTTTCTTAGAGCAGCAGTAATAATTATTTTGATGACTTCAATGGCTACAAATTACTATGGCTACAAGAAGCATTAGGTGTGTGTGTCTCTCAATGTATGTCCGTGTGGTGCATGGACCATATCATTCATCCAGCAGCAAGTTGTGTGGTGTACGTACTACCACATTGTAGAAAATGGTCTTCGTCTTCTCTCAATCTATGCAGTAGTAGTTATTGTATATAAATAAGGGCCACACATGCTTACAGCCATTTATATAAACTATCCTCATTTGTACGTACATATGTCATATTAATGTCAATATAAAGCTGCAGTATACAATTGCATACGTACGTATGTGTAGTCCTGAACGATGACAGTGACATGAGGCATGGACGAGTGAAGGATTTTGCATGCAATGCTAAAATATGTATATAGACCCGTGGCATTGCGTGTCGTGTTTGGAAAGCTGATAATAAATCAAGTAGCTATAGCAAACTGCATAGTTTATAACTATACTGTATTTGTGATGTCAAATGATCACATGACTCCCAGCCATTTGAAGAAAATTGACTCAGCATAGCTACCGTCACAGTTGTACTTTAGGGAATTTGTTTCCTGAAACAGTGTTAGTCTTTGATATTTAGTGATGGCGATTTAACTTACTGTTTCCCTAGTCTCCCATTAGGGTAATGAATGCTTAAGTAATCAAATAAAAGTTACTAGATTCAGGCTAACACAATGTCCATAGGTTTGTAGCTCACTTGTCTGTTTCCAGCACTGTACATTTGCACTGTGGGATTGTTATCTGTGGGAGTAGATGTAGGGGTGGTTGGTGCCCACTCTTGGGTGTCATTTGGTTCATCTACAAGAGGCGGAGTATTCTGCATTGCGGGTGGGCTTTCCTAAGGTAGGAAATAACAGGGAAACATTGCTATGCTGTGAATAGTTAAACTTACAAATGCGAGAAAATGTCAATTATTGTATGCCATGGCAGCTGTAATTTGTATAGCAATTAATAAGAATACAGTGCACTGCTAGACTATTATATTATTATAGCTTACACTGTGTAGGTCATTTTCCCCTCTTTGCTGTTCTTGACTCAGATGCTCAATTACCTTTCTTTCAATGTTGTTACTAACGCCAATCCCCGATAATTCTGCAACAGCTTCTAGCATATGCTTCCAACTACACTGTGGGTCTGCTCCTTCATCAAACCATTTTGCAAACATCTTAATACAAGCCTTCCTCAACTCCTTTTCTTCTCTGTCAATAGTGTCCAGTGCAATGATAGGGACACCAAGCAAAACACCCAGGAAGTACCAGTTGGGAGTAACACACGGGACTACAAACTTGGCAAGAAGCTGCAATGTTGGGCGCTGCTGTAAGACATCGGCATCTGCAGTTATTATAATAACAATGTCATAACAACTATTACAAAATACCAGCTGGTCTTGGTTCTGCATAAGCAATACCTGTGTGTTTGAATGTACGTGTGAAGTCATTCTATATTATATTTAGCATCGGAGTGACTTGGAATTTCGAGTACAAATGCGATCACTCTGACTCACACCATATGATGGCAAGCTGGGAAGCAGTAGCTAGCTAGTGCCATTTGTCTGTGGTTAGGATTTGCTATGATACACAGATGCAAATCAGTGCATGCTGCAGCCAGAGACAAACTTAACGATAATAGGCCATGACCCAATAGAATTTACTAGGCAAACAATGAATGCAGCTATACTATAATAGGTAGCTAATAGCTACATGATATAGTACGCACTTTTCGAAGGAGGACAAGTTTGCCTGACGTAGTAACGTATATATGTTACGCGCATACCTCCAACCTGCGCAAACTACGTAGCTAGCTAACTGCCTTGTGGCTGTGCGCACCACAAGAACGTTAACCATATTGCATGGTTATCGACACAGCTAGCTGCCTATTATGGCTAACTAGATAGACACATGTCTGGACTGAAACTCACGTCTCTCTGCAGTGCCTTCACTCGGAAGAGCTTGGGCCATTAGCCATTAATCAGCAGTAGCTATAGCAGCGCTGGTAGATGGAGATTGACAACTTCGAATTCGTAGCTACGCGTGCCTATGGATGTAACTGTGACGTCTTAGTTGATCGTCACGAAAACAAGTAGATGTCCCAGTTGCGGATGAAACGAGATTGAGTTGAAGATATATCAACCAATTTGTAAACCATGAACACTGAGCTGAGTGGACTAGGGTGACGCCCTTCCAATCACTTGATTACGTAACCCTACCGTAATTCCCCTCGTTCCCGGAGAACGCTACAGAGCATGCACGTAGCTATCGTGTACGTGTCCCTCCATTAGTAGTCTGGCTCGCTAGACCGTCCCATCTAAACGCCGGGCGCTTAAGGCTGGGAAGGGACGTCCCTCTCATTCATCGCCCCCGGCGCGTAGATGTCTCCATTAGTGAATGTTTTTCCTCTTCCATATTATTAAGTAACAGAAGTAGAATGTAACTCACTGTACACATGGACTCCAGGAGACTGCAATACATAGATTACCTCGGATATCTTCAATGGCATCTTCAATGGCTAGCTAGCTAGCAAGCTTAATTGTTTATGAAGAAATCAGCACAGTTGGCTACCATCATGCGGCTGGTAGCCATGACTATATTTGTTGTATAGTATGTATGTATTGTATGAAAGGCAGTGCTCAACAACTAAAGGCTGCTGGAATTGTTCTTGATCAACTATAGATGAGTGTGGTGTGTGTGGTTCATAACATTTAGGCATACACATGCATTTGTCTGTGTCTGTGTGTGCGTGTGTGTGTGTGTGTGTGTGTGTGTGTGTGTGTGTGTGTGTGTGTGTGTGTGTGTGTGTGTGTGTGTGTGTGTGTGTGTGTTGTGTGTGTGTGTGTGTGTGTGTGTGTGTGTGTGTGTGTGTGTGTGTACTGTATGGTACATGCCAGCTAATGCATGCTCCAAGCTAGGTTGAAGGCATTCTCAGTCTTATAGCTCTTCCATGAACCTTTAGTCCTGTTGTCAGGTTAGTTGTTACATATTCCCCTTCAATAAGCCCCCTATATCTATACAGTTTCTCCACCTGTTAGCAATGCTCTTATGCTCTCATTCTTCTCTATTCCCTTTGTTGGTGCAACTCTTGAGTTGGTGAGACATCCGGTGGCATTTTGGCAGAAACAGAGAAATTGGGCCACAAAATCAGGACTTTCCTGGAACTACATTGGAGGCAAGTTCATGGCTCTATGCACCAAGGCCAAGTATGCCAGACTGCCATTCCTCAAGAACTCGCCCACTGATTTCGCTAACATTGTGCAACTCTAGACAAATGCAAATGCTGTGTTTGGAGACGAGTGTGTGATGTACATGACTGGGGAGAAACACAAGGCCCTTCGTAAGTCTTTTATTAACCTATTCACTCGGAAGGCTTTGGGTCTGTACATCAGTGTGCAGGAAAGGGTTATATGTGATTTTGTGGGAAAGTGGCTTACTGAAGGACCAGAGAATGTGGAGATGAGGACACATTTGCGACGTCTCAACTTGCACAGTTCTCAAACTGTTTTTCTTGGTCCCTATCTTGAAAATCCTGATTGCTTTTCAGAGCTAATGCGCATTATGGGTGAGGCCTTTAGTTCTCTCCCCATTAACCTCCCTGGCAGTGGAGTGTGGAAGGCACACCGCGCCCGGGAAGAGGTGGAACAGGTTCTATTACGTGCTGTAGAAGAATCAATGCAGGTAATGCGTGGAGGAAGTTCGCCACAGTGCTTGTTTGACGTCTGGAGTCAGAGTGCTCTGGAAGAGACTTGCAAAGCTGTTGAGGATGCTGAACCAGAACCTGAACACTGCAAGGCACCTATGATTTCTTCTACAGTGCTGGACATGCTTTTTGCAGCACAGGATGCTTCTACATCCTCACTCACTCACGTGGTTGGCCTTGATGGCTGATTACCCAGATTTATTGGAGAAGGTGTACCAGGAACAGAGGGCGGTTAATCCTAACAGTGAGCACATCAGCAGTGAAATGCTTCAGAGCATGACGTACACACGGCAGGTTGTCAAGGAAATCCTTCGTTTCAAACCTCCAGTCCCAATGTGGGGACACCGAGCTCAAAGTGACATTCAGCTGGCTGACGACTTTGTTGTCCCTAAAGACTCTATTGTCTTCTCATCCATCATCTCTTCATGCAGGGAAAGATACTCTGAGCCAGAGAAATTCAATCCTGATCGAATGGGTCCCAAACTGCAAGAAGATGCAAAGTTTGCTAAGAATTTCCTGGTGTTTGGCACTGGTTCTCACATGTGCGCTGGGAGGGAGTACGCTGTTAACCACATGATGGTGTTCCTGGCTGTGCTTGCGACTACTTGCACCTGGACCAGGAAGCGCACCTCCAAGAGCGATGAGCTTGCCTTTCTGCCAAGTGCTTACCCGGCTGACTGCATTGTCACCATGAAGCCAAGAGTGGAGTGACTCGTCTACCTAGCACCATGTGTTATAAATTACCATGCAGCAACACATATACATATGTGCATACTTTATACTGTGTAGAGTGTACGATAAAGTGCAGGATATGTGGTTACATGTAGCTATGCTGAGGGAAACTATCTATGCTGAGTACATATCAACTGATTATTACGAGTAATCCGTATATATTGGAAAATGGCCGACAATCACGTGTCCACTGCTTCAGGAACTTTTGACTCCGTGAAGGAGCATTACAGGAAGAAGACCTTGCATGAAACGGACGGGGTGGATACGAACGCTTGCCATGCGTCGTGTGGGGCAGATACGCCGAGGAGAGTGAAAGAGGTTATCTCTGAATGCCACGAGGAGGTCGTCAAGAAGTGCGTTCAAGTTTGTGCATACAGGGATACACGCAGAGGGTTGCTTGTTAAAGAGCTACTGTGTGTTGTTACCCTGTCTACTCCTTAGCAATGTGGCTCTGTGTGTAATCCGCCCTCCACCCTTCGCATGGACACGCGAAGGCTCTTCCCCGGCGCGTGTCCGTGGTCCTGGCTATCTAACACTATGCGTACGTAGCTACGTATGTTCTTATAGCGTGATCGCAGGCTACTGATATTGCGTGTACCTTTTGCAGGTACTACGGCTGTGGCCTTGTGTTCCCAGAGGCAGTCGAGGGTTGTCGTGTCCTTGATCTTGGCAGTGGGTCTGGTAGGGACTGTTTTGTACTCAGTAAACTTGTTGGTCCAGAGGGTTTTGTTACTGGAGTGGACATGACTCAGGAACAGGTGTGTGTGTGTGTGTGTGTGTGTGTGTGCGCGTGCACGCACGCGCGTGTGTGTGTGTGTGCATGCGTGTGTGTGTCTGTGTTTGCATGTGTGTGTGTGTGTGTGTGTGTGTGCTTATGCATGTTGGGGGTGGGTGACCATGGGTGATAGGCATGCACGTATGAGCAAATGGACATTTCCACAGGCAACTGAACATGAAGCTATTCACTGTACCTCATACAAGAATGACTACCATAGACACAACACAGATAGTTATGTGCATGTGTATCCGTGTCTGTGCTCTGTTTGTTCACCTCTCTTTACTGTGTAGACATGGCGCTGTGAAATAACTGTCCTTAGTCAGTAGTTAGGTTTACACTGCTCTCTTTCTCTGCCAGAGTCTGATGTACTTGATTTATGTCCGCCATGTGGTCATGTAATAGTGGAAAGTCATTCATGTGCCCAGCTGTGTTGTTGATACCTATGAATCTCATTAATGTAAGCTGGTCTAGGTGTTTCTTTCCTCCTCCACTTGCAGTTGGATGTGGCCGTCAAACACATTGACTACCACACTAGCAAGTTTGGCTACTCCAAACCAAATGTGGAGTTCCGTAAAGGGTACATTGAGCGACTGAAGGAAGCAGGCATTGAGGATGAATCACAGGACATTGTAATGTGCGTGCGTTTGAAGATAGTGTCTGACGTAAGAGGTAGCATTAGAACTACGTACGTGTGTCAGTTGTTGTGCCAACTAACAGCTCTGTTTGTGTACCTTGTGCTCACCTCCTTGGGTGTGTATGATATAGAGTGTCGTTGTGAATAAGGAAGGTAGAGGATTCATCTGTGTTGTCTTGGTCCCTTCCCTCTTCCCACCAGATCCAACTGTGTTGTCTGCTTGTCTCCTGACAAGAGAGCTGTGCTACGGGAAGCATACAGAGTGCTCAAGGTATCACGGGCACATCCACCCAGCACCCACACCCACCCACACCCCCACACAACGACACGTGTTAATCAGTACATGATTTGAATCACATTTATGTAGATCTACTTACTATCGTGTAATATGTAGTTTACTTCTATTGTGGCTGATAACTTAATACCTAAATGTACATACCATCCACCTCTAGCCTGGTGGGGAGTTGTACTTCAGTGACATGTACAGTGACAGCCAAGTGACAGAGGCAGTGAGGAAGAATGACAAGCTTTGGGGAGAGGGCTTTGGTGGAGCCCTGCAGTGGGAGGAGCTCATGGAAATTGCCACCGAAGTAGGGTTCTCCCCTCCAATGCTGATAGAAGTGTCTCCTCTCAGCATTGATGAAGAAACCCGAAGTCAAATTGGTATGCTGTGTGTGGATTGTGTGTGTGTGTGTGTGTGTGTGTATGTGTGTGTGTGTGTGTGTGTGTGTGTGTGTGTGTGTGTGTGTGTGTGTGTGTGTGTGTGTGTGTGTGTGTGTGTGTGTGTGTGTGTGTGTACATGTGTGTGTGTGTGTGTATTTTATTCCTGTGTAGTGAGTATGCATGTATTCTTTTTGCATTCTCTTTGCATTTAACTTCATGTCCATTGTAATCTGCACACTCTTGCTTGCTTCAGTCCATTGACACAAACATGTGACATGACAATTTTGCATCCTCGTGTGTTTTATATGACCTCTAGAAATGGTGAGACATCTATTGCATTCGATGTATGGGTCAGAGGCATATTTGGGACTTCCCCTTCAGGTGATGTCCAGTTCTGCTCTGCCACTTACCGTTTGTTCAAAGTGAACCCTTCAGAACAGTCCAGGGAGAAGGACACAGTCATGGAGGTACAGTACAAAGGTGAGGGAGACAGGTAGAGAAGGGCATGAGTGCATGCGTTTGTGGAAAGTGAATAAACTGTTGCTGTGTATTGTTACGTATGCTGCTTGCTATGGGTGATGTGATATGAGTCCTTTAAATTTGTAGTTTTCAACTCAGTTTCATCTTCTCCCTATTATTGCCAATATATAAACTCCTGTCTTGCAGGTTCCATTCCAGACCACCCAAACTCTGTCAAATTGGCATGGGATTTAGAAATTTCAGTGAGTAGTTTTGTGTGCCCTTCTGTATGTTACAGTATCTTAGTGCTACGTATGTACATATGCACACCCTCCATATAGATTTGCAGTGTGAAAACAATGTATGATCACTGTCTGTGGTACTATGTGAGTAGCCTTGTACCAGAGGGTGCATTCTTACATTGCAGACCTGCTGTACCACTCTGCTGCCAGCCTCTATTACTAAGGTGCTGTTGTCTAGCCGGCTAGCCCCTCACTTCACTGTCACACCTTCCCAACAAGATGGCAGCAAGATGAGCTACAAGAAAGGCAGTGAGCTTAAAAAGGTCAACCCTTTTCAAGTGATGGAAGCAAATCCCTCCAAGAAAGCATTGTGTTGTTATTAGTGGATGTGCAGTATGTGGTGTGTCAAATGGACACACTAACACCAATGCCTGTTTTGAAAGTCAAAGTGTATTTTTGTTGCATCTGCATGCTGCAGTCACAGACGGTGACATTTGTATCTTGGTTGGTACTTGTGCATTCACTACTTTTATTTGCACGTTTTTTGTTTTGTGTGTTTATTTCAAGTCACTTAAAGTAACGAGGTTGGAACTTGGTTTGATGGTGCAGTCTTGGCATGCCGTGCAGAAGTACGGTCATGCCTGAACACAATGTCGGATGCACCACGATCGAGCATAATCATTAGGTCTTATCGTGGTGCTTCTATTCCTAATGTGCATCAATGCACGTACGTTCAGAATTGAATTCAAACTTAGTACCAAAAATGGCTGCCTGTTGTGTGAGGTGTAAAGCTGTGTTCATGTCCTCGTGTCATAAAGTACCTTGCGACTGTATAGAGGGGAAAGTGCTATCCTCTGCATACTCCTCATAAACTGTCCACAATACTTGATGGGTTTTTCATGCTAACACTGTCCTACAGTAGCAGTGCATGAGGGCTGTGATCCAGTGACTCTGAGCTGCATGCATATATAGTGTGGTATGGGCTGTCCCATACATCTGCAGCTGTATGCAGCAATGATATACAGTATAATGTCACTGTAAAGTGAGTGCTACTCAAGTCACCCTCTTCATGCCCATGCAAGAGAACATCAGATTAAATTGTGCAGTACTGCCAAGGTGATGCCTAAGTTAACATGCAAGTGTGATATGTGTGCCACTAGTACATTCAGATGTGTACATTGAATAATGTATTCAATATCAGTACTCCTGGATAATTTCATAGAAAAGTAATATAAGTTTCACTACAGATAATTATGTCATAATGTGATGCTAGGTTCCATAGGCAATCAATTAGTTAACAACTCACTAATCTATGTAGTTTGTTAGTTGACTGGCTTTTGTTCTTGAACTGTCCACGCACTAATGCTGTTACCCAATTGTGAACCTTTCGAAGGTATGTCTTCCGAACTGACAGTTAACTGTTCCTCCGCCAGATGATTGATGGGAAATTACATCACGTCCATCCATTCGCAGGTACACATTGTTAAAATGCATGGATCCAATGGAGTACACGTTCGAATCAACTAATGGTTGGTGGACCAATTGAAACATCTCCAAAGTGCCAATGTACTTTTGAGTGTCCACCGTGCCTCCCCCAGGATCTGTTTTCTTATTTACTCCTTGTCCATCCATACGAAGGTATCGGCCGCGAAAGTGTGCTGACTCAATGACATATGCAGTGTCATAGGCTTCATCCGCTGCTAGGGAAGGTGGCACTAGGACAGGTGTAATGCGGAAATGTTCATAAACAAGCGCTGCAAACTGAACATTCACCTTATTCTTTGGACCGTCCATTCGGAGGAATCTGTTTGGGAACTGTTTTGATTGAATAGTGGCGTTTAGCCATGGATAGCTAGCCCTGTTGAGAATGTCGTCCAGCACAAGTAGTGTCAAGCGTTTCCCGGAGTTGGCTGTGTTAGCTTGAGGACCGCACCCTCCATTGGTGTGAATGCCAACCACCGTCCAGTAACCATTCCACCATGTGTAGATAGGACTGCCGCTTTGACCACTGGTAGTGTCTATCTTGTAGTACAGCTTGCTAGCATCCACCCTTGATAATTCCCCTCCACTGGTCCACATTGTTTCCCCGGGGAAGCCTGTGATTGTCACGAGCCTACCAGTCAATTCATCATCACGAGAGATTGCATTGTATCCAAATCCTTTGGACGAATTCGAGCCAGTTGGTAGGTCTAGGACTATGATAGCATAATCGTCACTAGAAGATGGTGACAAGAAGATTTGGTCACTGCGAACAGTCACAAGCTCTTTGCCAGGGAAACTCAGTGTAACAGAATCAGTTGCGGGCAGGCCATCTAGGCAGCGTCTTGCAGTGAGCACAACCTGCTTCTGCACACGAGGAACATTTACCATGAAAGCAGTGCAGCTTCCAATACTGCTTGTCAATATTGCTATCCAGGAGTATGGAGGTGAGGTGTTGGGATCCACCTTCACACGACGATCTTTATCACAGATAATCTGTAGTTGCATCTCTAATGATTCAGGTAGAGGAATAGAATAGATGATCATGGAGCAATTCAGCGTACTCTGTTCACCACCAGGGCTCAACCTATGGTGCTGAAGACTATTATAATAGTCTGCACTGCTCATGGAAAATGTCTATTATGCTCAAATTTAAGCTCATCGTTGTGTCATCGATGTCGATTCATTGACATTCATGACCCACTGATTTTTAATCTTCCTTATTAATTTAGCAAGTAATGTAAGAACAAGTTTAACGGTGTATTAAAATTTGCATATTGAAGACATTGCTACAATGGCAGTCATTTATTACATACAAATATTGCATAGCTAGCTAGTTCACACTTCAGTCATGTTTCTGGGATTTGACTGAAGACATTTTGCTCGACTATAGTACTTAATTGCAAAGTCATTGTGTAACCCTCCCCCCCTCCCCCCCCCCGGCACATAGCCACAATAATCTAGATTTGTGCACCTTTCTGATCCAGATTCACATCACTGTGGAAGGGAGAGGGATGCATTGAATCCGGATTAAAATGGCAGTGCGTGAATAGACCTGGTAGGTGAAAGGCATGCTGCTGCAGTCGGCCGAAACCACTTGTGTGGACGTACTTAATTGGAGCATTTTGCCACGATCCGGCTTCAGCGAAAACTCGGATGTGTGCTGCCGAAAACAGACTACGTGTAGCTACACATAACCTTTTCTCGCTGGATTTGAGGGGATATGCTTGGCCGGCTAGAAGTCGATTAAAAGTAGCATCATAAAGTGTAAAAATCTCAGTCCACGTGTTTTAAATGGCGATCCTTTTCGTACCTTTGCGTGATTTCGCTCAAGCCCAAATCCGGCCGCCATTTTTATTTCGGTTCATTATTAAAATGGCGTCCGGAAGTGGCCGCTCGGGAACCTGCCCGGGAAAGACCATCAACAGAACTGTGTCCAACCTGGATGATCGGGCTTAAGCGATTCACATGAAGGATTGAAGTACGTTTCGAGCCACCTGCCAATCTGGATTAAGTCCCAGTGAGCACAACAGTCGAACTATTGTAGCTAGTCTCCCACCCTTGGTAAATCCAGATTTGAACGGATTATAGCATTAAATCCAAGTCCCTAATGCTGCTTTTAGACTTTCCAATGGCATATATCCACACTGTATGGGCTCACCTGCGACAGGAACCTCTGCCATTTTGTCCAGAGCTGAGGATGAACCTCACCAGGTGGAGGTCACCTGACTCACCTCAATTTATGACGTCACCTTTATATATGGTGGTACATTTTTGTGGTTAGCCTTTTTGCTGCTGAACAAACAAACATACATGCTGGTGTATTTCAGCCTCGGCAAGGCTCTCCCTTTTAGGTTGTCTCCATAGTGGTGATGCTATGCATTAATTGAATCAACATTTGCCTAAAATACAGACGTTGCATTCTTCCATGGCAGACCTGTTGCACCACTCTGCTGCCAGCCTCTATTACTAAGGTGCTATTGTTTAGCCGGCTAGCTCCTCACTTCACTGTCACACCTTCCCAACAAGATGGCAGCAAGATGAGCTACAAGAATGCTGGGGAGCTAAAAATGGTCAACCCATTCAAAGTGATGGAAGCAAATCCCTTCAAGAAAGCATCGTGTTGCTATTAGTGGATGTGCAGTATGTGGTGTGTCAAATGGACTCACTAACACCAATGCCTGTTTGATGTAAAAGTGTATTTTTGTTGCATCTGCATGCTGCAGTCACAGACGGTGACATTTGTATCTTGGTTGGTACCTGTGCTTTCACTATTTTCATTTGCACGTTTTTTGTTTTGTGTGTTTATTTCTAGTCACTTAAGGTAACGAGGTTGGAACTTGGTTTGATGGTGAGGCCTTGGCATGCCGTCAGAAGTAAGGTCATGCCTGAACACAATGTCGGATGCACCTGGGTAACCACGATCAAGCATTATCATTAGGCTTCATCGAGATGCTTCTATTCCAAATGTGCATCAGATTTCAAACTTAGTACCAAAAATGGCTGCCTGTTGTGTGAGGTGCAAGCTGTGCTTACTATGTCCTGGTATCATGAAGTACTTTGTGACTAGATATAGAGGTGAAACTGCTATCCTCTTCCACACTCCTCATAAAATGCATATGTCCACTATACTTGATGGTTTGTTCATGCTGACACTGCTCTATAGTGTCACTGCATGAGGGCTGTGATCCAGTGAGTCTGAGCTGCATGGTGTGGTATGGGCTGTCGAACCCATACATCTGTATGCAGCAATTATATACAGTATAATATAGCTTCCCTGTTAAGTGACTAGTGATATACTCAAGACACTCTATTCTTTTTAGTGTTCATGCAAAAGTATATCAAGTTGTGCAGTACTGCCAAGGTGATGCCAAGGTAACAAGTGTGATATGCGCACCTCTCGTTGTACATTCAGATGCATACATTGAATATTGTATTCAGTATCAACACTCTTGGATAAATTCCTAGAAAGTTAATATAAGTTTCACTACAGATAACACTGATTATGTCATAATGTGATGCTAGGTTCCATAGGCAATCAATTAGTTAACCTATGTAGTTATAGTTGACTAGCTTTGTTCTTGCTGGTGATGAACTGTCCACGCACTAATGTTGTTACCCAATTCTGAACTTTTCAAAGTTATGTCTTCCGTACTGACAATTAACTACTCCTCCGCCAGATGATTGACAGGAATTTACATCACGTCCATCCATTCGCAGGTACACATTGTTAAAATGCATAGACCCAATGGAGTACACATTCGACCCATTTGGTTGATGGACCAATCGAAACATCTCGAAAGTGCCAATGCCTTTTTGAGTGTCCACCGTGCCTCCCCCAGGACTTGTTCGCTTATTCACTCCTTGTCCATCCATACGAAGGTATCGGCCACGAAAGTGTGCTGACTCAATGACATATGCAGTGTCATAGGCCTCGTCCGCTGCTAGGGAAGGTGGCACTATGACAGGCATAATGTGGAAATGTTCATAATCAAGTGCCGTATATTGAACATTCACCGTATTATTTGGACCGTCCATTCGGAGGAATCTGTTTGGGAAATTTACTGATTGAATAGTGGTGTTTAGCCATGAATAGCTAGCCCAGTGGAGGATGTCATTCAGCACATGTAGTGTCAAGCGTTTACCAGAGTTGGCTGTGCTAGGCTGAGGACCACACCCTCCATTGGTGTGAATGCCAACTACCGTCCAGTAACCATTCCACCAAGTGTAGATAGGACTGCCACTTTACCACCAGTAGTGTCTATCCTGTAGTACAGCCTGCTAGTATCGACCTTCGATATTATCCCTCCGCTGGTCCACATAGTTCCTTGAGGTTTCTCCCCAGGGTAGCCCGTGATTGACACTAGCCTATTGATCACTTCAGAATCTGGAGAGATCACATTATATCCAAATCCTTCAGATGAAGTCGAACCAGCTGGTAGGTCTAGGACTATGATAGCATAATCCTCACTAGAAGATGGTGGCAGGAAGATTTGGTGACTGGGTACAGTCACAGGCTCTTTGCCAGGGAAGCTCAGTGTAACAGAAGCAGTTGTGGGCAGGCCATCTAGGCAAAACCGTGCAGTGAGCACAACCTGCTTCCTTACACAAGGAACATTAACCATGAAAGCAGTGCAGTGTCCAGTACTGCTTGTCAATTTTGCTATCCAGGAGTATGGCGGAGAGGTGTTGGGATCCACCAAAACGCGGTGATCTTTGTCACAAGTAGAGTGTAGTTGTATTTCTAATGATACAGGTAGAGGAATAGGACAGTAGAGCATGGAGCAATTCTCAGTAAACTTTATTCATTCACCACTAGGGCTGAGCCTGTGATGCTGAAGACTATTCGACTATGATATTCTGCACTGCTCATGAAAAATGCCTATAATGCTCAAATTTAAATTCATCATTGGGTCATTGATACTGGTTCATCACAATTTCTTCTCTGGAATTGACATAGTAATGAGCCTCTATACAAATACACACAAAAGTGTTCCAACATGACCCTGCATGTTTGGGCAATGTGTTTTGGGATTTAGGATTCATGTGCGGTATAGCCCAATGATCTCACTACCACACTGAGGCATTCAATCAGGATTGGAAGCTCCATAGACTAAAATAATGTCTCAAATTCGAAAGTAGCTACATGGATAGCTCAGTCAATAAACTCCCGCTGAGCGGCAAGCTGAGGTAGTTGGTAGTTTCGTTTCTGTTCCTTGCGATTTCATTGCATGGTTGAGTCAAGGTGTGCTAGTCCTATAGGCACTTGAAATCGCATAAACAAAACCGTTGCATACTCACAGACGAACGGACATGTGTTAGCCACATACATTTTATTACCAAGATGAGTTCACTTGCAAGGAAAAGATGAAATCTAGTGTTAGAAGTCCACACAAAGAAACGTGCTTATCAGACTCATGTAAATACCATGTACAATGTGTAAAATTAGCTGCAAAAGCAATGTTACACGTGGGATCAAGTGATTTCCAGACATGACTAGCTACACTTTTGCCAAATGAACAGTAATCCTAAAGCCGCTAAGACAAAAAGAGCTAAAGCTAGCTACGTACGATGTAGGGTGATAATGTGAAGAGCATCTGAAACCACTTTCACATGGATGGATTAAGAAGCCTGATTTGATGCACATTGAATCTGGATGTAACATGATGTAGCTACAGCCAGGAAGTGTAGGAACTGTATTCCAAGATGCATGGCCTTTCAAGCGTATTTAGTGGCACACTGATGTTGATTGGGTTGGCTAGCTAGCTAGCTATGTAGATACACTCCAGGTGATGTTATGTGCCACTATAATTGCTCAACTATGATACTGAATTCAAATTCATTGTGCCCCCCACTCACATAGCCACTATAATCGGGATGTGCCATTCTAATATTCTAATCCAGATTCACAGTGTTATGAATCCGGCTTAAAATGGCAGTGCGTGAATGGACCTGGTAGATGAAAGGCATACGGTCGGCAGAGACCTTCTTGTGTAGACGCTCTCGGAGCATTTTGCCACGCTCTTCAGCGAGACAAGCATGGGCTGGAGATGGACCGCCATTTAGAACACGTGGACTAAGATTTCTACTCTTTACGCTGCTTTTCATCGTCTTCTAGCTAGCCAGTCAAGCATAACCCCTCAAACCCAGCGAGAAAAAGGTTATCAAAAGCGTAGTCTTATTCTCGGTAGCTCTGGACGCCATTTATTTTCGGCCCATTAAAATGGCGGCCGGAAGTGACCCGACGGGAACTGGGACCAGGATGACCTCCAGAGTTGCTCTGTGATGGCAACCTGTGTCCAGCCTGGATATGTTCCGACTTAAGCGGTTCACATGAAGGAGTGGAGTACGTTTCGATCCACTTGCCAATCTGGATTAAGTCCCAGTGAGCACAACTATTGTAGATTCCCACTGGCGATTTGACACCTTGGTATATTCAGATTAGAAGCATTAAAACAAGCTGTAAAAAGAACTAAATGTAATAAGCAAGTGTCAGTTAGTCCCTAATGCTGCTTTTAGTCTTTCCAGTGGCATTTAGCCACGCTATATGAGCTCACCTGAGACAGGAACCTCTGCCATGCTGTCCAGATGCTGAGTAATCCTCTATTTGTGGAGTGCTGAATCTTACCATAGATGGAGGTCACCTGATTTACCTCGATCTATGTACATTTTGCGGTTAGCATTTTGCTGCTGAACAAACTATCACGTTGTAGCTATAGCTATCAGCCCTCCCCTTGTGGTCTCGAGCTCACACTCCTGCCTCATGCCTCCTTTTTCTATTGCACAAGAGGCAGGAAACACGATAATCCTGACTGACATGTACATTACACTTTCAGTGGTGATATGATGTTATTGCGTACATGTGCAGATCAAAGGCATACTTGGGACTTTCCCCTCAGGTGGTGTCCAGCTCTGCTCTGCCACTTACTGAACCCTTCGGAACAGTCCAGGGAGAAGGATACAGTTGTGAAAGTGAGGGAGAGGGGAAGGGGGGAGAGTGTGGAGTAGAGAGTGAACTAGTGCTGTGTGTTGGTAAAACGCTTGCCATAAGTAGTGTGATGCAAGTGAGTCCTTTAATTTCGGTGCATGGAATTTTAGCTCTGTTCATCTTATGCCATTACCTATGTATTGCATTACTGTCTTGCAGGTTCCATTCCAGACCACCCCACATCTATCAAGTTGGTGGGATTTATACTTTGGAGTGAGTAATACTTTGTGCTCTCCTGTGTGTGTTCAGGCATCTTAGTGATTTGCATGCACGCGTTCAAAGGTGTGCAGTGTGAAAGGATGTGATACAGTATGACCTTTGTCTTCAGCAGTATGAATCATTTGTAACAGATTATACAATTCTTCTGATGCAGACCTGCAGTACGCTGCTGCCAGCCACTATTACTAAGGTCCTGTAGTCTAGCAGGCTAGCCCCTCACTTCTCTGTCACACTTTCCCAACAATATGGCAGCAAGATGAGCTACAAGATTGTCAGTGAGCTTAAAATGGTCAATCCTTTTGAAGTGATGTGAGCAGGTCCCTCCAAGGGGTATTGTGTTGTTAGTATATGTGTGCGGCATGTGATGTATCAGATGGACACACCAGTGGCCACGCCCATTATGACGTGAGGTGTATTATTGTATTTGTATACCACTTTCACTGACTCTTGTATTGCATTATTCCTTGTATGACTGTGTACTTTATTCATTTTTTTTTTTTTTTTTTTTTTAATGAAACTGGTTAGTTGTTTGTTCCAAGCTGGCATGTCTTCATTCACTCATGGTATATGCCTAACTAGAATCAAAAATATTGACCGTGTGAATTGTTTGTGTAATAACTTCACATTCTCTTAACATACCATCTGAAAGTCTTACTTAAACATTCAAGGTGTTGCTGCGTACCTTCCTATTGTATCCTTCAATCTGTACAGATCAGTGTTTGGCTTTGCAACAGCTTTGTAGTTACGTAGATGTATGGATTTTTAATTATGTATGTACAGTTTATGTGTAGCTACCAATGTTAATTCTGCCAAGCCTCCTGCTGTAGTCCAATTGCATTATTGAGGTTGTGCAACAGCAAGCCATAACGTTAACAGGTGGACCCTAAGCAATTTTCTGTAACAGATCGGCAGCACTTCTTCACATTAAAGTGTTGGTATCCATTAGCAGTGTATGTATAATGATCGATCAAATTGTCTTTAAGATAAGTCACTAATGTTCATTTCTTGTGGATCTCAAGCTTATCAACAGCTCGTGAAGATGTCTTTCAGTATGGCCTTTGCAGTGTTCAGCCATGTGCCTCTACATCATTCATTGACCTTATTACCCCCCATGCTGTGAACACTCCAACACTAGCATGTGTTATCAAAGATCTTATGACATGAAGACAGCCAAGTGAGGAACATGTCTTTGCTGCATTGTACCACAGCATGCAGGTGGGCAGTTGTCCAGATCTTGAGCTTTTTGTTTGTACGTTGGTTGCAACAGGCCAATACGACCACTCAATCAGTAGTGTCTTTGAATGTCAATGCAGCCGTGCCTTATTGTTGATCTCCTGCCTTGTACATACAGACACTTCCTGCAGCTTCTCTGCATCACTAATGTGCACAGTATATAATGTTATGTCTGTGTCCAGTAGATGAGACATAAATGTATAGCTTTGAGATATTTGTATGCAATGGCCTGTCATGTGACCCCTCAGCTGGAGTCCAGCAGGTTTCCTGGCTTGCAAGTGTCTGAATCAAATTTAATGGTAAGCTGATGAATTTTATGCTACTCTTTTGTACAAACAGAATCTATAAAAGATTACACTTGTACATATAATATGCTTAGTCTGATGATGCTATGTATGAAGAATGGCATTCTATGGCGTATAGTGCTATGTAGTACAAAGCGAATCTAAAGAAAACTCATGATTTTATCCGAATTTAATGTCCTCCTATTGCAAAAACTGAGCTCCAGTGCAGCCAATGATCTTTAGTACCACTCCAGCCACCACTTTTTGTTCACTGCAAATGCAACTCCATTTGCGGTATCAGATGCATTAGCCAGTTTATGGGCAACCTTTTCAACTTCAGTCTGAAACGCACTTTCTTCTCTCAATCCTGCCATGAAATCAGCTGCTTTTCGAATGGTTTTAAGATGTTTCATGGAATTCAGTTGAGCTGGAGTTGCTGTATCACCTTCTTGAATCACTGAATCTATATAATCTAGCACACTGAATGGACTCTGACTTGAGACGGGCTTCTCAAGCTCCTGTATGTCTTTTTGTGCATCCCACAGAAATTGGAACACTTGCTTGTACAATTCTATAGTCTCCATTCTAAGGCTAGTTGTAAGCGAGTCAACCTCATCACCTTCATCATCCTTTACTTCCAGATCGTATCTATTCTTAAGAGTTTCATAGGTTGTTGCAACTTTTACCACACCTGGTATCCTATTATAGCCACTGTGGTGGTGTTGGTCCTTAGCACACTTCCTCGGACAAACTGCACAAGTGACACTATTGTCAGGGAATGGACTATTGTAATAGCAGGAAAACTGGCACTTGCTGCAGTTAATGGCAAAATCTTCTCCACCGGCGGCCACCAGAAGCATTGTTGGAACTTCTATTAACCAATTTAAATCTTTGCCATCTTCAGTCATTCTTTCCTTAATCAGTTTTAGTAATTTTTCTTCCTGCTCTAGCTGCTCAATTTTGATCCCCATGAGCTGGACCTGAGTCTTCAGGCCCACCTGAATTGCATTTATTTGGCCCAGTACTCTCATTTTTTCCCGCAAGTTACACATTTCCATCCTCATTAAGTAGTCAAAGAATTTATTGTAACTATTTTTTGACAACTCCCAAAACAATCTGTCAAAATCCTTTGTGTCGTCTTGCATTGTGCGTTCTGGCATTGGAAAGAGAGCTGAGTTATTGAACTTGAAACTCTTGCGAACTGTAACCCCAGCTTTCCTTGCTGCTTCCAGCACTGGTGGTGTTTTGCTATCTGCGAATGTGGTCATCATTAGGATGTTTGTGGAAATGTTTTGTCCGAAAGCACTCTGTAAGAAGTCAAAAATGTACTTTTGAGTGCCAGATAATCGTGTTGAGGGTGCATGGGTGACCAAACCAATGGCATGGATGTAATTCATTCCCTCTGGACCTGGTGTTGATAGGAATTCCTTGATCTCTGCGACAAGGCTTTTATCCCTTTTGATCCCCTCTGCATCACCAAACCCTGGTGTGTCAATAATTGTCAGGCAATAGGGGAATGGTGAACCCTCTCGCTTGTGGAATGTGTAGGCAGTGATGCATTGTGTCTGGCTGTGTGTTCGCTTGGCACCTGCTTTTTCTGGGATAAGTTTGAAGCGAAAATCATCTTCCCACTGAACGCCAAATATGTGGTTGATGATTCCATTGATCAATGTAGACTTTCCCGCCCCTGTAGCCCCCACTAGCAATACAACATAGTGTGTTGGTTGACATTCAGAGTGAGCTTCTCCGATCATCACTTTTACTGCGTTCATCTTGTCGCTTGTCTTTACTGTCGTCCGTGGCTTGTACACATTTTGAGTTTCCACAGAGATGCAGTCGCTTTCCTGTTTTATGCGCTGTGCAAGCCGTTCTGAACCAATAGTTAGAGGTGCTACTATTGCTGTAGGAATGGCCTTTGGCAGTTCAGGTTTACTCTGCTGTGACATACCTGCAGTTGCAGCCTCTTGGTGGAGCTGGCCTTCTGGTTTTTGTTCCTATACAAGGAGATGTTGCCATAGACGTGCAAAATATTATGATAAAGTTTATACAGCATGAAGTGGCATTTTATACAGTACTTACAGATACCCCTTTGTAGAATTAATATTGCATCATTATGGCAACCACAAATCACTAAGTGTATGAGTAAGTATTGCCAGAGTAAGGACTACTTGGAAAATTTAAAACTTTATACATTGTACTGTTGCAAATATTGTCCCACATAATACTTTATTATATACTATTACGTGACAGAGTGATGCTGTTTCCATCTGGCTCCGGCTCAGATTATTGACTCTGACTCACTTTTGGTTTGCAGCTTTCCTTGAACATCTGTAAATTCTTTCTAGGACCAAGTTTTGGGATCACTTCTTTTAAATCTTCATCCGTCAATGATACTAATATTTGACCGGAGATCTCTTCTTTCTTTAAAACTGTTGCTATTTCCTCTCCTACGGCACCTCTGAGCACTTGGTACAGCTCTTCTATTGTTAGTCCTTCCAAGTGAACATCCATTGTGATTGTAGTACGTTGTTGCTGTTGCAAAGCACCACGGCAATCACACGTATATATGTGTGTGTATTCTGAACGTGTGGATATTTCTGAACACAGAATGTTACCTTTTTATATAAGGCAATGTGTAATGTGTGACTGATTGGCTGTTACCTCTCTATGGTTATGACCTTTGAACTGCTGACGAAGCCCAAACTTCAATAGCTCAGCTAACTACACTTACGCTGATTCTGCCCACAGTGAATGAGTGGACAAGCCCGAGTGACTGTGTGTCCGATTTATGTATAATTCCTTTACTGTACAGAGGTGTGTGTTGCTGCTACCTTGTCCATGAGGTCACAATGTAATGGATATCCTATCTGATAGTGTGAGAGCACACGAGTATACATAAACTATAATGTCTAAATCATCACCAACCAGCACTGTGACTGATGTCATCTCTATTATGACAAGCCATTTATGCAATTCAATGTCTTGAGTCAGTAGCCACATTAATCTACTGACCGAATTCTTTACTGTAGGTTTATTATTACAAAGTTTTCATAAGCTGTACAATGAACACCTACAACTGACCCAAAGTTTGCTTAGCTGCCTAATACAATTTTAGCATGTTATGGCAAATGGTATCCTTTAACATTGGTGATAATTACTGTGATGTCATGAATGGAGAGATATCTGTGTTAACCTTCCGCTTACTTCTGATTATTGTCATCCAGCTTTCACATCAGTGCATGGAGGGTAGTGGCTATTTGCACTCTGTATTTTGGTGACCATGTCTCACACAACACTGCTATCCCATCCAATAGGAGTGTGCATGGACAATTGTACACAATTATAATAAGATTCAAATAATGCTAGTGCCCATCAATTTCTACTGCATGCTTTTATTAAAACATGAACCAAAGTGCAGACATGCATGCACACTCCACAATCATGCCCAAACGTTTCGCTCGATCATTCGTGCCCGTAGCATCTGTATTTAAGTGCCTGCTATACTAGCTGCTGCAGTCATGAATCACAGCACCAACAACAGAATCCCACTACGGTATATATAATTATGTATGTATATGTATGTATAATATTATGTATAGTTTATATGTATGTATAATTATGTATGTGTATATGTATGTATATGTATGTATATGTATGTATATGTATATAGGTATGTACTGTATATGTTTGGCAAAGCACACAGCCCGGGAGGGGGGGGGGGGGGTGCTCTGCAAGGTTGCGGCTGATTAGACCACACTGTTGCTGCCGTAAACAGCCAACAATGCAGGTTTGGGCTCGCCCAAGGTCCCTGCCCTGGACTTACAGGGATGCAGCAGGTGACTTGGGCATGTGTTATCTGGTTCATTGGTTGTCCTAAGCTCCACCACACCACAGGGCGGCTATAGGAAAGTGCACCAGAAGGCTATACCTCATGCATTGCATGTGATTGGGGTCAGTCCAGCACTGGCCAGCAGAAACTGTGGGACTGTGCACTATTGTACCCAATTATCAGGAACCTCTGTTGACACACAGAAGCCAGTGTGTTAACCAGGCCTTCACTGCCCCTCCTACCTCCACTGTGTTATTGAATCAAAAAGTATAATACACACCAGTAATTGATTAAGTGTTGAACTGCATGGTTCATTGAATGTACCCAGAGGTGTGAGCACACTGACACACAGCTTGCACCAGTATACAGAAGTGGCTCGATGTTGGCGTTCAAAAGGTGCTAGAATATTATGGACATGCTGCCAGTAGCTGTAGTGTATTGTGTATTGCACTGTTTCCATAATGACGTAAAATAAATAAATGAATGATGTAATTGAACATTATTGATGAAGTAAACAATCAAATTATATGCACATAAGTGACATTGGATTAGCATATTATTATATCTATGGAATGTACCCATGCATGAGACCATGATTTATCACGTGATCTCATGCATGATCAGCTGTCCATCTCTTCCAGCTGCAGCAAACCATCCTAGTCCTGGGAGAATCACAGTTCACTCCTGCAACCCAGACCAGTAGAAGATCTTGTCTCCTTTGCTTTTCTTCCCATTTAGGGGTTACCTTACCAAATTCGGTAGTGAAACAGAAGGAAAGAAGGTGTGTGTACACAGGTGGCTCAATGTGGGTGTTCAAAAGGTGCTAGAATATTATGGGCATGCTGCCAGTAGCTGTAGTGTATTGTGTATTGCACTGTTTCCATAAATACCATCAGCACACCGCATAATTATGACTGCACACATGCATGCATGACGGGTGGCTTAATAGCTGTGACTGACTGAGCCAGGCTGCTGTATATATATTATATATAGCTATATAAGTGACATTGGATTAGCATTGTATAATAATATACATGGAACGTACACATGCATGAGATCATAAGATCATGATTGATCACGCGATCTCATGCATGATCAGCTGTCCATGTTTCCAGCAAACCACCCTACCATATATTATAGCAACGGAAACTACCACAATGTTAATCGTTGCAGCATTCAAATCCTGTCCACTATAGCTAGAGCAGTGCTTTCATAATAATTGTAGCGTTGGTATTATAGCTGGCCATAGGCTATTCGACATTAATTTAGCAACTCCATAATTATATTCAATCCAGCCATTATAACTTTCACACTTCATTCCTCACTGCATACATGCCGTTGTGGACTGATGAAGATTACCATTAGTATTAATTTTGTAATCAAACACAGCCATTGTAATACCAACGTTAATGAGCAAACTCAAGGTTATAAAGTTGTTGTATTATAATGTTATAAGACTAGCTACGGCCTTCTACTTAATATATAAACTATAATTATAATACACTTATGTGATATAATAGAGTTAATAGGTATGCATGTATAGTACAATACCAGTATGTACGAACAATGATAATTACAGTATATAAATTATACTGTGTGCTTAAACACGAGAAACTTACAATAACCATAAGTAATGATGAATATTGAACCAAGTGTGCTGCAGTGGTTGTTTAAACAAAGTACAAATGGCAAATACGAATGTTCTAAATATTGGTGCACAAATTCTTCAATTGCAACTTGCAGATAGCTTGCCTCTATCTGCCTTCAATCTTGAGCTCAATGACAGAAGGCAAGGTATACACTAGCGTAATACACATGGTATCAATGTGATATGTACGTGTGTGTATGCATGCTTTTATTCTGGTGCTGTTCTACTGTTCAGGGTTGCTTGAAGTTGGGCTCTGGAGGTTCACACTTTGTATATCGGCAATACATTCCAGAAATCTCATTGTTGACGTTTCACTCATCTTCCAATTCAGCCAGTCGAATGCTTCTATGTCTGCTTCTCCACTTTCAGCTGGAAGCATTGGTGAGCAATTGAACTTGAAGCTTTGCTGGAACTGAATGTCAGCATCATGTAGAGCTTTAACTGCAAGGGGTTCTCGGCAGTCAGCGAAGGTATTCAGGATGAATAGATTCTTGTGTACATCATCTCCAAAGATGCTGCGCATGGACTTTAAGACATCCAGCTGAGCACGAGGGAGGGCATGCATGGAGGCATTTATGACATAAGCAATGCCATGGAGCTTGTCAAAGCAGTTGGGGAAAATGCCCGTAATTCTGCTCAGAAGGTGCTCAGTTGCAGAGGTAGCTGGCGGCACCTCACAACCAAATGCAGGAACCACCACTATCGTGAGCGCAAAATGAAATTGCGATCCCTTTCTCCTCGGAAATGTGTACGCTGTTATCGGCATTCCCCTACTGTCTCCGATATGTGTTGGTTTTGGAATCTTGACCAGACGTATTTCTTCTTCTGAATAGCTGCAGAGAAAAGTGGCAAGGTGGTCAAGCAGTGTCTTCATGCCAGATCCTTCGGCACCCATAAGGAGAACAACTTTCTCTGCATGTGCTTTCTCTTGATCGGGCAAACACATTTCGTAATGAATGACATGACGCTCTTTCTCCTCTCTCTGCTTTAGGATGAACGCGTCTGCAGCTGGTCTTTGAATGTGAAGTGCCCGCATTTGATGACTGATACCCTCACTCATTAGCACTTGCGATGTATCTGATTCACTCCTCTGCAGAAATTTGAATGATCAAATACGGGCAGCATTAATTTCTTGTCGTTTGAACATAATATTCAGGTGGTGTCTTGGTATAAGTGTGAACTATTTTGCTTCATTACCATGTACAAATGCCTGCAAGAGTGAATCTGTTATACTATAGATTTGGAAATATTTATAATCTTCAATATATTTCCTATCATGCATCTATAACTTGGCTATACACAAATTCCATCATTGTGTCCATCATCTTTGATAATTAAATTTTTAGGGAAAAAGAATGCTTTTTGCCAAATGTACCGGGGAGATCAATGCAACATTTCAGTTGCTGATTTTCAAAGCTGAACAACCTAGTGGACCCATGCAGCCAATTTCTAAGACAGTGTTTACATGAATAAGTATAATAAGCTGGCCATGGGTTCAGACATTCCATACAGCATATTTGGTCCTTTCAGTTATTTAGCTGTACGACTTAAGACATATATTCTTACCTGTGGCAGAGGAGAATGTGCTGTAGCCGGAGGTTGTTCTGGCTCTTTCTGATACTGCTCTTTCCACCTTCTGAAAGCTATCTTCTGTTTTATCGTGATGCCCTGAAAGAGAGATTCCAATTCTTCCTCGGTTAGGCGGAAAAAATCTTCCAACGATGATATATCGACATTCGGTTCTACAAGCTTCCTAACTTCCTCTGTGGTTAGCTCCATTTTCTTTGCAATCTCTAGACAGAAGCCCTCTGAATCAATTGCCATTTGTTGTGCCATATCCAGATATGTGGTCAACTATAAATTGTGCAAAATTGCTACATGGTCACATCCTGCCTTATATTGATATTTGGGGATAACGAACAGAGATAGTTATTCTGTTGAATGTTATAAGTGGTCTTCTTGGCTCCTGACCTTTGCATTAGCTGACTAAGCCAATTGATAGGGCTTAGGACAGTGTCGGTCAGTCTCTGTTGTGGGTCAAAGGGATGAACTGCACCTATTACCAGGTGGCTCACCTTGATATGAATTCCTATAGCTATAGCTAGCTACATAGCTACACAACACACACAAATCATGGCTATTTCAATTGCTTTTGTTGTAGGTAGCCAGCTAGCAAATTAGGCTAGCTATACTGTCTGTTCGCTAATAAGGGTGTGCATGTCTGTCACGTCCTGCAGTTGGGTTTCAGTCTCATGAGAACAGGGTGCGTGTCCTCATGGGTCACCACAACATGGTACTCTGACTCCCTCTGTTGACTATAGGCAGGAGCGAAGCGGTGCAAGTGGGTGTTTTCCCGTGGAATTAAAGCACCACCTTGGCGGAGCATCTGGATTCGGAGTGGAAGCCGAACTTAGTGCGAAAATGGCCGCAAATATATGTACGGTCTATAAGACTACTAACTACTAAGTGCACTGACGTATGATTTCTGATTAGTATGGGAAGGTAAGTGATTGCTCCTGTGAGAATTCTGATCCTCACCTTCTGGTGCTACGCTGCATGCATGGACTCCGTGAAGGACTACTACTGGAAGATACTGCGCGTAACTGACGCTGAAGCAGAAAGCGACCACGACGTAGTGTGGGGGCCGTGGTCGGTGGCCTCTCCACCATCTATGGTGGGTCGAAGAGAGCGAAGAAGGTGATCGCTGAATGCGGTATAAAAGTGAGTTAGCCACTCATCAGGAGGTATAGCTGTTGTCTGTGGAATGGATGACTGTACATACAAATTACCCCGCTTTATCCTACTGTACATAGAATTGGTGCTCCACTTGCTCCATCAGGTGTATGACCAGGTTATTGTAAGAATGCATATTTAAGTAGCGTTTTAGTCTTCTTGTTGGGAGATTGGACCCTGGATCGATGGTGATGTAGCTTTAAATTTAATAGTAGAACTGGACTGCATGAGAAAATGCTCTCCTCCATAAGATCATGTTTGGATCACTGGAAGGAAATAGTGACTAAAGAATGTTCTTCCCCTAGCTGATTGCCTTTGCAAATAGCTTTGAGAAGAAGTACATTGTACCCTTTAAGGCTACAAATTTTATTGGAAACTCAATTTTGGGTTTGAGAAGTATGTACATCGTGCATAAATCAGTATGTACTACTGTGTGAAGGGGTTTAAGTGGCACCATTTGACTTTGAGCTATATTATGCGTATACGTACATGTATGACCTAATTCTGTGCTACTGTGTATGGGCTGTCTGCTGTGTATTGGCGTATACTGTATGGAGACATGGGATAACTTCTCTTATATATTAAGTGTGCTGCGTACACGCTACTGTTTCTACTTTAATTGTGGATGTGTGCTGTGGGATGTGTTGCCAAGTGTTACAGTGTGCCACTTCCAATACAGGCAATGTCACACATGTACAGTATGTATGCTTACTTATGTTGAAATTCACATGTGAAGTACATACACTGTCATGCATAATACTATGGGCATGATAGCATTAACATTTCAGAGCTACTTCTACCATTGTACATGTGTGCTGGTAGGTTCAGTTAGTTATTGAGTAATGACTCATCACTAAACTATGATAGTGTGTTTGATGAATGTTTCTTATGCCTGGAGTGCATGGTCTCGCTGTATTTGTGCCATCATCCAATTCTGAACCTTTCCAAGCTACGATATCCGTACTGACAGTTAACCACTCCTCCACCATATGTTTGTGGGGAAGTTATGCCACTTCCATCCATTCTCAGGAACACGTTACGGAATCGTATTGACCCAATGGCCATCACGTTGGCACCATGAGTTGGTAAATTGATCAATCGAAAGTGCTCTGATCTGCCAACGTATATATGTTTGAATGTTCACTGCACCTCCTCCCTCCAGTGTTCGACTAGTCACTCCTGTTCCATCCATACGAAGGAATTGATTACGAGATTTAACTGACTCGATAACATAATCAGTGTCGTATTCCTCGAATTCTGCTATAGAAGGTGGTACTATGACAGGTAGAATGCGGAAACGTTCGTAGCTATAAGCATTGTATTGAACATTCACTTTGTTCTTTGAAGCATCCATTCGGAGGAATCTGTTTGGGAATTGCAGTGATTGAATAGTGTTGTTTAGCCATGGATACCTAGCCCAGGTGAGAATGTCGCCCAACACAGTTAGTGTCAAACGTTGACCCGAGTTGGCTGTGCTAGGCTGAGGATCACACCCTCCATCGGTGTGAATGCCAACTACCGTCCAGTAACCATTCCACCATGTGTAGATAGGACTGCCACTTTGACCATCGGTAGTGTCTATCCTGTAGTACAGCTTGCTATTATCGACCCTTGTTAATGCCCCTCCGCTAGTCCACATGGTGTTCTGAGGTTTTCCATCTGGGTACCCTGTGATTGTTACTTGCCTACCAGTTAATTCATTATCACGAGGAACTGCATTGTATCCAAATCCATCTGATGAGCCAGTTGCACTTGGTAGGATTATAGCAGCGTAGTCCCCACTTTCAGGTAAAGGAAAGTGCATTTGGTGTCTATCTACATGCACAGGTGATCTGCCAGGAAAGGTCAATGAAACTGATTGGGGAAGGTCATCTATGCAGTGTCCTGCAGTGAGCACAACCTGCATACTCACACGAGGGACATTAACCATGAAAGCAGTGCAATTCCCTGTGTTGGTTTCCATTTTTGCTATCCAGGCGTATGGAAGAGCAGTGTTGGGATCCACCAACGCACGCCGATCATGTTCACAGATAGAGTCTACTTGCCTTTCTGATAAAAGGTAGAGAAATGTAAGAAAGTTAACATGGATTAATTCTAATTGTATACCATTCATCACTAGTGCTTATGCGTGTGCTACAGGAGAGGGGCAGGCCTATGAGAAGGTGTGAACCACGCATATTATGTTGTAGTCTGTGTGTGTACAATTTAAAGTAATGAAAATGGCTGCTAATTGCCAACAATTTGCTTCTTAATTGTGACAGTATTTGTGAAAAGGGGGCATTTGAGGGCAACTTTCGAATTTGAGTTATACACGTAGCGTGAAAGTACGCTCGATGAGCTTCCTGTTGCACTTTACTGCGCTTCGCTAGCTTGTTCTGTTACCGAGATATACGTGGTCGGAGCCCAGAATTACGAGTACTGTGATTTCAAGAAAACGCTGTTTAAACATTTACTTCCGGCAAAACCGCAACATTCTGCATTCTGCCGTGTTACAGATTGTGTCACTACAAACATGGCGTTGTCTTGCTATGCACTCTGTCGGATTCGCAACCGTCTGAGTTACGCAGACTTCTCCTTGGCTGCACACCGCGGCATTAACTATCGCAGGCTCTTCTGGAAGGTCACCTGAATCCGCCAAAGTTGCGCTAAAAGTGGAATCGACACGGACCGACTCAGGTTGGGGCTGCCGGTCGTTGGTTGTGGCGTCCTCACCAATGATAAAGTCTCTTCTATCATCAGGTGAGGCGAGATAGTCGCGTCATGGCTTTCTGAAGTGCCCGCTATCCGTCTTCACTAGCTACAAGGTATCCGCTGCTTTTGCTTTTGCTTGTGGTGTGACAAGATGGCGGGTGGAGACCCCTTACCCGAATCAGGAGCCGCCCTTGTCGCAAACCTTCCGATCGACTGGTGAGTTGTCAACGCTGACCTACAGGCTGACCTAGATGTCCTACATCACCAGTTATCATCTCATTCTATTAGTATTTCCGCTGCCAAAGAGTCGTTTGTCACCATCACCGTTAGCACCTTATTGCGAAGCAATCTCCTGAAGGAAAAGCGTCCAGGAATCAACCCGCGTGGGCCTCACCGCCTCTCTTCAATCCAGAAGACAGCACGGAACTTGGCTATGGCCAAGAGCAGCCTTCGTGGGTCCATCTTCACCAACCCTAGGCCCTTCTTAAACGCAGTCAGGGCACATAACAAAGCGGCCAAAGCAGCGGCTGACGCCGCTAACCACCGCTCCACCCTACAACAGGAGAGGAAGTACCGCCAGAATCCCTTTGAGTTTGCTAGATCTATTCTTCAATCAAAGAAGAACCAACCTCCAGAGTTCAGCGCACAAAGTGCGCACCAGTTCCTACGAACATCATTCAGCAAGGAATTGTGCACCTATGCTGGCCTCCCTGATTGGATCCACTCCGTGATGCCCACCCCCCTATTTAGGAAACCTTTTGACATGTCTCCCATTACCCCTAGCCAAGTCAAGCGTGCCCTGAGGAAATGCTGTTCCAAGTCATCCCCCGGCTGCAACGGCATTTCATATTATCACCTGAAGCACCTACCGACCACCCACCATTTCCTTGCTACTTTATTCTCTCGCATCCTACTTGATGAACACAGCTGCCCCCCATCCTGGTGTGTTGGAAAGATCACCCTTGTACACAAGTCAGGTCCCCCATCTGAGCCTAGCTCCTTCCGTCCCATTGCCCTGACCTCCACAGTGGGAAAGCTATTCAACCGCATCATTGCCAGTCGCCTAGAACACTTCGTTCTTGCAAACGATATCATCGACCCTTCTACACAGAAGGGCTTCCTATCTGGAATCCCAGGTGTGATTGAGCATATCTTCACCACCTCAGCCATCCTGAGCAACGCCAAGACAAATGGTCTCCCGCTGTATATGACCTTCCTGGATCTCAGCAATACCTTTGGCTCCATCTCTCACCAGCTGATCGCAGATATGCTAAAACACATATGCATCCCCACCCCAGTCATCAGCTACATCAGCAACGCCTATTCTCAACTGAAGGGCTTCGCCTCCTCACCTAACTGGACAACCGATGTGTTCCCGATAAAACGTGGGGTTTTTCAAGGTGACACTCTGTGCCCAATGATCTTCCTCATTGCCTTCAACCCCATTGTGGAACTAGCTAACATGGACGAGGCATCAGGCTTCTCCCTCAGATACCCTGTCCCATCTTCAGCTGGCTTGCCCCCTGTGAACGCTCATATCTAGGTGGAGTGGAACGAGCCCTCATCAGATGAACCCCCTGGTTGGTACCGCTGCTCTGTCACCGAGTACTCGCCCGCTGGCCTATCCACAGTCCTCTACACCAATGGCAGCACTGAAACGGTTGACTTTCGCACAGTGCAATGGCACCTTGCCACAGGCAACTCCAGACATTTCCTGTCCAGGGAAAGCACGCCACCCACTGCAAAGGTCCCAAAAGTGAGGGCAAAGCTCCAAGACACCAAGTTCTTCACAACCCGTCCCCACAGAGCCAAGGCATACTGTGATGACCTGTCCCTGATATAGACCAATCGTGAAGAACACAAGTCTGCCCTCGGCCTCATCGACGCCCGCTGTAAATGCCTGGATCTCCACCTGAAGCCATCAAAGTGTATCTCCCTGGCTTTCGATGGTAAGAGGATCGTCCCTAACGCCACCTTTCCCCTCTCTTCTGGCAGCACCACCAACATCCATGACCACCCGACCAAGTTCCTTGGGAAGACCCTAGCCGACTGCCCCAAGTCTACCAGCCAGAGCGCTTCACAGCAGTTGAAGACACTCATTCTGCCCCAACTCACAGCTCTGGATGAAACACCAGTCAGGGATGAATACAAGACATGGATGTTGAACCACTCACTGCTACCATCCCTACACTTCCACCACATGGTCAATGACATCCCCAAGAGCCATGTCTATTCCCTTCAGAGGTTGCTCACAAGAATGGTGAAGAAGTGGCTGCACCTCCCTCGCTGCACCACTCCATCTGCTATTTTTCATCCGAACAGCCTTGACCTGAAGTTCCTCCCGCTTTTCCTGGAAGAGGCCAAGATGTCACTGCTGACAACGGTGGCTCACTCTACTGATCCACAAGTTCTTGAGTGTCTCCCCTCTCTGCAGGACCCGTCGTACCTGAAGGCTTCCTACCTAGATCCAAAGGCTGTGGAGCGGTTCCAAACAGCCGGTGCCCGGTGCAGAGCTGAGCCGCACACCCCTAAGAAGCCTCAGGTACTTGCCAAATGTAAGAAGCTGGCGAGAGAGAAGCAGGTGCAGGATTGGGAGAACCATCTCAGCCAGCTCACTGTCCAGAATGGTCTTTTAGACATCCTCCCTCTTGATGCAGAAGACCACCTCTGGCAGCGCTTTCTCACAGGAATGCCAGCGGGTCAGCTGTCCTTTATACTGAGGGCAAGCTGCGACTGTCTACCATGCCCAAGCTCCCTGGTCCGATGGGGCTACTCACTTAACCGGAAGTGCCCTCTGTGCAATGGCCCCCTCTGCAACGTGCAACACGTGTTGAACTGCTGCCCAACAGCCCTGACTGATGGCAGGTACACATGGCGCCATGACATGGTGCTCACCGCCCTACTCCCATTCTTGCAGAGGTTTAATCCAGAAGCCTCCGTCTATGCAGACCTGCTAGATCACAGAGCATGCGAATCTCCTCCAGCAACCATTTTCCCCACCATCATTGGGACCACCGCTCGGCCGGATCTCTTTATTGTGGATGGTAAGCGTGCTACCATGTTGGAACTCACTGTGCCCTGGAACAACCTCACTAGCATCAAGAATGCTAGAGCCCGGAAGCAGGGGAAGACCAACTACCAGCTTTTGGCTTCGGACCTATCTGCCCAGGGTTACCAAGTTCAACTGCTGACAATTAAGATCAGCTGCCTAGGCCACTACACGCACGAGGCCTATACGGCTCTAAGGCTTGCTGCCCCCAGAGCAAAGCCTCTGACAGACGTAAAGCTCTGACCGACGCGGCTAAAGCAGCCATCTCTGGGAGCTACATTATCTTTTCAGCCCACAAATCACCCTGGAACCTGGGTGCCAGTTGCCCAAATGGAGACTGAGCCCCAATTGACCGCCAAATATGCCCATCAATCACTGTTTTTTAATGTTATGTTCAGTGTATTGTTCACATGTAGCACCACCATCCCCTTACATATCCACGCATTACTTGCCTATAATTATATCCCCCAAATTGTATCCCCATACTGTCCTTTTGTTCCCCAAGTTATATTTTACCCACTTTCTTCCCTCTAGCTTTTTCTCACCCTTACCTTGCCAGGGCATTCCCTAGCAATGCAGTTTCTACTGCTTAGCAACCTGTAACCCTGTGTCCGAGGTTCTAACCCTTTTCTATCACACCATTATCATTGACTGTATACCCTGTTTTAATAATGATGTGGTCCCCCCCGTAGCCCTTGTAGGCATCGCTGAAGGTTTCAAGCTATGCCACTGTAAACGTACTGGTATAGTGAGATGGTGCTGCTAGCACAAAGGCACGGCCAAGCCTGCAGAAGGGGGTTGCAGGCTTGCTTTAACTTCTTTAAGAGAGATATGAATACACTTACCGGCGGACCTTCCCCAATTCTCCGTAGATGTTTCATATACTGTCCGTATTACATTTCCGGTGTAGTCCGTACACGAACAATCAGACCGCGGCCATGAAAGTGTTCAGCCCTCGTTTGAGACGCACAAAAGGGCTACGAGTTTCAAACTTTGCCAGTAGGTAGGGGATACACAATAGGTACTAATGATGCAATAATCCACGAATGCGTGAAATATCACCTTTGCGCGAGTTTACCCTCGTACTAACTTGTTTGCATTGCCCCCAAATGCCCCCTTTTCGCAAATACTGTCACAATTGATGAGTTGTATATGGCTACAATATCATTGGAGACTAGAGTCATAACTTTTTATTTGAGGCATACGCTTTAGCTTTCGTTGAGTTAATAATCTTTTGTGGGTTTTCTGGATCTGCAACTAATCGCAAAAGTTTCATCCCACAATAATGTGAACAACGCTTTAGCTATCCACTCTGCACCCACGAAACTAAAACTGCGGAAATCGCAAAAACTCTCAAATTCACAAAAGTTTAACCCCATGCATAAAGTTAAAGCGTACATGGTATCTGCCCTGACAGCTGCTACATGTTGTCAATCTTACACACGTACAGGTATGGTACAAATGTAGCTTCCAAAGAGTTAGAGTATATTCTTACATACTCGTATGCTGAAGTGACTTCTTCTCATATGCTGTATGTAGAACTTACTAGTGATGTCCAGGGGCACTGCAGACACAGCAGTCAGCACACCGAGGAGAAAGAGAAGCAAGGCTTTGTATTGCATAGGGGCCATAGCGACAGTGGCTCCTGCTGATGATTTGCCTTTGAATTGACTGTTGAGCAAAGCAGGAATAGGACAACTTGTTGAAGATTTCTTCTGATGATGCTTGAGTCTCTGTCTTTAGGAACAGCTGCCAGCAACCTCTATTTATAGTTGAGCTCAATGTGCAGGTTACATCACACACCTGCACCACAGGATGTGGTTTAAAATCCAAAGGTTTAGTTCTTCACATGCACTACAATTCTATTATTCTATATTATATTTGTGTGGGACTATTTCATAGACCAGAATTATTGTTTTGAATTCCTACTAGATGATCCATGTATTTTCTTTTTATACATTTTTCATGTATGTATTATTGTATTGCTTGTATCTTATTATAACAGCAGAATGCTTACGAAAATTTATATAGTAGCTCACGAGTACCATTGTACTATAACCCTCTATGGGAGCTGACACAGGAAGAAATCCTGAATGTCCTGGTACAGGTTTAGTACAGGAAAAGTACAGAACATGTCATACCTCACTGACGTGTCCTGTATCCAGGAAATCCCTCATTTCCTGTACATTTTCTGGTGCAGCACAGGGCACAATTTCCTGTATAGTTTCCTGTATGCAGGACCACTATGAGAACTGACTTGGTAAACATGGGAACTGAACCAGGATGCTGTGGGGTGAGCCTCACTAGTCACCCGGCCTTGTGTACACGCTAATATTCACTCTTCCCTGATCTCTTACTAGATCGGCTAGTGGTGATAACCCATGCAGCCATGATATAGTGTTATGTATTGATGGGATGTTCTTTAAAGAATGTGATGTTAATAACTTAATATTGGATGTGCAACTTTCAAGTGGATGAGACTATTGTATACTGTGTGTGTGTGCCACCATTGATGAACTCTCGTTTCTGCTACATACATATCTGTCCCTCCATGTTTTTCTGCACGTGTATGAGCTTGTGTGTGTGTGTGTGTGTGTGTGTGTGTGTGTGTGTGTGTGTGTGTGTGTGTGTGTGTGTGTGTGTGTGTGTGTGTGTGTGTGTGTGTGTGTGTGTGTGTGTGTGTGTGTGTGTGTGTGTGTGTGTGCGCGCGTGTGTGTGTGTGTGTATATAAAATTGCCCTGTCTCAGCATACTGTCTTGCTGTCTCCACTGGACCCTGATAGTCCAGTAAAGACCTTACGTTCCACGAGCCCAAGAACCAAGTTGAGCCTTACTGCTGATGACAAAGATCCCATTGCAGCAGGAGATGAACAGGTTGAGAGTGTGAACAAGTTCTCGTACTTAAGGTCAGTGATTTTGTCATCTGGAAGAGTGCAATCAGACATTGACAAGAGGATAGCTCAAGCCTCCCTAGCCTTTGGAGCACTCCGTCAATCAGTGTTCAATAACAGAGATCTGAGGGCGGAGACCAAATATAAGGTGTACCAAGCCTGCATCCTGTCTATCCTACTCTATGGAGCTGAATGTTGTACACCACTGAGAAAGGACCTGAAGAGGCTAGATTCATTCCATCATAGATGCATTCGCAGTAACTTAGGCATCACAAATCAACAGCAGTGGGACAACCACATTACATCTCAGAGCATCTGTATTTAGGTGCTTGCTATACTAGCTGCTGCAGTCATGAATCACAGCACCAACAGAATCCCACTACGGTATAAATATATATATGTATGTATATGAACATATGTACATAATCATACGAAAGTACATGTATGTGCACACAGCCTGAGAGAGGGGAGGGGGGTTCTCTGCAAGTTTGCGCCTGATTGGACCACATGCACTGTTGCTGCCGTAAACAGCCAGCAATGCAGGTTTGGGTTTGCCCAAGGTCCCTGCCCTGGACTTCCATGTATGCAATAGGTGACTTTCCCAAGCTTATCTGGTTCATTGGCTATGCTAAGCTTCACAGGACCACAGGGCAGCTATAGGAAAGTGCACCTGAAGGCTATACCTCATGCGCTGCATGTGATTGGGGTCAGTCCAGCACTGGCCAGAAGAGACTGTGGGTACTGTGCACCATTGTACCCAATCATCAGGAACCTGTGTTGACACACAACGATGCCAGTATGTTAACCAGGCCTTCACTGCCCCTCCTACCTCCACTGTGTAATTGAATCAAAGATTACAATACACACCAATAATTTGATCATTGCTGAACTGCATGGTTCATTGAATGTACCCAGAGGTGTGAGCACACTGACACGCAGCCTGCGTGGGTGTACAGAGGTGGCTCAATGTTGGTGTTCAAAAGGTGCTAGAATTATTATTGTGTGTGTGTGTGTGTGTGTACTTGTACTGTCGTCTACTCACAAGTGCTAGCTTTCCATGTACAAGGGATGCCAAAATCTCCAGAGGGATGCCAAAATCTCCAGAGGGATGCCAAAATCTCCAGTGGGATGCCAAATCCCCAGAGGAATGACAAAATCTCCAGAGAGAGGCCATATTGTCTAGTGAATTCCACTGGCCCATTGGTCACATGCAAATGTAGCGAACCAGCCAGAAATGTTGTAAGTTGTGGGAGAATGTCATAATGTGTAAAGATGTTTGATAAGAGAAACGTTTCTTTCCTCACCATTTCTTGATGCAATAATTTAGCAATACGTACTACATTGTAATACATTTTCAAGGGGGTGAGGGGGGGGGGGGGTACTCATGTGAGTTGTTTACTCATATGTATTAGACTAGTTTCGAGATCTTTTACAGGGGATGCCAAAATCCCCAGGGGATGCCTAGTGAATTTCCATTGGTCCTTTGATCTCATGCACAGGTGCTGCACCAGCCAGAATTGTTACAAGTTGTGAGAGCACAGTGAAATGTGCATGCACACACACACACATGCACATGCACAACACTCACACAATAGACCATCTTAACTCACAAAACACACACACACACACACACACACACACACACTACTTGGAGCCTCCTTATCTGTATTGCACTGCCTATACATACCATTGATCCCCACTCATCCTCTCCCCACCCCACCCCACACTCCCCTCTTTAGCCAGGAGGAGAGCTATACTTCAGTGACGTGTACAGTGACCTCCAGGTGCCAGAGCTCTGCCACTTACCGTCTGTTCAAAGTGAACCCTTCAGAACAGTCCAAGGAGAAGGACACAGTCATGGAGTTGCAGTACAAAGGTGAGGGAGGGAGACGAGTGGTTAATTGTACAGTGTTCTGCATCTGTTAGTGTATCATTCATTACTCTGGTTATGGAGGGACAACAGATTGCTCAGCGCACCACAAAGACCTTAAATTTTTGTCCCGATATTTGCAGGTTGGTATAATAATGAGAATTTAGTTCCACAAAACTTAGACCACCACTTGAAAGATGCAGCCAATATTGTCCATCCACAAAGCTATAATGTCTTATTATGCAGTATACGTCAATCCACTTATATTATTTTGGTGCCCTGAAAGTAATTTCCTTATGGCATTACATCATTTTGCAGGTTCCATTCCAGATCACCCCACCTCATTCAAGTTGACGTGGGATTTAGAAATTGGAGTGAGTCTTTCGTCAATTTTCCATTCTATATGTGGTATATACAATGTGGATACTAGACATGTGTACAGTACTACCAGAGTCTTACGTCTGTACCCCATGCTATTACATAGACCAGTTGTCCAACTCTGCTGTCAGCCTCTATCACTGGAGTGCTGTTGTCTAGCCAGCTAGCCCCTCACTTCACTATCACACCTTCCCAGCATGATGGCAGCAAGATGAGCTACAAGAATGCCTGGGAGCTAAAAATGGCCAACCCTTTAAAAGTGATTGAAGCAAGTCCCTCCAAGAAGGCATCGTGTTCCTAGTAGGACATTGAACATCACATGCAGAGTGTGCAACAGGGATATATTTTGCTGTACATTAGCTAATGCTTGCAAGGTAATGCTTAATCCTTGCAATAGTGTAATATGGCTGTGCTTTATATAACTGTAGTTGTAAATGTGTATTTATTGCATATTTCACAGTCCTCTACTTCCCACTGTTACTAATTATGCAAAGATCACTTCCGCCTGCTGTCTTTGGTGCAATGACTGCTGCCACATTTCCTCTCTGAACTGCAATTTAAAGTCTTTGCAAGAAGAAATGTAAAATAGAGAAGATCAGTGGCAGCAGTTGTTGGAGCCATTGGTAGGGACAGGACAGCTTGGAGAGAAGGTTGCAGGCATGATCTGACCCATTCGTAATTATGTCACATTATAACAATTACATGCAGTCAAATATATTGTTATCTATATACCATTCCTTATCATGCTCAATCTTGAGAAAGCTTTTAAGCAGTATCCCTGACGGAGATGATGGGGAAAGTAGTAGTGATGTGTGTAGCTAGCATATTGGTGACATCTCTTCACGTACACACTTCAGCAACCTTGGAAAGCTTCTCATGCAAGTATAGGTACTACACACTTAAAGTGCCGTGTGACAACTGCATGCTATGTCTCTGGAGTGGCTGTGGTGTCTCTCAACCATTCTGCTTCCTCATTCATAAGTTCAGGAGAAAATGTGCACTGCCAGTGTTGGTACATATGGAGTGTGCTTGAGTTTCCAAAATGGTCATCAAGCCAAGTGTATGACCAGGATGTTGATCCACTGTGTGTGTGTGTGTGTGTGTGTGTGTGTGTGTGTGTGTGTGTGTGTGTGTGTGTGTGTGCGTGCATGCGTGCGTGCGTGCATGTGTGTGTGTGTGTGTGTGTGTGTGTGTGTGTGTGTGTGTGTGTGTGTGTGCATGTGTGTGTGTGTTGAGCACGTTGGGTGTAAGTATAAATTATGCATATTGAGTGTACGTACGTAAATGCTGTGTAATCTGTGTGTACACATGACTAACTGTCTTCTCATGCAAATGCATTATTGCACTTACATTAGTGCATGCATGCCCATCCATATCTTGTGTACGTTGATAGTCAAAACTTTTGTAGGGCTAGTTCGCTTGCAAATAAATGTAACCATGATGAGTATATTTAGTCAGTGTACTCTGTACTGTGTACCACACATGTATAACACATCTCTCACGTCACCAGTGCAGTCTGGTGACATGCTCCAAGTCATTTTGTGGCTCACTTCTTGTGGTTAGTTAATTGGACTGAGCTTGTGAGCACGCACTGATTCTTTAGTTAACATACAGTGAAGTGTGTTTGTAGCCAGACAGGCACCAGCTGTCAATTACAAACAGTCTCTTAGAGTGCTGTGGAACACGGGTTGTGGACAGCTGTCAATGTCGTGGACTAATGATCACTCACTGCTGGCTTTGCTATGTTGTGCTGGTGCATGACTTCAACAAGAAGTAAATGTACAAGTGTGGCATTGTTCCTGAGACCATGTCCGAGTTTAGACATATGTGGGTAAATTGTTGTTGATAGACTGTAGACACACAGAGTGTCAGGTGACGTACTTGCTCAAGTTTTTCTGGTTCACTGGCTGTGCTGAACTCTGGGCCGCCATGCAGACCACATGCAGTTTAACTAGCCAGGGTGGCTATAGGACAGTGCACATGACCAGTGGAGACTGTCAGTACAGTTTGTGCACCATTATACCCAATTATCACAAACCTGTGTTGACAAGAGAAGCCAGTTAACTTAGCCTTGCCCCACTTGCTCAGTAATTCACACTCGTTCAGATTCATTGCAATTAACATGTGCTGTGCACAACACCGCCTGCTGAAAGTAAGCAGTCAGTCTGCAGCTATTACTATGGCTCTGTCAGCTTCACACTTCCCACTTATTAGCTTTCCACAAGCAGTAAGATGGAGCATGCAAGAGAATGCAAATGTGCATACATACGGAGATGGTGAATGTGTTGAAATTGATGCTTCCATATTACTGAGTGAATAGCACTTATAGTTACCCCCAGCAGGCCCGGGGTTAGAGTGAGGGGCTTAGATCCATTGACGCTGAGCTATATCATGTATAATATATACATACATGTATGACCTATTTCTGTGCTACTGTGTATGGGCTGTCCGCTGTGTAGTGACGCATACTGTATGGAGACATGGGATAAGTTCCCTTATATATTAAGTGTGCTGCATGCACGCTACTGTTTCTACTTTTATTGCGGATGTGTGCTGTGGGATATGTTGATAAGTGTTACAGTGTGCCACTTCCAATACAGGCAATGTCACACATGTACAGTATGTATGCTTACTTATGTTGAAATTCACATGTGAATTACATGCACCATCATGCATAATACTATATGGGCATGATAGCATTAACATTTCAGAACTACTTCTACCATTGTACATGTGTGCTGGTAGGTTCAGTTAGTTATTGAGTAATGACTCATCACTAAACTATGATAGTGTGTGTTTGATGAATGTTACTTATGCCTGGAGTGCATGGTCTCCCTGTATTTGTGCTATCATCCAATTCTGAACCTTTCCAAGCTACGGTGTCCGTACTGACAGTTAACCACTCCTCCACCATAATCTTGTCGGGAAGTTATGCGACTTCCATCCATTCTCAGGAACACGTTACGATATCGTATTGACCCAATGGCCATCACGTGGGCTGCTAAATTGATCAATCGAAAGCGCTCTGATCTGCCAACGTATGTTTGAGTGTTCACTGTACCTCCTCCCTGTGATTTCGGACTAGTCACTCCTGTTCCATCCATACGAAGGAATCGATTACGAGATTTAGCTGACTCAATAGCATAACCAGTGTCGTATTCCTCTAATACTGCTCTAGAAAGTGGTACTATGACAGGTAGAATGCGGAAACGTTCGCTGCTATAAGCATTGTATTGAACATTCACTTTGTTCTCTGAAGCATCCATTCGAAGGAATCTGTTTGGGAATTGCAGTGATTGAATAGTGGTGTTTAGCCATGGATACCTAGCCCAGGTGAGAATGTCGTCCAGCACAGTTAGTGTCAAACGTTTACCCGAGTTGGCTGTGCTAGGCTGAGGACCACACCCTCCAGTGGTGTGAATGCCAACCACCGTCCAGAAACCATTCCACCATGTGTAGATTGGACTGCCCCTTTGACCATCGGTAGTGTCTATCCTGTAGTACAGCCTGCTATTATCGACCCTTGTTAATGCCCCTCCGCTAGTCCACATGGTGTTCTGAGGTTTTTCATCTGGGTACCCTGTGATTGTTACTTGCCTACCAGTCAATTCATTATCACGAAGAACTGCATTGTATCCAAATCCATCTGATGAGACAATTGTACTTATTAGGATTATAACAGCGTAGTTCCCTCTTGTAGCTAAAGGTAAGTGCATTTGGTGTCTCTCTACATACACAGGTAATCTGCCAGGAAAGGTCAATGAAGCTGATTGGGGAAGGTCGTCTATGCAGTGTCCTGCAGTGAGCACAACCTGCACTCTCACACGAGGGACATTTATCCTGAAAGCAGTGCAATTCCTTCCAGTGCTGGTTTCCATTTTTGCTATCCATTCGTATGGAAGAGCAGTGTCGGGATTCACCATCACACGGCGATCATCTTCACAGATATCGTCCACTTGCCTTTCTGAGGAAAGGTAGAAAAATAAAAGAAAGCTAACATGGATTAATTCTAATTTAAGTATAGGTATAGATAAGTATTTATGCCTGTGCTACAGGAGAGGGGCAGACCTATGAGAAGGTGTGAACCACACATATTATTATGTTGTAGTCTGTGTGTGTAGAAGTTAAAGTAATCAAAATGGCTGCTAATTGTCAACAATTTGCTTTTTAATAGACAAGTTTAATATGGCTACAATATCTTTGGAGACTAGAGTCATAACTTGAAAATTTGAGGTAAACGCTTTAGCATTCGTTGGGTTAATAAACTTTTGTGGGTTTTCCGGATCAACAACTAATCGCAAATGTTTCATCCCACAAAAATGTACACAAGACTTTAGCTATCCACTCTGCACCCGCGAAACTAAAACTGCGGAAATCGCAAAAACTCTCAAATCCACGATAGTTTAACCCCATGCATGAAGTTAAAGCGTACATGGTATCTGCCCTGACAGCTGCTACACGTTGTCAGTCTTACACACGTACAGGTATGGTACAAATGTAGGTTCCAAAGAGTTGAGTATATTCTTACATACTCGTATGCTGAAGTGACTTCTTCTCATATGCTGTATGTAGAACTTACTAGTGATGTCCAGGGGCACTGCAGACACAGCAGTCAGCATACCGAGGAAAAAGAGAAGCAAGGCTTTGTATTGCATAGGGGCCATAGCGACAGTGGCTCCTGCTGATGATTTGCCTTTGAATTGACTGTTGAGCAATGCGGGAATAGGACAACTTGTTGAAGATTTCTTCTGATGATGCTTGAGTCTCTGTCTTTAGGAACAGCTGCCAGCAACCTCTATTTATAGTTGAGCTCAATGTGCAGGTCACATCACACACCTGCACCACAAGCAGGATGTGGTTTTAAAATCCAAAGGTTTAGTACTTCACAAGCACTACAATTATATTATTTTATATTATATTTGTGTGGGACTATCTCATAGACCAGAATTTTTGTGTGGAATTTCTACTAGATTATCCATGTCTTTCCTATTTATACATTTTTCATGTACGTAGTATTGTATTGCTTGTATCATATTATAGAAGCAGTATGCTTATGAATATTTATACGGTATCTCATGCATAGCAGTATACTATGACCCGCTATGAGAACTGACTTGGTAAACATGGGAGCTGAACCAGGATGCTGTGGGGTGAGCCTCACTAGTCACCTGGCCTTGTGTACACGCTAATATTCACTCTTCCCTGATCTCTTACTAGATCGGCTAGTGGTGATAACCCATGCAGCCATGATATAGTGTTATGTATTGATGAGACATTCTTTAAAGAATGTGATGTTAATAACTTAATATTGGATGTGCAACTTTCAAGTGGATGAGACCATTGTATACTGTGTGTGTGTGCCACCATTGATGAACTCTCGTTTCTGCTACATACATATCTGTCCCTCCATGTTTTTCTGCACGTGTATGAGCTTGTGTGTGTGTGTGTGTGTGTGTGTGTGTGTGTGTGTGTGTGTGTGTGTGTGTGTGTGTGTGTGTGTGTGTGTGTGTGTGTGTATGTGCATTGGTCTAGCATGCTAGACTATGTGTACATATGTGTCCATTGTATCCATTACCAATTATATTTTAACACAAAACAATGTTTTTACAGAACAGTATTATTGTGTACTGACCAATATAATTTTACCAAGGACTGGGCCTATGTAGATGTTATTGTAAGTGTAATAGGCTGTTACCTGTAGATATTAGAAGTACAAGTGCATGAATAGCGTTATCCTGTGATCCACTAATTTTTAAAAACACTTTAGAACTAACCTGGTAAACGTGGGAGCTGAATAGGACTGCTTTGTACTTATAAAACTTGTTGGCCAGAGGGCTTTATCACTGGAGTGGACATGACTCAGAAACAGGTGAGTATGGGAGGTGTGTGGGGGGGGGGGGGGGTGAGGAGAATGTGTGAACACTGCCTGTAGCATTGTGTATGTAAGACAAGAATGACCTGAGTGTGACAAAAGATGAATTATTCCATTACAGATCTGCTAATGCCCATTGATGCGAAGAAGTACATATTAGGTATGCCTATTAGTGACTGCACTTTTTATAATTATGTTTTTGTTTTTTGTCATTAGTTTGTTGGTGTGACTATATATTAGTTGTTTGTTGGGGCGCCAAAGCTGTTCTTTATGTATTAATTGCTTCGTGCTATTTTGAAGGTTGTTGTTTGTTACAAGTTTGTATATACCTTAAAGTAATTGAGTTTGAACATGTTGCTGTGTTGGTCGATGTGCACGTACCTTCCAAAGATCTTACGATCAAGTAACTAGTGCGTCTACATAACTGTCTCACTTTCATATCTGTGTGGATTTATATATAAGTTCTTTAATATTGCAGCAGCTCTGTTTAGCTATAGCTACCAGGTCTTATACCTATTAAAATGTGCTACTCTTCTGTATCTCTAAGCTCTATTATGTAGCTAGCTAACTGTAGCTGCTGAAGATTGTAGCTACATACATGTACAACGTTAACTATGACCTGCAGGGCATGCGTATGCATTGCACAGAGTGGGTGCAGTATATATCTAAGTACATGGGTATATACTACCCGCAGGAAAGTATGGTACAATGGACAGCGACGAGCGTCATCGCAATTACCTGCATACATTTCAGAGTGTATCTATTTAGGTGCTTGCTATACTACCTGCTGCAGTCATGAATCACTGCACCAACAGAATCCCGCTACGGTATAAATATATATATGTATGTATATGAACATATGCACATAATTATTTGAAAGTTTGGCAAAATGTATGTGCACACAGCCCGAGAGGGGGTAGGGTTCTCTGCAAGATTGCGGCTGATTGGACCACATGCACTGTTGCTGCCGTAAACAGCCAGCAATGCAGGTTTGGGTTTGTCCAAGGTCCCTACCCTGGACTTCCATGGATGCAGCAGGTGACTTTCCCAAGCATATCTGGTTCATTAGCTGTGCTAAGCTCCACCACACCACAGGGTGGCTATAGGAAAGTGCACCTGAAGACTATACCTCATGCATTGCATGTGATGACTGGCCAGCAGAAGACTGTAGGTACTGTGCACCATTGTACCCAATTATCAGGACCTGTGTTGACACACAACGAAGCCAGTGTGTTAACCAGGCCTTCAATGCCCCTCCTACCTCCACTGTGTAATTGAATCCAAAATTACAATAGGCACCAATAATTTAATTATTGCTGAACTGCATGGTTCACTGAATGTACCCAGAGGTGTGAGCACACTGACACACAGCTTGCGCAGGTGTACACAGGTGGCTCAATGTGGGTGTTCAAAAGGTGCTAGAATATTATGGGCATGCTGCCAGTAGCTGTAGTGTATTGTGTATTGCACTGTTTCCATAAATATGATCAGCACACCACATAATTATGACTGCACACATGCATGCATGATGGGTGGCTTAATACCTGTGACTGACTGAGCCAGGCTGGTGTATATATATTATATACAGCTATATAAGTGACATTGGATTAGCACAATATTATAATATATTCATGGAACGTACCCATGCATGAGAGCATGATTTATCATGTGATCTCATCCATGATCAGCTGACCATCTCTTCCAGCAAACAACCCTGCCATATATCTGAAAGGACATGCAAATATCACACACACACACACACACACACACGCAAACGCACACACACACATACACACACACACACACACACACACACACATACACACACACACACACACACACACACACACACACACACACACACACACACCTTCCTTCCTTCCTTCCTTCCTTCTGTTTCACTACCGAATTCAGTAAGGTGACCCCCAAATGGGGGAGAAAAGCAAAAGAGACAAGATCTTCTACTGGTCTGGGTTGCAGGAGTGAACTGTGAATCCCCCAGAACCACTTCTTACAGGTTGGACACTGTACAGCTCCTTGTTGCTCATGAACTGGTTTGCGTCTTTCAGCCACACACTTGTGCCTCTTCATGTCTCTCTCTCTGCAAAACATCCTCAAGCATTCTGGGCATTGTACCTGATTGTCAGCTTGTCCTCTGTGTTGCTCTGTTTGGGTGATGTCTGCACGAGCCTCTCTGTAGGTATCATGCCACTTTTCCCTTGACGATGTTGCCTTTGCATACCGCGTGTCTTCCGGGATTTGCATGTCCTTCAGATATATGATAGGGTGGTTAACACTGCAGTAGTTCTGTTGCTATAATTATGGTAGGGTGGTTTGCTGGAAGACGTGGACAGCTGAACATGCATGAGATTGCGTGATAAATCGTCTCATGCATGGGTACGTCCCATGAATATATAATATTATGCTAATCCAATGTCACTTATATAGCCGTATAAAATATTATACAGCAGCCTGGCTCAGTCCGTCACAGGTATTAAGCCACCCGTCATGCATGCATGTGTGCAGTCATAATTATGTGGTGTGCTGATGGTATTTATGGAAACAGTGCAATACACAATACACTACAGCTACTGGCAGCATGCCCATAATATTCTAGCACCTTTTGAACACCCACATTGAGCCACCTGTGTGCACCCGCACAGGCTGCTTACACCTCTGGGTACATTCAATGAACCAGTTCAACAATTATTAAATTATTGGTGTGTATTATAATTTTTGATTCAATTACACAGTGGAGGTAGGAGGGGCAGTGAAGGCCTGATTAACACACTGGCTTCTGTGTGTCAACACAGGTTCCTGATAATTGGGTACAATGGTGCACAGTACCCACAGTCCTCTGCTGGCCAGTGCTGGACTGACCTCAGTAGTACTAGTGCAGGTCTTGTGGAGCTTAGCACAGCCAATGAACCAGATAAGCTTGGGAAGTCACCTGCTGCAACCATGGACGTCCAGGGCAAACCCAAACCTGCATTGCTGGCTGTTTTACAGCAGCAACAGTGCATGTGGTCCAA
>OZ025877.1:2252266-2272266 GCA_964019415.1 Ianthella basta | reverse complement strand
CCCAAGTTTTTCTGGTTCAGTGGCTGTGCTGAACTCTGGGCCACCATGCAGACCACATGCAGTTTAGCTAGCCAGGGTGGCTATAGGACAGTGCACATGACCAGTGGAGACTGTCAATACAGTCTGTGCACCATTATACCCAATTATCACAAACCTGTGTTGACACAGGGAAGCCAGTTAACCTTGCCTTGCCCCACCTGCTCCGTAATTCACACATTCACACTCGTTCAGATTCATTGCAATTAACATGTGCTGTGCACAACACCGCCTGCTGAAAGTAGACAGTCAGTCTGCAGCTATTACTATGGCTCTGTCAGCTTCACACTTCCCACTTATTAGCTTTCCACAAACAGTAAGATGGAGCATGCAAGTGAATGCAAATGTGCATGCATACGGAGATGGTGAATGTGTTGAAATTGATGCTTGCATATTACTGAGTGAATAGCACTTATAGTTACCCCCAGCAGGCTGGGGTTAGAGTGAGGGGCTTAGATCCATTGACGTTGAGCTATATCATGTATAATATATACGTACATGTATGACCTATTTCTGTGCTACTGTGTATGGGCTGTCCGCTGTGTAGTGACACATACTGTATGGAGACATGGGATGACTTCCCTTATATATTAAGTGTGCTGCGTGCACGCTACTGTTTCTACTTTTATTGCGGATGTGTGCTGTGGGATATGTTGCCAAGTGTTACAGTGTGCCACTTCCAATACAGGCAATGTCACACATGCACAGTATGTATGCTTACTTATGTTGAAATTCACATGTGAAGTACATGGACTGTCATGCATAATACTATGGGCATGATAGCATTAATATTCCAGAGCTACTTCTACCATTGTACATGTGTGCTGGTAGGTTCAGTTAGTTATTGAGTAATGACTCATCACTAAACTATGACAGTGTGTGTTTGATGAATGTTTCTTATGCCTGGAGTGCATGGTCTCGCTGTATTTGTGCCATCATCCAATTCTGAACCTTTCCAAGCTACGGTATCCGTATTGACAGTTAACCACTCCTCCACCAGAACCTTGTCGGGAAGTTATGGCACTTCCATCCATTCTCAGGAACACGTTACGGTATCGTATTGACCCAATGGCCATCACGTTGGCACCGTGAGCTGGTACATTGATCAATCGAAAGCGCTCTGATCTGCCAACATACTGTACTGATTACAATTACTTTACCAGTAAAACGCGTAACGAACTAGTTTGAGGCTAGGACGCCCGCGAGTACTCGCTCGATTATCACTGACGTCATAATAAGTTACGTCATACGCTATGTGTGAAATATATCGTGTGAATCCAATCTCGTTTGTTTGTAAAGAACTGATGGCTCGCAGAAAGAACGAAATTGCCGTGGAGTGGCTAGAGTCGAAGGACAAGGGAATCATTAATCGAGTGAACGTCAAGCACGTCTTGGGAGACCTTAGCAGTGCGGCGGAAGGCACAGAAGTCACTGTCAAGTTCGGTTCCCGTCGCTACCGTGCGATCATCACGGACTTGCTGGAGTGGCAACCCCCGAAGAGGCGCAGGAAGAGCAAGGACACCAGTCAACGTCCACGAAGCAGCGCGAAAGAGAAGGAAGCTTCGAAAGGCAGCGCGAGGAAGACCGAGGCTTCGAAGTCCAGCGCTGCGAAGAAGAGTACAGCTTCGAAGCGCAGCGTGAATGCAACTAACAAGTCGTTGTGGCTAAGGTCAGGCTCACCCGCGAAGTCTGCAGGAAAGGCACCAGAAACCAGAGCAGTACTGGGTGAGATCACGAACACTCAAGTTCTCAATCACCATAATCCATTACCTATTGGACAGAGTCCACTGTCTCCAGAATTGTTCTCATCTCCTGGCACACCATCTCCTCTCTCAGAACACAGTCCCCCCAGCACACCATCTCCTCTCTCAGAACACAGTCCCCCCAGCACACCATCTCCCCTCTCAGTGCACAATCCCCCCAAGCCAACATCTCCTCTCTCAGTGCACAATTCCCCCAAGCCAACATCTCTCTCAGAGCACAGTACCCCCAGCACACCATCTCCTCTCCCAGTGTACAAGCCCCCTGGCCAACCAACTCCTCTAACATCTCCATCATACCCACCTGCTCCATACCCATACCCACCTACTCCCTACCCATACCCGCCTGCTCCCTACCCTTACCCACCTACTCCCTACCAGTACCCATCTACTCCTTACCCATACCCACCTGCTCCCTACCCATACCCACCAGCTCCCTACCCATACCCGCCTGCTCCCTACCCATACCCACCTGTTCTCTCCCCTGGCACATCATATCCACCCAGACCATCTCCCCATTCTCGTGACCAGTTCACCCCACATACACACCACCCATCCACCCCTCGCTCATCCTACCCATCTAAATACCCTCCATACCTGCCATACCCATTCACCCCTTGTGTGCCTGACCCACGGACACCCCATCCTTCCAACCCCGCTGAGCTGGCGGAATGTGAAGAAGAACCCCTGGAGTTGGACAAGGTATTTCAGAATTATGATTCGTCTTCTGAATCACCGTTATCGTTTAATCGGGTGGCCATTGAAGAAGCATACAGAGAAGCCAGCTCACAGGTGAATCTGGCGGTGCAGCTGATCAGAAAAGCCTACACCAAAAAAGAGAGGGCCAGATGCAACTGCTCGGGGAAGGCAAACAAACAGCCACTTTCCCCAAGAAGACTTGCTGCGATTAAAGACGCAGTATTTGCGTTATATCCAGTACGGCCAGGACAGACCGCGAAGGATGCCTGGAGGCCATATAGACTAGCTATTGACAGCAGCTGTCGCCAGTTAAATAGGCCTACAAATAGTACCATACGTTTCTAGTTACTCTTACTTGTTCTTTGTTACTCCTACTTGTTCATTGTATAGTTGGTAACTAGCTGTTTTTCATTACCGGATGTTCTATTGTACTTGGCAGTATGCTTTCATTTATTCTTCACAGTGCAAGTTGCAACAAACTATTAATATAAAATAATAGTATAGTATAGATAATACATCATAATTATATGAAGTCAAAACAGCATGGTCAGTAAAGTAACTTGGTAATTCCACAAAAAGTAAATATAACTGAGTGATATGACATCATTCTCCTGTTATTCCGCCCTCCTTTGCCACAATCTTTGGCAGAACAGTGAAAGTATGGTTAATATACTTTTCACATTTGTCGGGTGTCATCCTCAAGCTCCAAAACTGGCAGATTCCATCCACAAGTTCCTTTTTGGTCAGTGGCTTTACTGTTCTTGCAATGAAGTACTTCAGTTCTCTCCAAACACGCTCTATTGGATTAAAATCAGCACTGCTGGCAGGTGTTGGCCACCAATTGATCCCGTTTTCTACATAAAAAGCCTTGGCAACACGGCTGGTGTGCTTAGGATCATTATCCTGCATGAAGCGATATTCTGTGCCATGGAAATGCTCCTCAAGGAAGGGTAGTAGATGATCTTCTAGGATCTTGACGTACAATGGTCCATCCATTATTTGATCAAAAATACAGATGTGGGTAGCTCCTCGTTTAGAAATACCAGCCCAGACATGAACTTTGAGGGCATGTTTAGGGGCTGGCTTCAAAACCTGTTCTCTTCCCATCTTTACACGCATGATTTGGCTGTGTCGTACCAGCTGAACCGAACTTTCGTCGGTCCAAATGACATTGTCAAAGGTGTCTTTGGTGTCAATGCACATCTGGGCAAACTGCTGTCTCTTAACTTTGTTATTTGCAGATATCATAGGTCCAAATCTTGTACGAACCACCTTCCACTTCAGTGTCTTCCTAATGAATCTTCTGATAGTAGAGGAGCTGATTTCCAGGGAGAATTTTCTTGCAATCAGTCTCTGCAATTCCACAGATGTCACCTCATCATCTTCTTCCAGTTTTCCTTCCACGTACCCCGCTACAATTGGTGTAATCTTCGATTTTGATCCACACCGGTGGCGGTCGAGCAGCCCACGCCCGGAGGTCCATCGAAATATCCACTTTCGTACTGTTGCGCGCGATGTTCTTCTTCCCTCAGACTCCATTTCGCGAACGATCTCCGAAACGTTCTTCCCCTCTCTCCAAAAGTGAACTATTCGCTCCCTCTGATAAGTAGAAAGATGATTCGATGTAGACTTCTCCATTTCGTTCGATACAAACACTGATTTCGCACTTCGATTTTTAACAACACGGCGATTACGTCGGCCATTTAACACGTACGACGGCCATGATTCTGATTGCTTTAACGCGAAAGTACGCGTTTACTCGAACGTGTCCTCGCGGGCTAAACGCGGTGGCGGTGGTAAGGTATCTGTAATCACTACTGTATGTTTGAGTGTTCACTGTACCTCCACCCTGTGATTTCGGACTAGTCACTCCTGTTCCATCCATACGAAGGAATCGATTACGAGATTTAACTGACTCAATAACATAATCAGTATTGTATTCCTCGAATTCTGCTATAGAAGGTGGTACAATGACTGGTAGAATGCGGAAACGTTCGTAGCTATAAGCATTGTATTGAACATTCACTTTGTTCTTTTCAGCATCCATTCGAAGAAATCTGTTTGGGAATTGCAGTGATTGAATAGTGGTGTTTAGCCATGGATACCTAGCCCAGGTGAGAATGTCGTCCAACACAGTTAGTGTCAAACATTTACCCGAGTTGGCTGTGCTAGGCTGAGGATCACACCCTCCAGTGGTGTGAATGCCAACCACCATCCAGTATCCATTCCACCATGTGTAGATAGGACTGCCACTTTGACCATCGGTAGTGTCTATCCTGTAGTACAGCCTGCTAGTATCCACCCTTGTTAGTGGCCCTCCGCTAGTCCACATTGTTTCATTGGGGTACCCCGTGATTGTTACTTGCCTACCAGTCAATTCATTATCACGAGGAACTGCATTGTATCCAAATCCATCTGATGAGCCAATTGTACTTGGTAGGATTATAACAGCGTAGTTCCCTCTTGTAGCTAAAGGTAAGTGCATTTGGTGTCTCTCTACATGCACAGGTGATCTGCCAGGAAAGGTCAATGAAGCTGATTGGGGAAGGTCGTCTATGCACTGTCCTGCAGTGAGCACAACCTGCATACTCACACGAGGGACATTTACCATGAAAGCAGTGCAATTCCTTCCAGTGCTGGTTTCCATTTTTGCTATCCAGGTGTATGGAAGAGCAGTGTCGGGATTCACCAACACACGGCGATCATCTTCACAGATATCGTCCACTTGCCTTTCTGATGAAAGGTAGAGAAATAAAAGAAAGCTAACATGGATTAATTCTAATAATTGCAAACCATTCATCACTAGTGCTTATGCATGTGCTACAGGAGAGGGGCAGACCTATGAGAAGGTGTGAACCACGCATATTATTATGTCGTAGTCTGTGTGTGTAGAATTTAAAGAAATCAAAATGGCTGCTAATTGCCAACAATTTGCTTCTTAATTGACAAGTAGAATATGGCTACGTATACAATATCATTGGAGACTAGAGTCATAACTTTTATTTTGAGGCATACGCTTTAGCTTTCGTTGGGTTAATAAACTTTTGTGGGTTTTCTGGATCAACAACTAATCGCAAAAGTTTCATCCCACTAAAATGTACACAAGACTTTAGCTATCCACTCTGCACCCACGAAACTAATCGTAAAAATTCTCAAATCCACGAACGTTTAACCCCATGCATGAAGTTAAAGTGTACATGGTATCTGTCCTGACAGCTGCTACAAGTTGTTAGTCTTACACACGTACAGGTATGGTACAAATGTAGCTTCCAAAGAGTTAGAGTATGCTCAAGTGACTTCTTCTCATATGCTGTATGTAGAACTTACTAGTGATGTCCAGGGGCACTGCAGACACAGCAGTCAGCACAGCGAGGAGAAAGAGAAGCAAGGCTTTGTATTGCATGGGGGCCATAGCGACAGTGGCTCCTGCTGATGATTTGCCTTTGAATTGACTGTTGAGCAATGCAGGAATAGGACAACTTGTTGAAGATTTCTTCTGATGATGCTTGAGTCTCTGTCTTTAGGAACAGCTGCCTGCAACCTCTATTTATAGTTGTGCTCAATGTGCAGGTTACATCACACACCTGCACCACAGGCAGGATGTGGTTTTAAAATCCAAGGTTTAGTTCTTCTAGGTCAGTGATTTTGTCATCAGGAAGAGTGCGACCAGACATTGATGCAGGTTTGAGTTTGCCCACAGTCCCTGCCCTGGACTTCCATGGAAGCAGCAGGTGACTTTTGCAAGCTTATCTGGTTCATTGGCTGTGCTAAGCTCCACCACACCACAGGGTGACTATAGGCACCTGAAGGCTATACCTCATGCACTGCATGTGATTGGGGTCAGTCCAGCACTGGCTAGCAGTGGACTGTAGGTACTGTGCACCATTGTACCCAATTATCAGGAACCTGTGTTGACACACAACGAAGCCAGTGTGTTAACCAAGCCTGTTTCCATAAAGATGTAAAATAAATAAATAAATGATGTAATTGAACATTAATGATGAACTAAACAATCAAATTATATGCACATAAGCGACATTGGATTAGCATAATACGTATTATACTATATTCATGGAACGTACCCATGCATGAGACTATGATTTATCATGCAATCTCATGCATGATCAGCTGTCCACGTTTTCTGGCAAACCATCCTAGTCATGGGAAATTCACAGTTCACTCCTGCAACCCAGACCAGTAGAAGATCTTGTCTCCTTTGCTTTTCTTCCCCATTTGGGGGTCACCTTACCGGGTAGGGAAACAGAAGGAAAGGTGTGTGTGTGTGTGTGTGTGTGTGTGTGTGTGTGTGTGTGTGTGTGTGTGTGTGTGTGTGTGTGTGTGTGTGTGTATGTGCATTGGTCTAGCATGCTAGACTATGTGTACATATGTGTTCATTGTATCTAATATCAATTACGCATAATCAAACAAAACAGTATTATTGTGTACTGGCCAATATAATTTTACCAAGGACTGGGCCTATGTAGATGATATTGTAAGTGTAATAGGCTGTTACCTGTAGATGTTAGAAGTACAAGTTCATGAATAGCGTTATCCTGTGACCCACTGAAACACTTTAGAACTGACCTGGTAAACATGGGAGCTAAATAAACAGGACTGCTTTGTACTCAGTAAACTTGTTGGGCCAGATGGCTTTGTCATTGGAGTGGACATGACTCAGGAACAGGTGAGTAAGGGGGGGGGGAGGAGAATGTGTGAACACTGTCTGTAGCATTGTGTGTGTTAGAGAAGAATGACATGAGTGTGACGAAAGATGAATTTTTCCATTACAGATCTGCTAATGCCCATTGATGTGAAGAAGTACATATTTGGTATGACTATTAGTGACTGCACTTTTATGTTTAACCTTATTTTGTTGTTTGTCAGTAGTTTGTTGGTGTGACTATTAGTTGTTTGTTGGGGCACCAAAGGTGTTCTTTATGTATTCATTGCTTTGTGCTATTATGAAGGTTGTTGTTTGTTTCAAGTTTGTATATACCTTAAAGTAATTGAGTTTGAACATGTTGCTGTGTTAGTCTGATGTGCACGTACCTTCCAAAGATCTTACGATCAAGTAACTAGTGCGTCTACATAACTGCCTCACTTTCATATCTGTGTGGATTAATATATAAGTTCTTGAACATTGCAGCAGCTTTGTTTAGCTATAGCTACCATGTCTTACCTATTAAAATGTGTTACTCTTCTGTATCTCTTAGCTCTATTATGTAGCTAGCTATAATAACTATAGCTGTTGAAGATTGTAGCTACATACATGTACGTACAACTATGACCTGGAGCGCATGCGCATGCATTGCACAGAGTGAGTGCAGTATATCTAAGTACATGGGGTATGTACTACCCGCAAGAAAGTACAGTACAATGGACAGCGACATGCGTCATTGCAATTATCTGCATACATTTCAGAGCGTATGTATTTAGGTACTTGCTATACTAGTTGCTGCAGTCATGAATCACAGCACCAACAGAATCCCACTACGGTATGAATATATATATGTATGTATATGTACATATGTACATAATTATATGAAAGTTTGGCAGAATGTATGTGCACACAGCCCGAGAGGGGGTAGGGTTCTGTGCAATTTTGCGGCTGATTGGACCACATGCACTGTTGCTGCCGTATAAACAGCCAGCAATGCAGGTTTGGGTTTGTCCAAGGTCCCCGCCCTGGACGTCCATGGTTGCAGCAGGTGACTTTCCCAAGCTTATCTGGTTCACTGGCTGTGCTAAGCTCCACCACACCACAGGGTGGCTATAGGAAAGTGCACCTGAAGGCTATACCTCATGCATTGCATGTGATTGGGGTCAGTCCAGCACTGGCCAGCAGAGAACTAGGGTACTGTGCACCATTGTACCCAATTATCAGGAACCTGTGTTGACACACAACGAAGCCAGTCTGTTTACCAGGCCTTCACTGCCCCTCCCACCTCCACTGTGTAATTGAATCCCAAATTATAATGCACACCAATAATTTAATAATTGTTGAACTGCATGGTTCACTGAATGTACCCAGAGGTGTAAGCAGCCTGTGCGGGTGCACACAGGTGGCTCAATGTGGGTGTTCAAAAGGTGCTAGAATATTATGGGCAAGCTGCCAGTAGCTGTAGTGTATTGTGTATTGCACTGTTTCCATAAATACCATCAGCACACCACATAATTATGACTGCACACATGCATGCATGATGGGTGGCTTAATAGCTGTGACTGACTGAGCCAGGCTGCTGTATATATATTAGATATAGCTATAAATTATAAGTGACATTGGATTAGTATAATATTATAATGAATTCATGGAACGTACCCATACATGAGACCATGATTTATCATGTGATCTCATGCATGATCAGCTGTCCATCTCTTCCAGCAAACCACCCTACCATATATCTGAAGGACATGCAAGTCCCAGAAGACAGGTGGTATGCAAAGGCAACAACATCAGGGAAGAGTGGCGTGTAACCTGCAGAGAGGCTCGTGCAGACATCACCCAAACAGAGCAACACAGAGGACAAGCTGACAATCAGGTACAATGCCTAGAATGCTTGAGGACGTTTCGCAGAGAGAGTGACATGAAGAGGCACAAGTGTGTGGCTGAAAGATGCAAACCAGTTCATGAGCAACAAGGAGCTGTACAGTGTTCAACCTGCAAGAAGTGGTTCAAAAGTCCTGGAGGATTCACAGTTCACTCCTGCAACCCAGATGTAGAAGATCTTGTCTCCATTGCTTTTCTCCCCCATTTGGGGGCTACCTTACCAAATTCGGTAGTGAAACAGGAGGAATGAAGGAAGGTGTGTGTGTGTGTGTGTGTGTGTGTGTGTGTGTGTGTGTGTGTGTGTGTGTGTGTGTGTGTGTGTGTGTGTATGTGCGTGTATGTGCATTGGTCTAGCATGCTAGACTATGTCTAAATATGTGTTCATTGTATCTAATACCAATTATATTTTAACACAGAATAATGTTTTTACAGAACAGTATTATTGTGTACTGACCAATATAATTTTACCAAGGACTGGGCCTATGTAGATGATATTGTAAGTGTAATAGGCTGTTACCTGTAGATGTTAGAAGTACTAGTTCATGAATAGCGTTATCCTGTGACCCACTGAAACACTTTAGAACTGACCTGGTAAACATGGGAGCTAAATAAGCAGAACTGTTTTGTACTCAGTAAACTTGTTGGGCCAGAGGGCTTTGTCATTGGAGTGGACATGACTCAGGAACAGGTGAGTAAGGGGGAGGGGGTGGGGGGGAGTAACTATGACCTGGAGCGCATGCACGTGCATTGCACAGAGTGAGTGCAATATGTCTAAGTACATGGGGTATATACTACCCGCAGGAAAGTATGGTACGATGGACAGCGACGAGTGTCATTGCAATTACCTGCATACATTTCAGAGCGTATGTATTTAGGTGCTTGCTATACTAGCTGGTGCAGTCATGAATCACAGCACCAACAGAATCCCACTACACTATGAATATATATATGTATGTATATGTACATATGCACATAATTATATGAAAGTTTGGCAGAATGTATGTGCACACAGCCCGAGAGGGGGTAGGGTTCTGTGCAATTTTGCGGCTGATTGGACCACATGAACTGTTGCTGCCGTAAACAGCCAGCAATGCAGGTTTGGGTTTGCCCGAGGTCCCTGCCCTGGACTTCCATGGTTGCAGCAGGTGACTTTCCCAAGCTTATCTGGTTCACTGGCTGTGCTAAGCTCCACCACACCACAGGGTGGCTATAGGAAAGTGCACCTGAAGGCTATACCTCATGCATTGCATGTGATTGGGTTCAGTCCAGCACTGGCCAGCAGAGACTGTAGGTACTGTGCACCATTGTAGCCAATTATCAGGAACCTGTGTTGACACACAACGAAGCCAGTGTGTTAACCAGGCCTTCAATGCCCCTCCTACCTCCACTGTGTAATTGAATCCAAAATTATAATACACACCAATAATTTAATAATTGTTGAACTGCATGGTTCACTGAATGTACCCAGAGGTGTAAGCAGCCTGTGCGGGTGTACACAGGTGGCTCAATGTGGGTGTTCACAAGGTGCTAGAATATTATGGGCAAGCTGCCAGTAGCTGTAGTGTATTGTGTATTGCACTGTTTCCATAAATACCATCAGCACACCCCATAATTATGACTGCACACATGCATGCATGACGGGTGGCTTAATAGCTGTGACTTACTGAGCCAGGCTGCTGTATATATATTATATATAGCTATATAAGTGACATTGGATTAGTATATAATAATATATTCATGGAACATACCCATGCATGAGACCATGATTTATCATGCAATCTCATGCATGATCAGCTGTCCATCTCTTCCAGCAAACCACCCTACCATATATCTGAAAAACATACAAATCCCAGAAGACATGTGGTATGCAAAGGCAACAACATCAAGGGAAAAGTGGCGTGATACCTACAGAAAGGCTTGTGCAGATATCACCCAAACAGAGTAACACAGAGGACAAGCTGACAATCAGGTACAATGCCCAGAATGCTTGAGGATGTTTCGCAGAGAGAGTGACATAAAGAGGCACAAGTGCGTGGCTGAAAGACGTAAACCAGTTCACGAGCAACAAGGAGTTATACATTGTCCAACCTGTAAGAAGTGGTTCATAGGTCCTGGGGGATTCGCAGTTCACTCCTGCAACCCAGACCAGTAGAAGATCTTGACTCTTTCGCTTTTCTCCCCCATGTGGGGACCACCTTACTAAATTCGATAGTGAAACAGAAGGTAGGAAGGAAGGTGTGTGTGTGTGTGTGTGTGTGTGTGTGTATGTGTGTGTGTGTGTGTGTGTGTGTGTGTGTGTGTGTGTGTGTGTGTGCACATTGGTCTAGCATGCTAGACTTTGTGTACATATGTTCATTGTATCTAATACCAATTATATTTTAACACAAAACAAAGTTTTTACAGAACAGTATTATTGTGTACTGACCAATATAATTTTACCAAGGACTGGGCCTATGTAGATGTTATTGTAAGTGTAATAGGCTGTTACCTGTAGATGTTAGAAGTACAAGTTCATGAATAGCGTTATCCTGTGACCCACTGAAACACTTTAGAACTGACCTGGTAAACATGGGAGCTAAATAAACAGGACTGCTTTGTACTCAGTAAACTTGTTGGGCCAGAGGGCTTTGTCACTGGAGTGGACATGACTCAGGAACAGGTGAGTATGGGAGGTGCGTTGGGGGGGTTAGGAGAATGTGTACGTGAACACTATCTATAACATTGTGTATGTAAGAGAAGAATGACATGAGTGTGACAAAAGATGAATTTTTCCATTACAGACCTGCTAATGCCCATTGATGTGAAGAAGTACATATTTGGTATGACTATTAGTGACTGCACTTTTATGTTTAACCTTATTTTGTTGTTTGTCAGTAGTTTGTTGGTGTGACTATTAGTTGTTTGTTGGGGTGCCAAAGGTGTTCTTTATGTATTCATTGCTTCGTGCTATTTTGAAGGTTGTCGTTTGTTTCAAGTTTGTATATACCTTAAAGTAATTGAGTTTGAACATGTTGCTGTGTTAGTCTGATGTGCACGTACCTTCCAAAGATCTTACGATCAAGTAACTAGTGCGTCTACATAATTGCCTCACTTTCATATCTGTGTGGATTAATTAGTATGCCATGCATGGTTGTAGGAATTGCTTATTTTGATAAGACTGTATGTGCATATGTGTACATCCAGCACGTGGTTGTTCAGCTGTGTCTCAATGCTAAACTGTTCATGAGCAATCACTGCTGTCACTGCACAACAGCTTTATATGGCATCAATCCTTTCCTCCTTCCAGTTTAAATCAGTGCTACTGTTGGTTTGTACTGTGAGTAATCCGTTGTGTTTCTTCTTTCAGGTACTACAGTTGTGGCCTTGTGTTCCCAGAGGCAGTCGAGGACTGTCGTGTCCTTGATCTTGGCAGTGGGTCTGGTAGGGACTGCTTTGTACTCAGTAAACTTGTTGGTCCATGCAGAGGGTTTTTTCACTGGAGTGGACATGACTCAAGAACAGATGAGTGTGTGTGTGTGTGTGTGTGTGTGTGTGTGTGTGTGTGTGTGTGTGTGCGCGCATGCGCGCATGTGCATGCATGTGTGTGTGTGTTGCATTGATGATATTGACCGTTACTAGCTAAATTAAAGGGAGTGTGACTACCGAGTTTTGCCACTTCTGTATAATATACACTGTTTAAACTTCTGCAATATCACAACAAAGGCAGCTTTATCTAGAATATGTATGTTATGTGATGCTTTCACTCATTAATGATGTGTCAAAGCAAAGATGTCAGATTAAGCAGTGGACGGAAGAGAGAGCTGTGACACCTGCTACCTATAAAGTGCTAAGACAGTACTACTACTGTGATATTTAACAACTGTGCTGTGGCATGCTCCCGTAGTGATCAGTATCTTAAGTTGTGTACTTCGCGAGATTGTTCTTATTATGTTGTTATTGGATACAACAATGTTTAATATTTTGCTTTGATTTCCTGTATTAGTACCTGTTGTACTGACACATTATGTCCATATTGCTATCCTGCTCCGATTGCCTTGTTATGTCGAATTAATGGATGAGCTCCTAAATTGGAGATACATTTGTTGTCAATGATGATGGTGGTGATTTCACACTGGCTGGTGCTTCATAGTACTATTAATTTTTCTTTCGTTCTCCTCATGTAGTTGCATGTGGCCATCAAACACATTGACTACCACACTAGCAAGTTTGGCTACTCCAAACCAAATGTGGAGCTCCGTAAAGGGTACATTGAGCGACTGAAGGAAGCCAGCATTGAGGATGAATCACAGGACATTATCATGTGAGTCGTTGTGAGCACACATGACTGTGTGCATGCATGCAATTATCTTGATTGTCCATACTTATTTGTGGGTAGCAGGCTCCTGTAAACACACAAGCACACACACATGCACGCATGCATGCACACACACAATATAGTGGGAGGCTCACAAAAGCCTTGTTTTATTATATATAGATCACTCACATTAGTATAAAGATGGTGTACATACACACATAATTGTGTAGCCTATGACAGTGCAGCCCAGTCCTCCAGTATAGGCACTCGTGTTGTAACAGTGATAGAATGTGCTTAGTGCAGTATCCCAAAGACACCTACTTAGCTGTATTGTACTGTGCTGTGTATTAACTTTGGTAGGTTTGAAGCATATGTCCCTCTGTCCACCAGATCCAACTGTGTTGTCAACTTGTCTCCTGATAAGAGGGCTGTACTGCAAGAAGCATACAGAGTACTCAAGGTATCACTGATGCACACACACATGCACACACATGCACACACATGCACGCACACACGCACACACACACACACACGCACACACATGTGTACCCACACATGTGCGCGCACACACACACACACACACACACACACACACACACACACACACACACACACACACACACACACACACATGCACAACACTCACACAATAGACCATCTTAACTCGCACAACACTCACAGACGCACACACGCACACAGTCACGGAGGTGCAGTACAAAGGTGAGTGGTTGTACAGTGTTCTGCATCTGTCAGTGTATCATCCATTACTCTGGTTATGGAGGGACAGATTGCTCAGCGCACCACGTAGACCTTAAATTTTTGTCCCAATATTTGCAGGTTGATATAATAATGTGAATATAGTTCCACAAAACGTAGACCACCACTTGAAAGATGCAACCAATATTGTCTATCCACAAAGCTATAATGTCTTATTATGCAGTATACGTCAATCCACTTACATTATTTTGGTGCCCTGAAAGTAATTTCCTTATGGTATTACATCATTTTGCAGGTTCCATTCCAGATCACCCCACCTCTTTCAAGTTGACGTGGGATTTAGAAATTGAAGTGAGTCTTTCTTCAATTTTCCATTCTATATGTGGTATACACAATGTTGATACTACACATGTGTACAGTACTACCAGAGTCTGTACCCCACACCTTTCCATAGACCAGTTGTCCAACTCTGTTGTCAGCCTCTCTTGCTGGAGTTCTGTTGTCTAGCCGGCTAGCCCCTCACTTCACCATCACACCTTCCCAACAAGATGGCAGCAAGATGAGCTACGAGAAAGGCAGTGAGCTTAAAAAGGTCAACCCTTTTCAAGTGATGAAAGCAAGTCCCTCCAAGAAGGCATCATGTTGCTAGTGGGACATTGAACATCACATGCAGAGTGTGCAACAGGGATATATTTTGCTGAACATTAGCTAATGCTTGCATGGTAATGCTTAATCCTTGCAATAGTGTAATATGGCTGTGCTTTCTATAGTTGCAAATTTGTATTTATTGCATATTTCATAGTCCTGTAGTTCCCGCTGTTACGAATTATGCAAAGATCACTTCCGCATGCTGTCTTCAGTGCAATTACTGCTGCCACATTTCCTCTCTGAACTGCAATTTAAAGTCTTTGCGAGATGAAATGCAATTTAGAGAAGATCAGTGGCAGCAGTTGTTGAAATTATTGGTAGGGGCAGGACAGCTTGGAGAGAAGGCTGCATGCATGATCTGACCCATTTGTAATCATGTCATATTATAGCAATTACATGCAGTCAAATATATTGTGATCTATATATCATTCCTTATTATGCTCAATCTTGAGAAAGCTTTTAAGCAGTATCCCTGGCGGAGATGATGGGGAAAGTAGTAGTGATGTATGTAGCTAGTGTATTGGTGACATCTCTTCATGTATATACTTCAGCAACCTTGGAAACCTTCTCATGCAAGTATAGGTACCACACAAAGTGCTGTGTGACAACTGCATGCTATGTCTCTGGAGTGGCTGTGGTGTCTCCTAACCAGTCTGCTTCCTCGTTCATAAGTTCAGGAGAAAATGTGCACTGCCAGTGTTGGTACATATTGAGTGTGCTTGAGTTTCCAAAATGGTCATCAAGCCAAGTATATGACCAGGATGTTGATCCACTGAGTGTGTGTGTGTGTGTGTGTGTGTGTGTGTGTGTGTGTGTGTGTGTGTGTGTATGTGTGTATGTGTGTGTGTGTGTGTGTGTGTGTGTGTGTGTGTGTGTGTGTGTGTGTGTGCTCGTGTGTGTGTGTGTGTGTGTGTGTGTGTGTGTGTGTGTGTATGTGTGTGTGTGTGTGTGTGTGTGTGTACGTGTGTGTGTTGAGCACGTTGGGTGTAAGTATAAATGATGCATATTGAGTGTACGTACGTAATTGCTGTGGAGTCTGTGTGTACACATAACTGTCTTCTCATGCAAATGCATTATTGCACTTACATTATTGCATGCATGCCCACCCATATCTTGTGTACGTTAATAGTCAAAATTTTTGTGGGGCTAGTTCGCTTGCAAATGAATGTACCAATGATGAGTATAGTCAGTCAGTGTACTCTGTACTGTGTACCACACATGTATAACACATCTCTCTCATGTCACCAGTACAGTCTGGTGACATGCTCCAAGTCATTTTGTGGCTGACTTCTTGTGGTTAGTTAATTGGACTGAGCTTGTGAGCACGCACTGATTCTTTAGTTAACGTACAGTGAAGTGTGCTTGCAGCCAGACAGGCACCAGCTGTCAATTACAAACTGTCTCTTAGAGTGTTGTGGAACACGAGTTGTGGACAGCTGTCAATGTCGTGGACTAATGATCACTCACTGCTGGCTTTGTTGTGTTGTGCTGGTGCATGACTTCAACAAGAAGTAAAATTAATGTACAAGTGTAGCATTGTTCCTGAGACCATGTTCGAGTATAAACACATGTGGGCAGATTGTTGTTGATAGACTGTAGACGCACAGAGTGTCAGGTGACGTACTTGCCCAAGTTTTTCTGGTTCAGTGGCTGTGCTGAACTCTGGGCCACCATGCAGACCACATGCAGTTTAACTAGCCAGGGTGGCTGTAGGACAGTGCACATGACCAGTGGAGACTGTCAATACAGTCTGTGCACCATTATACCCAATTATCACAAACCTGTGTTGACACAGGGAAGCCAGTTAACCTTGCCTTGCCCCACCTGCTCCGTAATTCACACATTCACACTCGTTCAGATTCATTGCAATTAACATGTGCTGTGCACAACACCGCCTGCTGAAAGTAGACAGTCAGTCTGCAGCTATCACTATGGCTCTGTCAGCTTCACACTTCCCACTTATTAGCTTTCCACAAACAGTAAGATGGAGCATGCAAGTGAATGCAAATGTGCATGTATACGGAGATGGTGAATGTGTTGAAATTGATGCTTGCATATTACTGAGTGAATAGCACTTATAGTTACCCCCAGCAGGCTGGGGTTAGAGTGAGGGGCTTAGATCCATTGACGTTGAGCTATATCATGTATAATATATACGTACATGTATGACCTATTTCTGTGCTACTGTGTATGGGCTGTCCGCTGTGTAGTGACACATACTGTATGGAGACATGGGATGACTTCCCTTATATATTAAGTGTGCTGCGTGCACGCTACTGTTTCTACTTTCATTGCGGATGTGTGCTGTGGGATATGTTGCCAAGTGTTACAGTGTGCCACTTCCAATACAGGCAATGTCACACATGTACAGTATGTATGCTTACTTATGTTGAAATTCACATGTGAAGTACATGGACTGTCATGCATAATACTATGGGCATGATAGCATTAATATTCCAGAGCTACTTCTACCATTGTACATGTGTGCTGGTAGGTTCAGTTAGTTATTGAGTAATGACTCATCACTAAACTATGACAGTGTGTGTTTGATGAATGTTTCTTATGCCTGGAGTGCATGGTCTCGCTGTATTTGTGCCATCATCCAATTCTGAACCTTTCCAAGTTACTTACTGGAGTGTACTGACAGTTAACCACTCCTCCACCATAAGCTTGTGGGGAAGTTATGCCACTTCCATCCATTCTCAAGAACACATTACGAAATCGTTTTGACCCAATGGCTATCACATTGGCACCATGAGTTGGTAAATTGGTCAATCGAAAGCGCTCTGATCTGCCAACGTATGTTTGAGTGTTCACTGTACCTCCTCCCTTCGGTAATCGACTAGTCACTCCTGTTCCATCCATACGAAGGAATCGATTATGAGATTTAACTGACTCAATAGCATAATCAGTGTCGTATTCCTCGAATTCTGTTGTAGAAGGTGGTACAATGACCGGTAGAATGCAGAAACGTTCGTAGCTATAAGCATTGTATTGAACGTTCACTTTGTTCTTTGAAGCATCCATTCGGAGGAATCTGTTTGGGAATTGCAGTGATTGAATAGTGGTGTTTAGCCATGGATACCTAGCCCAGGTGAGAATGTCGTCCAACACAGTTAGTGTCAAACGTTTACCCGAGTTGGCTGTGCTAGGCTGAGGATCACACCCTCCAGTGGTGTGAATGCCAACCACCGTCCAGTAACCATTCCACCATGTGTAGATAGGACTGCCACTTTGACCATCGGTAGTGTCTATCCTGTAGTACAGCCTGCTAGTATCCACCCTTGTTAATGGCCCTCCGCTAGTCCACATTGTTTCATTGGGGTACCCTGTGATTGTTACTTGCCTACCAGTCAATTCATTATCACGAGGAACTGCATTGTATCCAAATCCATCTGATGAGCCAATTGTACTTGGTAGGATTATAACAGCGTAGTTCCCTCTTGTAGCTAAAGGTAAGTGCATTTGTTGTCTCTCTACATGCACAGGTGATCTGCCAGGAAAGATCAATGAAGCTGATAGGGGAAGGTCGTCTATGCACTGTCCTGCAGTGAGCACAACCTGCATACTCACACGAGGGACATTTACCATGAAAGCAGTGCACTTCCTTCGAGTGCTGGTTTCCATTTTTGCTATCCAGGTGTATGGAAGAGCGGTGTCGGGATCCACCAACACACGGCGATCATCTTCACAGATATCGTCCACTTGCCTTTCTGATGAAAGGTAGAGAAATAAAAGAAAGCTAACATGGATTAATTCTAATTGCAAACCATTCATCACTTGTACTTATGCGTGTGCTACAGGAGAGGGGCAGGCCTATGAGAAGGTGAGAACCACGCATATTATTATGTTGTAGTCTGTGTGTGTACAATTGAAAGTAATGAAAATGGCTGCTAATTGTCAACAATTTGCTTCTGAATAATTGACAAGTTGAATATGGCTACAATATCATTGGAGACTAGAGTCATAACTTTTAATTTGAGGCATACACTTTAGCTTTCGTTGGGTTAATAAACTTTTGTGGGTTTTCTGGATCAACAACTAATTGCAAAAGTTTCATCCCACTAAAATGTACACAAGACTTTAGCTATCCACTCTGCACCCACGAAACTAAAACTGCGGAAATCGCAAAAAGTCTCAAATCCACGATAGTTTAACCCCATGCATGAAGTTGAAGTGTACATGGTATCTGTCCTGACAGCTGCTACATGTTGTCAGTCTTACACACGTACAGGTATGGTACAAATGTAGGTTCCAAAGAGTTAGAGTATACTCTTACATACTGGTATACTGAAGTGACTTCTTCTCATATACTGTATGTAGAACTTACTAGTGATGTCCAGGGGCACTGCAGACACAGCAGTCAGCACAGCGAGGAGAAAGAGAAGCAAGGCTTTGTATTGCATAGGGGCCATAGCGACAGTGGCTCCCGCTGATGATTTGCCTTTGAATTGACTGTTGAGCAATGCAGGAATAGGACAACTTGTTGAAGATTTCTTCTGATGATACTTGAGTCTCTGTCTTTAGGAACAGCTGCCTGCAACCTCTATTTATAGTTGTGCTCAATGTGCAGGTTACATCACACACCTACACCACAGGCAGGATGTGGTTTAAAATCCAAAGGTTTAGTTCTTCACAAGCACTACAATTATATTATTTTATATTATATTTGTGTGGGACTATTTCATAGACCAGAATTATTGTGTCGAATTCATACTAGATTATCCATGTCTTTCCTATTTATACATGTTTCATGTACGTAGTATTGTATTGCTTGTATCTTATTATAGAAGCAGTATGCTTATGAATATTTATATGGTAGCTCATGCATAACATTATGCTATGACCCACTATGAGAACTGACTTGGTAAACATGGGAACTGAACCAGGATGCTGTGGGGTGAGCCTCACTAGTCACCCGGCTTTGTGTACAAGCTAATATTCACTCTTCCCTGATCTCTTACTAGATCGGCTAGTGGTGATAACCCATGTAGCTTTGATATATTGTTACGTATATAGTGTCATGTATTGATGATACATTCTTTAAAGAATGTGATGTTAATAACTTAATATTGGATGTGCAACTTTCAAGTGGATGAGACTATTGTATACTGTGTGTGTGTGCCACCATTGATGAACTCTCGTTTCTGCTACATACATATCTGTCCCTACATGTTGTTCTGCATGTGTGTGAGCTTGTGTGTGTGTGTGTGTGTGTGTGTGTGTGTGTGTGTGTGTGTGTGTGTGTGTGTGTGTGTGTGTGTGTGTGTGTGTGTGTGTGTGTGTGTGTGTGTGTGTA